>BSBM01000008.1:6725000-7325000 GCA_027924585.1 Larix kaempferi
AAGCTCATAAATGTCATTCGTTGGTGCACAAGCTCAGATTTTTCAGTTCTACCATGACAAACTACATGCTCTAGATCCTTTCAGCTTCTACTCTTATTCCAACACTAATCTTGATATCCATGATTGAACCTACGATCCCTAAGAGCTCTCTAAACTGTTGGCTACATCTGAACCTGAGATCTTTTACAATCTCCTTTGTTAGGAGATATCTCTCTCTATTTCACATCCCCTTGCGATCCCCTTCCATATGCTTGGATCACCTTCCTCCTTGAGCTATTCAAAGCTGCCTACTGTTGAGCTACTCAAAGCTATGCGTGAATGAATTCAGATGCTCCTTTTATAGACCATGGACTTCTTGGAAGTCCACTAATCAAAGTTGAACATGCCAACTGGGTCCCCATCATCACTAGCGATAGTTGAACATGTCGACCAGGTCCACACTATCACTAATAGCCTCATGGATTTATGCCTGGGTCTATTCAATGGTCTCTTTGCCCTTTGTGAAACACTAGTAACTATTATTGGAACTGACCAAACTGAAAACTGGAATGAAAATATGATGCGGGATGCTCTTGCATCAATGTGAATATCTGAGAAAAAGACACATGGCACTCTCAACAATTTTTATCATTTCTACTTAAGGGAGCTTTACTCCTGTTCACAGTTGAGAATAGAATACTATTTCTCCTTAGCAAGTTGTAAGATTCATTCATATCCTAGAAGTTGTGTTTGTTAGTTCTCAGCCCTGCTCCATCTCTGCTCAAGTTACAATTACATGGGCTAGGAATCTTTGTTCTGATATTTCTGCCCAACTTGTCCAAGGCATACTGCCACATAGTTATAGAGTATGATTGAGGTAATTTGGATCCCCAAGAATCTATAAACTGACCCTGGTTGGATCTAACTCCATCCAAACTTATTACCCACGATGGTTAGGGCTTTATGCTTTGCCTTTAGCACAAGGTTATTTTAGTTTTGTAAGAATTAAAATCTATGGCATGCTATACATCTTGCTCCTTAACTATGTTAAAAAGGAATCATTGGCTATGTGCATCTTGATTGCTAATAGTTGTCCCTGCTTAGAAAGCAGCATGATACTTAGTCTTGCATTGGTCCACACGATGAGCTAGGAAATAGCCTAAAGCTGACTACTGAGAAAACACAATAGTCTTGGAGCTAGCTATAGTCTGTAGAGAAGAATTAAATCCCAAAGTCAACAATTTATAGTGTAAAAGCCAAATAATGGAACAGAGAGTTTCTGCAACTAGAATAAAATAATTGAAAAGTCAAAGACCTTGCAGCATAATTATACTAAATGACCATTCTATTATAATCTTTTTCAAAATTAATTTTGAGAAATTAATTAAAGAGTCTAGCCCATTCTATATCTCTACAAACTACAAAGTGGTCTACATATACCTTTAATGAAGCATTCCTGTCCAGGTCTAATAACTTGGGTTCTGAGTGAGGAGACACATAATGTTTAAAATCACGGCTACAGCTAGGATATATTAAGATGCATGATTAGGTAATTGGCCTGCTGTTACATAATCTTAAGGCTCCAGGTTTAGGACAAGCCAATGTTTTAAAACTTGGAACCGAAAGTTGAACCGGTCGAGGGTCAACTCGTACTGGAACCAGAACCGGTAATGAACTGGAGTGGTTTAATTTCAATGAATTGGATTATTCAAAAATTTTACAATTTTAATGAAAAAAATATATTTAGCATTCCAAGCTATGATTCCAAACCGTTAGAGACAAAATATGCAAAGTCTACTCATGTAAGAGTATATATATTAAAATGGCACCAAGTGCGGTACATATCTGAATCAAAATTGAAAATACATAATCATCAAAATCATTGCCTATATTGGAATCCTATTCATCAATAGCATCCTGTGCCCCCCTCCTCTAGGCTTTAACCCTTGCCTCTACCTCGAATCTCAAAGTTGATCCTCCAAGGACATTAATCAGTACCCTGCAATTTTGATGAAGCTTCCAAATCCGAGCATTAAAATAAGGTAGAAAAAGTTTCCCCTGCTTAATACGTGATTTTGCTTGACTGAAAGGTACATTTTTTTATCAAGATCATGACAGAGGAGTTCAATCAAATTCAACAATTAAGCATCAGCACCATCGACATCAAGGTACATAGAGAGTTGATATCAGAGTTATAATTAAGTATTTTGGACGATATCTTTACTTTTTTAAATATTAGAGTTATAATTAAGTATTTTGGACGAAAATATCGACGAAATCAAATGGATTCTTGTGGTGAAAAACGAGGAAGATTCCCAAGCACTTAAAAAATTTATGTTTCAGTTTTATTTAAAATAAAATGAACAATTGGAGGAAAAGATATTACTATATCTATATTTTTTTTTGTAAGTCTGCAAAATATATTGATAAAAAAAAGAAGAAAATTACATAGCTTGTAGGCATGTGAGGCGGTCTGAGACGATGGAACCACCATCCCAATCTATCAAAGATGTTACTGTGGCTCTTATATACCATACAAAAAAACTGCCCCTTAGAGGGCGGTCGGGCTAGAGTTTTCTGATCACAGTTTGAACTGTACATAGCTAACTTATACAAAAAATTGCTAAACATTCTATAACATAAAAGTTGGAAAAACAGAGAGAACTAGTGGGCGGCGAAGCCGTCTTCGAGATCTTCATAGTAGAGCTATTCGGGTGGGGTTTCCTCTAGAATGGGGCAACCTCCTTGGAAGGCATTGTCAGGCTCTGGTAGCGGCACAACCTTGTGTGAATCCATGGGGTCATGCTCCACAGGATTTCACATTATTTTACTGGGATGAAGCCCGATAGTAGAAGGAGTCGGGAATGGAGCTGAAGGAGCCAGGTGCCCTTCCGAGGGCGCATCCTTACCAGCCGGCTGATCACTTGAAGCGCTATCGCTTCCAACCTCCACGTTTTTCGGGCCGCGATGTCCAACTGCAAGGTGCTTCCAGGAGAAGGTGGCGTCCAAGATTGCAAGCCAGTCGTCCACATCAATGAGCTTAGCTCTTGCAGCTAGCACTGATTCTTTTTTCGAGCTCCAACTGTTTATCATATCCTTTATGAGCGTACCCATCATATTCTTTATGAGCAAATAATGATTGATATTACCTCCTCCTTTCCCCGAAGCCAGGTATTTCGAAACCAGTTGAGCTTCCCAGTCATCTATCAGAACACAGACGGACATGGAGACTCCCATGTCATAACCATCCTTAGTCACCGGTGCAGGGTGGCGCTGGCTCCTGCCCCGACTTCCACTTCCCCAACGAGGAGAACCACGCCGCCGAGACATCACTGAGTGCACATAGTGAAGCAGGACCATTTCCACAGTCCAAAACTGTAGATTGCAGGGCAAGACCAGCGCATGCGAACACAGAGCCGAGGATTGATGGAGGATATTGCCTCATCTTCCTACCTTAACCTGCTTTTGGGGCGGTTCTCAAAGACCACACGCGCCATATCAATGTGCAAAGAGCCGAACTTAATGAACCAGGTACCCAGACCGCATCCTGCCAGCAGATGAAGGGATGTTCAGTTGAACTGGCTTGAATGAGCCATCATCGTTGACCACCAAGGGGTTAATGCATGCAGAGCGGGGTGCCACGTTGTGGGCTCCCAGGTCGAGGCTCCTCCTCTGCATGCTGTCCAGCTGTCGTGGTGGCACCCACATCCGGGAGATATTACTATATCTATTGCTCCGACATAAAGAAATAATTATATTAGTGTTGAATTTGCTAACAAATTAATGATTCCCGAGTCAAATATAGGTGAAAGGTTAGACTTTTGGAACAAGAAAGAATATGAAATAAGCAATTTACAACTGAACATTGCATATTATATTGGTGTCTCGCAATTAATAGTTAGATCCTTGTGGAGCAGTGACAGTGACCTAATTTTGGGCTCTCCTTGGATGGAAACATTAGGATCTTTCATCTTAAATATGAAGAATTTTTTTTTGATATTTTCTTATAAAAAGAAGAAATCACATTGCAAGATGCTACAATGAAGTTAGGTTCAGACGTTCCATCATCAGAAGACTTGAAGGACGTATCAGAAATGATCCTTCAAGATAGCCAAAAGTCAATACCAAAGTTGCAAGATTGACAGAAAGAGTGTGACAAGGTCATCACTGAAAAAGACGAAGAGATTTCTTGCTTAAGAAATCATAACCATAAACTACTTGCAAAAATCATGAAGTCCAAAGAGAAAAAGCAAAGTCTTCAAAAGTTAGAACAAGAGAATCAAGATCTTGAAAAGGAATTCAACAGGAAGTTGTCCAAAAAAGATAAATAAGCTTCTAGTTTAAGGGACCTTAATCAAAGGTTGCTTGAAGAAATCAAAAGATTCAAAGAGGTGCAGTCAGAGAGCATTGACCTTAAGAACAAAGTTGAAAAGCTAGAGAACAATGAAGAACTTCTACGTTTATGAAAACATAATCAAAGCTTACTTACGCAAATTAAGAAGCTAAAGAATGATAAGAAGTCGTTGCAAGAAGGGGTAGAGCAACTTACCAACAAAGAATCAAAGGTTGACAAAGAAACAATGACCAAAACCATTGAAATAGCGACATCATCAGAGATACAAACTTAGACCGTGGAAAAAGGAACCAGTACAGATACAATCAATGCTCAAATTCCGGAAAACGCTTATATTGAAAAATTATCGACCAATAAATTGCTAGAAGCACCAAAAGTTGAAGTTCCTACAAACACCCCACAAGCGAATCGAATACCTTATTGTCATCCAAATCGTAAGAGTCGTTACGACTAACGACAAAGTCAAGGGGAAAATAAACAATATTCTTTTTATAAACGAACCACCTACAACATTGAAAAGGTACGAAGACAAAATCAACAACATGTATGGAAGCCTAAAATGAGAAGTTATATCCGAAAAAGCGATCTTCAAACGATTCCAATGAAGGTAGATCTGGGATGGACAACCTCACAAATGATGAAACATTTTTACTCAATGTTTAGAGGAACATATAGTTTTGTTTCGTCAAGTGTCGCAGCTACCAGCACAGAAGATCATGAGAAGGCATCTCGAGCAAGAACAAGGGATAAAGTCTTCCATAATTATGCTTTGAGGACAAAGCATTTTTTTAAGGGGAAGGCAATGTAACACACAAAATAATATAATATCAAAATATAAATAAATATTAATACTAATCAATAGTTAATATTAATACCTAAAGTGTAATGAAGAGATACATCCTTGATGAAAGGTCACCTCTCTTCACAAGGGCACCCATGTGTGGGTATTTATACAAGCCCTCAATTCTCATTGTAAAATCATATTTTTTGTTCATTCATACAATTATTATATATTTATCTTTTATGGAGTATTTGTCCTATCTATATTAGAAGTTTCTTGTGTGAGCGAACTTTGTTCATCTCAATTTTTCACTCAATCATCACTGTCAAGGCTTTTGTGAGCTCATAGAGACCAATAGGTTTACAAGAAGATGTGATATGGTATTCTCTAGCTTTCTTGGCAACTTTGTTGCAGTTTTTATGGCATAATGGCAATGTTCTTTTTTCTGTCAAAGCTATCAAAGCTATATAGGATTGATACAACTCTTTGTCAATCCCAGTCAAAGGTATCATTCTGGTCTGGTCTCTCTTGGTAGTAGTTACTTGCTCCACTGCTTGCTTCTTTGCCCTCTGTAGCTTTTACAATTGACCTGGTTTTCTATTGAAGTAATTTGTTTTATTGTGGCCCTCTTCTTTTGCAAGCCATTGTGACCCAAGCCTCTCAGGTAGAGGAGGGGCCATTTACATTCTTTGGAGTACGACCTTCTGGTCAACTTCATGGATACACTCAATTTTATGTCAGGTACTATGACCTTGCAGTAGGCAGCGAGAATCTTCAGGTATGCTGACTTTTGCTTCCTTGTAGTGTCACTTATTCTGGTCTCAAATTGTTCCTTGAGGTCTTGGGAGAGTTTGAATTGGATACAAAAAACCTGCTTATTTAGTTTCAAGTAAGCATATTGATTGAATCAAAATGACCTAGAGTTTGACAACTAGTTCTTAAGGAATACTAGAAGTGGACACAGAGTGTGTGTGGGGGCAAAGGGAAACTATACCCAATTTAGGCAATGCAACAAAGCTGACTTTTCCATGGAAAACTCATTATCCCATTGGCAAGGCAGTGCTGACACACCAGAATGATGAGCTACCACTTGCTTCTTGTTTTCTGTTCTCAAAGCGAAACTCAAGAAGTCATCAGTGTGATTTCTAATGGAGTAGACTTATCACCGTTTTGTTACCCAATTTTCGTCATCTAAGCTTTTGGTGAAGACTCTGGAGTCTGGTGGCATTTATTGATGAAATAGCCAGCAAGAGTCCAGGTTGACTGATACAAACATTATCATAAGCTATTCGATCAATAATAACATCAGAAGGTGAAAGATTTCCTCACGGTAGAATTGGCATTAATACATGCTTTGCTTTGATGCCACTGTTCTTCTTGCTTAAAGCTATTTGCAGAATACAAACTAGCATTGGAGCTACAAAAGTTGGACCAGAAGTAAATGAGGCAGCCACTACAATTCAGGATAGTCATAACCATTAGCTACACGATACAATCAGTTCTCTAAAGGAGGACTTCATATTCCATAATTTTCATGAACAGTGTATTAATCCAAAAATTGAAAAACAGTTCGTGGTTGTTCAATTTTTCACTTTGTCAAAAAAGGGTAGTGATTTTCCCATGATATCTAGTGATTCTCCCATGATCTCTCAGCTAGGCTAGGGAAAATGAATGGAATCAATTATTAAGTAGGGCTGACAAATATCCAAGTTTTGAATCTCAACTCTGTTCTTTTTTTAACTTTACATAAATTTTCACTTTTAGTGCAGTGTTCAATTTCATACTAAGCTAACAAATATATGTTGTCTATAAAATATCCTAATTTCGTTTCTGGGTTTTACTTCATTATTTTATATACGTGCTATCGTGCTATGGTAGTTTTCTTCTTTCGTCTTACTTTTGATTTTGGTGTATATGTATGTTGTGGCTATGGCTATGTTAATAACAGGGTCGGTTTCTTCTGGATGGTATCAGGTACAAAGACAGCTAGGAGTAATTTTAGAAGCAGAAAATTTAGTCATGCTATCCGATATAACGATGTGTGGACAGCACGAAATACCGCTGCGGTTACCAAAATCACTTCCGTTACCTGGTGGAAAGCCACAAATAGCTTTAAAAGTCAAAATTCAAAGAAAATGAGACTAAATGCACTACATTGGATGGGGTATTGGTCTTCTGGTGTATCTTTGACGCTAGGGTCATTTTGGTGCCAAAGTTTCCCATCTTTGAATAGTTAGTCACCAGAATGATTGTTTTTAATTTGGATTATCTACTTTGATCTCGCATTATCTATTTCAATTTCTTCACTTTAACGCCACACGCTTCACACAAGGAATAGAAAGCATCAATTCCCTATGAAGCCCAACTTTTCATTAACAACATTTCTCAATCTGTAGTAAAATTACGTGATAGGAACTATTAATCTGAATCTTGTTCCATATTCACTAGAAGTCACTTGTGTTTAACCACATTTGTTTTCCTTGGAACTATAATTTCTCCATACGATCCCATGTATGTTGATATATAGTTTATTCATGTACTTGCATCATAAGTTGCTACATTCATGGATTTGATGGAAATTGCTACTATCTGACCTACAGACATTCTCAATGTAGGATCGGCCTGTTGATTAAAAATGGTTGGTTGGCAATTTATAACTCACTTGTTATTCTCCCAAGCGTTTCAGGTAGTAGTGTTTTGGTTGTATGGAATATGTTCAACAAGCACTTTCTGGTTTATGTTATCACCTCAAATGTCAAAAATTGTAAAATGTCTGTATGCATATAATATTTTCGGTACTACAACTGATTTTTAATAACTAGCTACAGGTTGTATGTATTACTATCAAACTAGTTACGGTTTTCTCAAGATTGACGTCCATAACAAGTATAGAATATTTGCATTTCAAGCGCAGCATATGATTTGTGTTTTATCTAATCTTAGAAGTTTCCCTGTTTATATAGGGAATATATGTTTAACCACACATGCTAAAATACCTTGAAATTTGAGAGAGAAAATTATGGATCCTACAAAATGGTGCAATTAATAAGAGGATATTTGTTTAACCACATAGGCTGAAATACCATGAAAGAGAAAATTATGAAGCCTGCAAGATGGAGCAAGTAATAAGTTGTAACGGTGACATGTTAAACAATATATTAGATATAGCTCATTTACAATAACAAAACAACCATATATGATTTCTCATTTGAGTTCTCATCTTAATTTAAGTATTTTTTAATTTGTTATGACATGTTAAATATAGGGAAAATGAACAAAAGAGAAAGAACTCACACATGAAAAGTCAAGATATAGAGATTTGCCGGATAAAACTTTCAAAGAGGGAAACATCATTTGAGTTCTCATCTTAATTTAAGAATTTTTTAATTTGTTATGACATGTTAAATATAAGGAAAATGAACAAAAGAGAAAGAACCCACACATGAAAAGTCAAGATGTAGAGATTTACGCGATAAAACTTTCAAAGAGGGAAACATCATTTGAGTTCTCATCTTAATTTAAGAATTTTTTAATTTGTTATGACGTGTTAAATATAGAGAAAATGAACAAAAGAGAAATAACTCACACATGCAAAGTCAAGATATAGAGATTTATGGGATAAAACTTTCAAAGAGGGAAACATCCACAGAGCTACATAAATCCAATATCATTGCTTAGGAAAGAAAGGCTAGTTTGAGTACAGTACTCTATCATTATGCATCACATTGATGTTTGGCCATATGGCTATAATCGAACAACCTATGGCTTTTTAGATTCACCGATATGGATCTTTATAATTTTCTTATTATATTATCTCCATGCAAACTTAATTATTGTGCAAGAAAACAATTGCAATATAACATTCAACCATAAATGCAAAAAAAACACACATACTCTATCACAATAATACAAAGACTTTAGCCTTCAATTATAAATGCAAAAACAATATGCCTATTCTCTATCACTATAACACACATAATTTGCCATGGAGAAACCCAACTTGGGGAAAACTCCAACATCAAAATGGCTTTGTTCTTGGTCAAAACTCAAGCAGAAGCAATAAATCTCTTGCCTTTATCAATGAACTCTATCCCATGAGCCAATGCTAGTGGAATCGCTTTGGTGCATCTCTCCCATGTCTGCGATTTTCATACTAGGCCATTGTTTTGGCTTGTGGAAAATAAATTGATCCAACTCTTCTTTGCGAAAGCTTCCTAAATCCGTCACCCTTGGATCCCATCTTATGGTCTCTTTATTGCCTTCCTTCTCTTGCCCTTTAAGTGTCTCGATATCAATGCCTTTGGGAAGCGTTACAACTTCATTTTGAGAAACTATTCATTTTCTAGCTATAGATTGAGGAGAGGAAAATACATTTACGTGGGGGACACCTAGCAATCTATGAGCCATTGCATTGGCCACATGCCATCTTTTGATTGCCTCATAAAAACCCTCTTGGCCATGGTGGGCCTTAACTTTGCTCTTTAGAGTTTGCTTGTTGGCCCCATAATTCTTTAAAGGGTTCTAACTCCTATGTGCCCACCAAACTCTTTAAGGATTTTTGAGCACATTTGGAAGAGTTAGAGTGGTTTCCAAATGGGTCCCAAAATCTCCCCTAACCATCGATCGTAGGCTCTTGCATTGAATGGTTCATATTGATTTTGAGGCTCATTTCACCCATTCCCTAGTGTTTGTTTGGGTTTTAAAATGATTCTCTATTCACCAAGTGTCTCCTTCTCTATTTTTCCATTTTTTTGTTCCTTAGCCAATCTTAGTCGCGGGGCTTGTACATTTCTTTGCAAAACTTAGATCCCTAAAATCCAAAGGCTCATCTCATAATCTTCTAAGAAAAATATCTTAAAGCTTTTGGCAAGTGTTTAAGACTATTTGGACCAAGAAATTGATGGGGAAACAAGTTGCAAGGGTGTTGGTGCAAATAAATGTCATAACATCAATTCCATCAAACAAATAAATATCAACCAGGGTAAGTCTTTCTTTTAAAGGTTGTCTTCAAAGTTTATGTACGTGTCAAAGCTTAATTTAACATGGATTTTTAAAGATTAACCTAAAATAAATGAAACTCACTCCAACAAATTAAAAACAAACTGTTTATACTCAATCACACATTCTCAATCCTAGTCCTTAATCCCTCTAAGTGGAATCAATATAGGTCTATGGATTCAATCAATTGCAAGGATCATTTACATCAACTAAATCTCAGTCCCTAATCTTCCAAAAAGAGTTGAACTTAAGTCTATGATTTTGATGGGTTATGAGAGCTTAGACAATCTGATAATTCAAGGAAAACATATCACTTAATCATAGACCAAGGAATGAACGTTGATATACCTAGGCTTAATACATGTTCCAATTCCTATGTCTTTGTTAAAGTTCTCTGTGTAACACACCACTCTACAAAAGCTTGAAATCACACTTTCAAAAGTAAATTCACACTTGCAAAAGAAAACTAACTTGCGATCACAGTTACATGAAAATGAAACAGAATATTAACATCTAATAAATTCACACTTGCAAAAGAAAACTAACTTGTGATCACAGTTACATGAAAATGAAACAGAATATTAACATCTATGGTGTCAACAACAAATTATGAATTTCAATCTAATTCTAATTCAAACACACAATTCATAAAAGAAATGAAACTACACTACTGTGTTGTATTTGACCTCGGACAAGGGGGCCCTCCTCTCCTCGATCAAGCACAACTGATCTAAGATCTAACTACACCAAACTTGATCAATGCATGCCAATATGAAATGGAAGAATAATTTCATTAATACTGAAAACATAGAATGTCTGAAACACAATCTCGGTCTTAATACATCCAACTTGTTATTGCCTTCAATAGATGAAGCATATTTATACAAAAAGAAGAGTAGCATGGTCGACTCCAAGGAGTCAACCTTATCTCAAACTACACTAACTAGTGATAAAGATAGACTTCACGATCTCCTTAACCGAGCTCGTTCACGATTTGGTGGCACACATGAAGTAGACCCTCGAACTAATCTCCGAACCGTTCCAACAAGATCACAAGAATAGGAAAGTTTGACTCCAGTACCTGTATCCTTGTGATCATCCTCATTCCAAAATCGGCATCACGATCTTCAATTTAGGAAAACAAAGCACCGGTTGAACATTCCTCCTCATCTTGGCCAAAATTAGTTCCTTTGAGTTATGAATGAGTAGATCCATAGCAAAGGATTGCTATGGATCCCTCAAAACACTGGAACCTCATTTGTTGTCGACCTATTGACTCATGCAAACAGTTGGATCAACGACTCCTTTGACTTGGAAGGATCTGCAGTTCCATCTTGCATTTTAAGGAGGATCTGCAGCTCAATGTTCAAAAATGCCTTCTCCACCTAGATACCTGCATCCATACTCATATAGGCAATTACACGCATATTTTTCATCCACAACCTATCCAAACACATAATGCGTGACTAACAAATACCTACTGTTAAGAATCGCGCCAATGATATTCAAAAGTGGTAGCTCAACTGTAAGTGGTAATTGAAAAAGTGGTAGGAAAATGAGGGAACAATGGACAAAATGGAGTCATTTCTGACTCCCAACAAAGGGGTACTTGGAATTCTCCACCCCTTGTTTCGTTTACTAAGCAAACAAAGATTGTTTGATATGCCTTCATATTAAGTCTTGAGAGTATCCGATCGATCACTACACTTTAGGGTCATTTTTTCCTCTGTCTGATGTCATCATTTAGTACCCAGAAATCTTTGCAAGTATCAAAAAGATATTTGGAAGCCTTCTTTAAATTATTTTGTGAGCAATACGAGGCAAATTGGATTGATCCATGGGAATTTGCAAAATAAATTTGTGTTGTGAAAAAATCAAGTCGTGACTCAAATTGTGACTCCCACTTAGAGAAAAAATCGTGGAGAAAATGTTGAGCATAGTTGAGATGGGCATTGGAATGCAATAAATGACAATAGATTGCAGAAATTCCGTTCTACAATTTTACGGCTATAACTACTTTTGTATGTAAGATGTTGGAGTAGTTATCTATTTGTAAAGTAGAAGTTCGGTGTATTTTATTTGTTTGCTTTTATTATGGAGAAGTTCAAGCATATAATGATGAGAAGTGAGCGTGTCCAAATATATGCATCGTGGACCATGGTTTTGTACATCCGTGTTTCAAGGTCAATATGTAAGTTATTTTTTATTTTCTTTATGATGTTCAAAGGAATCACAATAAAATAAAGGATTATGGTAATGCATTGGATAATCAATCGTAAGCTTTGGACTCTCCTTGAAATTGCAACAAGTGGCATCCCCATTTTTAAAGAAGAAAAGTTTGTATGTAGGGTTATATGCAGAAGTTTCATCATATAACCTTTACTTTTGCAAAAGAAACCTTTGTAGCTGGGGCTATATTGTGGTCATGGGATTGATCATATGGGGTTATATTATGGTCATGGATTGATCAAATCTCTCTTTTGAGACATCTAAAAATATTTTGGCTCTAAGCTTATTCCTTTTTATTGGAGAGGGTAAAAAAACTACCGAAGTCATTTTTCTTGGTCAAAAAACTATTCAAAATTGAACAAAGGAATTAGTTTTAGTTTGAGATTAGAGGTCATGGTTTTAAAGGGAGGTCATAGGCTTTTACATATAAAGAAGTTATATGGACTTTGTTTTATATTCTTTGTTTCATAAAGGGGATATGATAAATATAATTGGGATCATAAAAATAATGCTTTTGCATATATTTGCAAAGAAGTCATGTCGAGTTATATGGTTCAAATCTAATAATTTGTGCTCAAAACTATTTGTAAAAGTAGGATATTGTTCAAATCCACATTGGTCTTGGAATATTTCGGTAGATAGGGATAAAGGGGTTATATGGTGCTTTTGAATTTTTAAGGGGTTTATGATCTAGGAGGATCCATAAACATAATAAATTTGACATTTTTAAATTATGTCCTAGACCCACTTGTAATTGATTAAGGGGGTCTTAGGATCTTTATATATGGTTGTTGGTCTTTGCGACATCTCGAAAGACATGCACATGATATAATGATATAAAGAATGCAAGTGCATGAATAAAACAATATACTCTTAAGGATATAAGGAAAGGAAGGAAAGCAACTAGTTGCACTTGAAGACAAATTTGCTCACCATTGAAGTATCTTGCATTATAAGGTCATTTGCAATAATTTTTGTGTACAATCTTTGGATATATTTTGCATCATTTGTTTGGTCACATATATAGGAGTTTGAGTCTATCATTGAGTCTTTAGTAGTCTTACGTCAAGGTGGAGTTGTAAGAAACCCTCGTGAAGTCTTAAATGCCCAACAACTTGTCATGTTTATTGCACTTGGAACTTGTAGATGAATACATTTGATTTGTCATGAAATTGAATGCGGGGACCAAAAGTGTATGGCCTTTTTACTTCTTTGGATCATTATAACAAATATTAAATATTTGTTCAGTATTCTCCACACTTTAATTAATATTGCACTAGGACCAACTATTCAAATCAACAAAACTTCACTAAGTCATGTGGCTACATGTATGCAAATCATGCACAACAAGATTGATCTACTCCAAACTCATAACATGTTAAATGATGAAATGCAACTTCTTCGCCATCAACATTCTAAACCCATACTTCTTCAACACAATTCATTATTTGGATAGTTGTTAAAAGTGTACAAGAAGGCATTGAGCATCATTTACATATGAATTAGATAGTGAAATTTGACGACGACACTACATACACAAAAGAAGAATTGGATGAAGACAATAAGAAGGATAAGGAGAAGTTTGAGGATCAAGGTAAAGTTATAATACCCTAGGAAGAGTTTCAGTTCAAGAGGAACAAATTTGGATTATGATATGAAAATAATGAATTTGATTTCTTTCATATTGCTAATTACACCAGACTTATTACATTTATGAGCGCAAGGTTTCTTTGTGATGATTTGCAACAACATACCATGGATGATTGTAAGAAGGAACTTAATAATGATGGTGTAGAATATGATGCTGATGATGTAGTTGATGATGTTAATGATGATGATGTAGTTGTTAATGCTGTTGATGATGATGTAGATGATAAGTTATCATGATGAGGAAGATCAAGATAAGGATGATGATGAAGACGATGCACTTGATGTTGCTAAGTTGGATGAAGTACCTAAACAATTCCAACATTATCATCAAGTTGGCCATGTTGCATTGCGTTGTTTTGATCTTACTCCATGCAATTTATGTGGGAAGGCATATCACCTTTATGAAAGGTGTCGAATGCGAACAAAGATTTAGAAAAAAACAAGTAAATTTGGATGTCAGGTACTTGGCACTAAAATTTGGAAGCCAATTTGTTGGAGTGGTTTTATTGCTAGGTTCATACATAGGGATGCATACTTGATCGGTGAGGTATGTATGGTAGATGGATATGTGTGTTTTGATTTAGAGATTGATGATCCATGGCATGACCAAGGCCCAATTGATGTGAGTTGAGGATCGGGTCTCCAGACTTCACTCAAAGACAAAATGGTTCCCCTTTTCCACTTTCAGGGGGGCTATATTGACTTTGTTGTTTACAGGTCCTAGGTCTTCTCACCTTTCAATTGAAAAGGGGAATATACTTGTCAAAATTCAAGTTTTGAAGTCTTTTCAGTGATTTTAAGGACTGTGATTTCTTCAGGATTTTGAGTTTTTTACTTGGGGTTTATTGAAGATTATGATGGATTGAGGATTGATTTAGGGTAGGATGATAGATGGATTCAATATTTGATTATGTTGATACAAATCACTCACATCAAGTTTTGGATTGGTCAGTTTGACTTTCAACACTGAATATTTTTGAGGATTTTCAATATTTTGCTGATATTTTGATGGATTTTCAGGTTATTGGTATGGATGAATAGTTTGTCACATTTTGGTATTTGAGGACATTTGAGGACCCAACCACTTGTATATTTCTTACTTGCATGATTATTCAACACGTTTGATCGACATTATGGTTTTTGGATTTGGAGCAGTACTAGTTGTTCACCTGGTTGACTTCTCAACAGATTTTTGGCAGGATTATGATTCACTCATTATCGAATCATTCATAGACAAATTTTTATAGGATACAATATTCATAAGTTGATCAACACTTTTTTCTATCAGTTGGGTTATTTATAGCTTTTTATGTGTCATCTTTCCAAAACAACTTTTGAACACATTTGTTCACTTCATAGTCTTCAAACTTCACATGGATGATCTTTAGACCTAACAGAGGATAATTGATTCTTCTGCATTCTGGCTTGGAACACTAGATTTCCAGACATTTTTAGGATAAGAATTTGTTGGAATTGCAATCAATTCACTTCTCATTAGGTTTTGTTCTCATTTCTTTTCGGTTCACATCAGTGAACACTTACAAGTTATCTGGCTCATTTGTTACACAATGAGTTTTCTAGATTTATTTTTTGGCATCCAATTTTGGTAGTTTTTTCAAGTATATCTTCATTGACACTCATGAGGTTTCATACCATGAGTATGAGATTGAGGACTTGGTTATGTTATCAACATTTGCACTAGTCTTTTTTGCTTAGTTAGAACACTTGTACAAACTTATGATTAAGGGGAGGGGTTGTTAGAAAATTGGCTCTAATCTTAAGTTCCGAGCCACCTACAAGTGCTTCTTCTGGTATAGTTACTTTCCCAAGTATTATGTACTTTAGTTATGAATTGGGGTTAATTGTTATATGGTTATTCGTTATATGGTGGTTATTGGGTATTGTACCATATATGTACTTTATGTGTGAATACAAGATTGATTTTGGATCACATATTTTTCTCCATCTTCTTGTCTTTATGGATATCTTGATTTTCTTGCTCTCATTATTTCCTTTAGCTTAGACTTAATCCATGGTTCTAAAGAGATTTTATGAGATGAGTGTATTGTCATTTTGATTTATTATGGTGATCCATTTAGACCACACCTCCCTAATGGGAACCTTTTAGTCCCCAAAACAATGAATGAGATGTTTTTCTCTCATACTATTCATATCTCTTTGGAGTTTAGTATTTGGTTCCAAATTTCCATGTTTCTTACTATCCTCAGCATAGGACCCTCTTTGGTAAAATTGTATCCTCTTGCAATTCTCCATGTTCATTTTGTGCGAAGTATTCAACTCAAGGTATATTCTTTTCTTCTCACCCCATCCAACATGGATTATTCAAACAATTGTACATTATCCACATTAATCAATAATAATTGAATACATATGCATATATGGAGGTAGATTTGTGAGAAAATGAACATGGCCACATGATCATAATAAAATAACAAACTTAGAAATGATGTAGAATATACATGGTAAAACCCTTGA
The DNA here is from genome assembly GCA_027924585.1 of Larix kaempferi. Lineage (NCBI taxonomy): Eukaryota > Viridiplantae > Streptophyta > Pinopsida > Pinales > Pinaceae > Larix > Larix kaempferi. Next base: position 6,741,488 of record BSBM01000008.1, read on the forward strand.
AAGTAGAACATCCATGGAGCAAATGGGTACAAACTCAATTATTTATATTAACTCTCTTCTTATACAATTAGGACCCATGTCCTTTATTTATAGAGTGTATGCTTGTATGCAATCTACTCATTTATTTCTAATTCACTAAGCCAATAACTAAAATATTCTCCAAGTTTAGATTTCTTAAACTTGGAATCTACCCATGCAATGGAAAATTACAAAGTTATTTATTGTGCATAATAAATTTATTGCATGTGTACAAATAATTAAATAATGTGCACATAATTTTTCCCATATCTTTGTAAGATTGACTTGGAGTTGACGGGAAGGAAGAAGGATTTACATGCTATCTCCTAGAAAGACAACTTCCTTCACCCCTAGTAGGGATTGAATTTAAAGGAACCTAGCTTTAGTGAGTGGCTTGGTGAAAATATCAACAACTTGATATTTTGAAATAAAAAATTGCAAGCAAAGAATTTGATCATGAAGGAGTTGTTGTATGTAGTGCATATGAATCTTAACATGTTAGGTACATAGGTGTTCAACTTGATTACATGCAATGTGGTTGGCACTTTGAATGTTTCAACAAAGAGTTATAAGTTAATAGTGAGCAAAGACAAAATCCGTGAGAAATTTTTGAACCCCAAAAGACTTCTTGATTGACATTGATAGTGCCTCAACACTTCGCCTTTGTAGAATAAAGAATAATTACATGCTACTTTTTGTTGGATCAAGTGATAGACCTTGAACCAAGGTTGAAAGTGTAAATAAAAGTAGACTTCTTCTAATAAAAAACATCACTTTCTTAATTTGAATATGTAAAGTCCACTAAAGAAGATGACCCCCCTTTAGTATACTTGATTCCCAATTGATAAGTACCCTTCATGTAAGGAAGGATACACCTTATGACCTTCCAATAATTCTCATGAGGATCTTGCATGAAGAAAGATACTAAACTAACAAAAAATTTGGAGTTTTTTTGTCAGATATGGGTCAAGTACATGAGATTTCCTACCAACTATTTATACAAAGTAGGGTCAACCTTATGAGTTGAACACTGAGCATAAAGTTAAACATTCGACTAATAAGTATGGGTATGCTTGCAATCTTCGATGTGGAATTGTTGAAGAATTTTAAGAGCATACTTAAGTTGATAAACAAATATTCCTTTGTAATATCATTGGACTAGAAGACCAAAGAGATAATTAAGAAGGCCTAAGTTAGACATCCTGGCAAGAATTGACATGGTTGACTTGATGGTGATTACTTTTAGTGATATATAGGTCATTGACATAGATAACAAGGATCATGAGGTCACTATTACATGTTTAGTGTAGACATTGAGATCAAATTGACAATTATAGAAACCAAAAATAAGAAGGAAACTATCCATATTTTCATACCAAGCTTGAGAAGCCTACTTTCATAAATTGAATTCCTAAGGTAGAAAACAAGGAAGGAGTCATTATGAGCAAAACCTAGAGGCTACTCAATGTAGATTTCTTCTTCAAAGTCCTTGTGTATAAAGATACTTTGACGTCCATCTGATGTACTTTCCAAACTTGAGAAGTAACAAGTGAAATACTAAGCCACACTAAATCCATCTTTGCAATAGGGACATGTTTATGAGTAATCAATACCTGTTAACCTATGGATTTCCTTACCAATCACTAAGTCTTCATGTCACCTTTAATTGTATTATTCATTTAGGATAATAGTTATTTATCCTAAAATCATGACTAAGTGAGTTATTTAGGATTTCCCAACCTAATACCATGCATGGTTTTAGTATCTAGATCAAATATCTCTATGAGGTGGCATCACCCATTGTACAATATATTTGTAGATTTGGTGTAAACATTATGAGAGTTGGTTAGTGAGCCTTTTCCATCATATTGTTGTTCCTATGTTTATTTTAACATGGTATTGGAGCCTTATAGTTCTTAAGGCTTGAATGAACCTATGGGAGTTATCCGTAAAAACTAAATTTTGATGTTTGAGAAAGAGTCCATGAAAAGCTACTATGGACGAGGGAAATTTATCAATGTTCCCTTGGATGAAATATAGGAATATAGTTTTACTACCACATCATTTTTTGTCCACAATTTATAATCCTTTGCCCATTGAATTTGGAATGAACCTTAACACATTTCCATGTTAATTTCATTAATTTCCTTGGTGACACCTTCAAGAACAATGGCTGATCTCAAAACTTATAACCACATAATGCAATCACTTGTTAGGGGGTGGAATTAAATTCCTATAACTTTAATTGATAGCGTTGGGACTGCACACAAGTGAGACGGATTTGGTCCAACGTCAAGTTGTAAATAGATTTATAATGTTGATTAGGCAAAGCCCATGAGTAAGAATGGTTTGATCCAATGTCAACTTGTAAATAGATTTACAATATTGACTTAGGAAACCCATTATGGTGAGCAATATGCACCATGCAAATCATCAATCATTACTAGATTTTTCCCATTTCCCATCGATTTAAATATAAATCAATTGATATAATTTTTATTATAAATGGGTTTTGAAGGTTCCATACACATTCATGACAATTCTAAGTTTTATCAAATTTGTTATAGTATAGGAAATATTTGTAACTTGTAAATAGTTTTATAATCTTGACTTAGGAAAACCATTATGGTAAGCGATATGCACCATGCAAATCATCAATCATTTCTAGATTTTTTTCCATTTCCCATCAATTTAAATATAAATCAATTGATATAATTTTTATTATAAATGGGTTTTGAAGGTTCGATACACGTTCATGACAATTCTAAGTTTGATCAAATTTGTTATAGTATAGGAATTTTTTTTCCTCGAAAAAAAGACGCATTTCATTACTTAAAATAAAACACTTTGTACATAGACTTCAAAAAGTCATATCTATACCCTTAGTCCATAATGACCGAGTGCAGAAATACATCAGGTAGTTATCCCTATTCCAGCTATAACTACATTCATATGATAATCATTGTTGAAAATTCCATAGCCTTACATATAGCTATCTATGGATGATGCCTATTAATTCCAAAAAAAGTTCTTCCATATAAACGGATTTGCAAATTATTGGAACATAATTCCCATCTAGACCTTGGTTAATAATCCTTGCATAAGGTCCCAAGTGTTTAATGTAAGTTGTTCCATGGTTTGGCTTCATAGTGCCTAGTCTAGGGGGTTTGTCCACATATTAGACTGGTGGTTTTTCATTATAGCCAAGTTTTTCCACAAGTGTGCCCATTTCCTTATTCTGGGGAGTCAAATGTAATGTCCCTTATTAAGAATTTTATTAAAATTGCAATTTTCCACTTTTTTTCCCTAGTTCGACCTTTGACTAGTTTGGATCTCTAGGTCCCAAATTTGCCCCAAATGATCCCAAATCTTCTGAGAAGGTATATGAATGATATTAGAACATAAATATGTGTTTCAGGGATGCCTTTGGACCTTTAAAATACTTCTGCAAATCCTCTTTCAATTCTGATCAATGTAGGTAACTTTACTAGTGATTTTCCTTTGATTAGTATTGGCCTCTAGGTCTCAAATTGACTCCAAATGCCTTCAAATATTCAAGGAAGGTGTATGAATGATATTAAAACTTGAATATGATGTTTATGGATGAAATATGTCCACCAAAATACCTCTGCAAACTCTCTTAATATTCTGGACCAATTATGCAATTTTACTAGTGATTTGGGGTTCAAATCCCCCTGGGGTAAGTACTGAAAATGGATTCCCAAATGCCTCCAAACCCACTCAAATTTATGAACAGAGGTATGTAATGTGTTAATTATTTTATTAAAGTATCATATGCACCATTAATGGATTATTACAACTGTTCTCACCCTCTCCCATTCAACTGCAAAAATCCCCAATTCGACCCTTGGGGAAATGGCACTATTTCACCTCCCAATAGAACTAAACTGAGTAAAAATGCTTCAAATGCTCAAGTACAGTACATGAAACTTGTAGAAGACATCCATGTTAGTATATTGATCACAAATATATCAGAGAATCATCCATTCATTCGAAATCATCATCAATACATTGGTTCACAACAAGGTAGTGGGGAAATGGCATTGTTCTTCCATTAAAAATGAGATTTATACATTTCTACTTGGAATTTCGACCTGAAACATTTTGGAGATGAATAACAGAGTATTTGATTCATATTACAAAAGAAATGGGGCATTAAAAGCTTCCCCAAAGAGTACAATAGCTCACCAAAAACGCCCTCCCTCAAGGATCAAGAATATGCCATCAAAACTTGAAATGGTTGAAGGAGTGAGCTGCAATAGAAGAAACCATGAGCTGCCCTGTAGCTTACACCTGCAAATAAAGACTCCATTAAATCTCCAAATGAAAGGTCTGAATGGCCTTTCCAATTACCAACTTGGATGGGAATCTTTCACCCTCGAAATTGGCTAAGGCAAGAAACTAGTCATCCACTAGCTCTCCCTCTTCACAAATGCAATTGCAAATTCTACAAATGATCAAAAGCTGGTTTCATTCTTTGTTATTGACATTTATAAACTTCTAATGTCCTCCATGGGTCGAATTCCTTCCAAGAGACTCATGCAAACTCATGTTGGGAAGAGATTCCAAAGAACGCCACTTGTACAACAATTTCTAGTCTCCCACTTCCACCAAATCACATGTGGAAGCATCTTAGCTTCCCTAACACCCTTGAGCGCCCTCTTGGAGTCTATTTTTAGCCCTGACATGTCATATATGTCATATGTCAGCCTTCAGGTCTGATTTGTGTCATAGGTGTCATAGCATCTTCATTATTGTTGTCATAGAGCTAGGGAATCTAGCCCAAGTGTCTCACTAGCTCCAAATTGCCTCTTCCTCTTCCATGGGAGTTACTCTTCCTCTATATTTCGACCTTGGATGAGTCATGCAATGAATAATACCTTTTGGACTCCCCCAAGTATGTTACCATTCACCTTGAATTCGAATTGGTGAGAGAATGATGCCAAATGTAGTGGGGAAATCTAGCCATATGTGGGTCCCACTTCATCCATGTGTCTTCATGATGAAATGCCACTTTGATTTTCACTTGTATATATTTATTTAGATCCTTTATTAAATATTTATTCCATTCTAATGTTCAAACATCATTTATTATCCCCATTATTCCAAATCCCAAAGCTTCCACCCCAAACCTAGGAAACTAGTAATTTTCCTCCTTGGCAATTATTTGACCTTTAGCATCAATTTGACAAACTCTAATGAATAGAGCCAATGTGATTAGGCCATTGTGACCCAATACCAAATTTGGGACATGACAAATCCTCCCTTCCCAATATTGCTTGTCCTCAAGCAATTTTAAATGTGGGTGTTGAAGAACCTGCTTTCTGTATAATTCTTTGAAGTTGCCATTGAATTGCCCAACCTTGAGTCTTTGAGTTTCCATGAAGATTTTAGAGAGGAACCACCATGCTTGCTGCTGCACTACTCTAATTAAAATCACTTTATTAAGTGGGGAATCCATCTCCCATACTGCTTGCTTCCCCAAAAAATATGAAACCAATGAGATAAAAATTATTCCAGGGTCCCATTGCTTGTATTGCACCCCAACAATTAAAAGTGCTCTCCAACCCATACCATCAGACAAGAGGATTCCTGGATCCCATTTTCTTGTATGCATTCTTCCAAACATCATGAGTACAAAATATATATCATCAAAGTACATAACAACATAATGAAAATGTACATAAAGGAGATGCTTCATCAAAGAGTCATGAAAGTGCTTATACCTCCAAGCATGTAGACCACCATTTTCCAAGTGCATACAATCTTCAAGTGACCCATCAAATCTGGTCCAATGACATAGGTGAGAATCCCATGTCCAATAGTGCTTCTCCAAGAGAATGTGATATGCATCAAAATATTCAGCCATGCATTCTTTCATCCAAGAAGTGAATGAAGAATCTCCACTAAAATCTGAACCAAATAATGAGCAGGAAAAACAAGGAGAATTCAAAGGACTCAAAGAAGTCTCATCCATACATCCATGAGGATATGTATCATCATAAGGTAAAGCAATATGCTGCTGCAATTCTAAATAATGAGGTTCTCTATTCATGTCATCATCAAAAGGAGCGGTAGGAGTTTCATACCCCTCATGTGGCACCACTAGGAAAAAACCTTTCACCCAATTTTCATCCCAAAGTGATGTGGCTGGAAAAGAAGTGTGGGGTGAGGAATTATGAACCAAATTTAATTCTTTACAACTCTTACCCATTGAAATATTTAATTCATCTTCTCCATAATTGGCTGGTCCAACTATTGTGAGATCATGTACCTCTTCCAAGGCTTTGCAACTCTCTCCATGAGGCAACTCATAATGCCTTTGAACAAGGACAAGTGCTTGTCCTTCTTCTTGTTTTAGTGTAGTATCTTCAATAACCTGCATATCAACATGTACCTCATGTTCCACAATTACATTAGGTTCCTCCTTTGTGGCATAAATTGTTTCATCCTTTTCCTTGAAAAGAGAACCATTGCTCATTACTTTTTCCGAGTTGCTTCCAATTTCACTAAGCAACAATCTGAACTCTTGAAAGTATTGTCTCCACTTGTCTTCAAAGGATGGTTCAAGTAATTTCCTAAACTCCTCATTCTCCTTTAAGGTTCCTTTCTCATCCTTACTCATGGTGACCAATGAATGCACTTCTTCTCCTACTTCTTCCCTTTCACCAAAGTACATCCAGTTTCAGTTTCTAACGGTGGTGGCTTATTTCTTTGACTCCTGGTCTTCATTAATGTTCTACCACATCAGGTGCCAAGACCATGCTCTGATACCACTGTAATGTCCCTTATTAAGAATTTTATTAAAATTGCAATTTTCCACTTTTTTTCCCTAGTTCGACCTTTGACTAGTTTGGATCTCTAGGTCCCAAATTTGCCCCAAATGATCCCAAATATTCTGAGAAGGTATATGAATGATATTAGAACATAAATATGTGTTTCAGGGATGCCTTTGGACCTTTAAAATACTTCTACAAATCCTCTTTCAATTCTGATCAATGTAGGTAACTTTACTAGTGATTTTCCTTTGACTAGTATTGGCCTCTAGGTCTCAAATTGACTCCAAATGCCTTCAAATATTCAAGGAAGGTGTATGAATGATATTAAAACTTGAATATGATGTTTATGGATGAAATATGTCCACCAAAAGACCTCTGCAAACTCTCTTAATATTCTGGACCAATTATGCAATTTTACTAGTGATTTGGGGTTCAAATCCCCCTGGGGTAAGTACTGAAAATGGCTTCCCAAATGCCTCCAAACCCACTCAAATTTATGAACAGAGGTATGTAATGTGTTAATTATTTTACTAAAGTCTCATATGCACCATTAATGGATTATTACAACTGTTCTCACCCTCTCCCATTCAACTGCAAAAATCCCCAATTCGACCCTTGGGGAAATGGCACTATTTCACCTCCCAATAGAACTAAACTGAGTAAAAATGCTTCAAATGCTCAAGTACAGTACATGAAACTTGTAGAATACATCCATGGCAGTATATTGATCACAAATATATTAGAGAATCATCCATTCATTCGAAATCATCATCAATACATTGGTTCACAACAAGGTAGTGGGGAAATGGCATTGTTCTTCCATTAAAAATGAGATTTATACATTTCTACTTGGAATTTCGACCTGAAAATTTTTGGAGATGAAGAACAGAGTATTTTATTCATATTACAAAATAAATGGGGCATTAAAATATTCCCCAAAGAGTACAATAGCTCACCAAAAATGCCCTCCCTCAAGGATCAAGAATATGCCATCAAAACTTGAAATGGTTGAAGGAGTGAGCTGCAATAGAAGAAACCATGAGCTGCCCTGTAGATTACACCTGAAAATAAAGACTCCATTAAATATCCAAATGAAAGGTTTGAATGGCCTTTCCAATTACCAACTTGGATGGGAATCTTTCACCCTCGAAATTGGCTAAGGCAAGAAACTAGTCATCCACTAGCTCTCCCTCTTCACAAATGCAATTGCAAATTCTACAAATGAGCAAAAGCTGGTTTCATTCTTTGTTATTGACATTTATAAACTTCTAATGTCCTCCATGGGTCGAATTCCTTCCAAGAGACTCATGCCAACTCATGTTGGGAAGAGATTCCAAAAAATGCCACTTGTACAACAATTCCTAGTCTCCCACTTCCACCAAATCACATGTGGAAGCATCTTAGCTGCCCTAACACCCTTGAGCGCCCTCTTGGAGTCTATTTTTAGCCCTGAAATGTCATATATGTCATATGTCAGCCTTCAGGTCTGATTTGTGTCATAGGTGTCATAGAATCTTCATTATTGTTGTCATAGAGCTAGGGAATCTAGCCCAAGTGTCTCACTAGCTCCAAATTGCCTCTTCCTCTTCCATGGGAGTTACTCTTCCTCTATATTTCGACCTTGGATGAGTCATGCAATGAATAATACCTTTTGGACTCCCCCAAGTATGTTACCATTCACCTTGAATTCGAATTGGTGAGAGAATGATGCCAAATGTAGTGGGGAAATCTAGCCATATGTGGGTCCCACTTCCTCCATGTGTCTTCATGATGAAATACCAATTTGATTTTCACTTGCATATATTTATTTAGATCCTTTATTAAATATTTATTCCATTCTAATGTTCAAACATCATTTATTATCCCCATTATTCCAAATCCCAAAGCTTCCACCCCAAACCTAGGAAACTAGTAATTTTCCTCCTTGGCAATTATTTGACCTTTAGCATCAATTTGACAAACTCTAATGAATAGAGCCAATGTGATTAGGCCATTGTGACCCAATACCAAATTTGGGACATGACATCAAAGGTTCCCTATTTAATGCATTTAATGAGGCAGGCACACCACTTCCCTGTTTTATGGGATAAGGTTGGACCAAGGGCGCTAATGCACTAGATTTGGTCAAATTTCTCATTAATGGCCACTACTAAAGCCCTAAACCACCTAATTCTCCCTCATAATGTTTCCATCCACATTTGTTGACTTTCCTAACTTCCTCATGGTCCTCATAGGTTCATTGGACCTCATTATGGCCCAATACATGAGTTACACTTGGCACAATGTCATAGATTGGGGGAATTACTCCACTAAGCCTATCATTAATGTGAGCCACTCAACTCACCACTAAGCCTCTCGATTTTGTCTATTGAGAGTATTTATATATTGTACACATCTTATTGAATAACAAAGAAGTGGAGTTTACATCAATTGTGTTCTATCTCATGTATTTTTGTTTCAATATTTCTTCATATTTTCTGCTAAACTCTATGTAAAATCTTTGTGAGGACTAGTTTGTTTCTAGATCTTGGATTGTAAAATTATTGCATGGAATCAAGGCCATAGAAATTTCACATGGTATCAGAGCCATATTGATCCAAATAGTCTTCCAGCATAGGTTTTCAGAGTTTGCTTTGCAGGTACAACTTCTACATGGATTCAAAAGTTCCTCTTCTTACTCCATTCAATTATGCTGACTGGAAGCCTAAAATGTGTGCATATATCAGGAGACAAGGTCTCTATGATGTTTCCAATGGTGTTGAGATAGAACCAGAGTCTTATGAAGATAAAAATGATTGGCTAAATCAGTGTGATAGAGCATTTGGAGCTATGTGTCTCACCATGTCTCCAAGTATGCACTACTTGATTGATTCTACAAACTATCCATTTGAGATATGGTCCAAATTGGACAAGGATCTTGATAAGAAGAAGAATGGTGCATGGAGTGATCCTATGGACACCTCAACATGTGATCTCTCTCCTAATGTATCTGCCTCTACTCTCTTTGATGAAGTTGTTCATGAAGATCATATGGCAGAAATTTCAACTCAAGTTTGAAGTAGTGAAAGTCTCCTTGAAGTGACTGCTTCTCTTATTTCTCTAGAAGTCCATGAGAACTCTGATTTCTCATCTTCACATGCAGCTTATCCAAGAGAAGCCATTCAAGATTCCTTTGTTTAAGAATAAATCTCCTTCCATCTTTCATCATTGCTCTCCAATAATTCTTCAAATGCTGATTTTGAGGATGATAAACTAGTTGTTGAAGATCCTTTGCATACTTCACTAGTTGATGGCGCAAAATTTGCTGATATTTTGGATGATTTGAAGGCTGCATCAAGATGTGAGATATCTGCAAATGCACTCAACAATTCTGATATAAATATTTCTGCCTATTCCTCTATGGTGACTAGCGCATTTCCTCACAATTCTATTGAAGAAGGAGACATTGCCATTGCGTTGGCATGCATTGAACTCTTGTTCCTCTCATTTGGACCCGATAATACCTATTTTGGATCTGATTTTAGTTCATATTTAAAGTCTGAAGATCATTTGGAACTATTTGTCATCATTCTTGGAGCTGCCATAATAGTTTTTGGTTCAAAGTTTCAAGAAATTTCAGTTTTGCTTGATGCTGATTTCACCTATTTTGGTTCAACGTTTTTGGCTCAAGCATCTCAAGACTCATTTGGACCTGATTTCAGCCTAAAGTTCAAGTATAATGAGAAACCACTTCTGTATTGGAGTTGTTCTACATGGCTACATTTTCCATCATGCAGTTGTTCATGTTCCTGATCTAGTTGAGCAACATCCACTTCTTCCCAAGAAGAAGGTTCCTCCAGACATAATCAAGTTCAGACCTACTTGAGTTTTGGAGTAGTTCAATTTAGTTTGGTGTATTTCCTGTCCATTTTAGAGGGAGGATTTTCCCCATGTGGTTTTGCCTCTTTCCTTACTTACATGGATGAATAATGTAAAGGGTGACCATAAGCCTTTGTTGCTTGGGCCCTCATAATAATTTTTTCTCACAACCATTTTGGCTTAAGGGGGCTTGTTGGAACATAATTCCCATCTAGAACTTTGTTAATAATCCTTGCATAAGGTTCCAAGTGTTTAATGTAAGTTGTTTGTTGACACAGTTTTGTTGACAGGGGTTCACTTCGCACTGTTGTCAACAAACACCAACCAAACTCCCTTAAACATCAACCCATAAAGGTTTTACCCTTTCCAGCAACACTCGTGAAGCGAGTGAAGTCTCACCCGAGATGGTTAAGGGGGATGCAGGTACCAATTTTTCGCAGTGGGGAAGGGACATGCATCTACTCTAAATCTATCGCATCAGAAACCAGAGATTTACTTTCGCATCACACATTCATCATTCACATATTCAACATTCGCATCAATAGAGTAATACTAGCGATCACATCAATGAAATCTTACAGAAAATACAACATAAAATATGACGCAACATTCATTATTCAACATAACTAGAGACAGAAGAACATATATGAACATCTTCAGGCATTAACTCATCAAAACCTACGGTATATCCTTCGTAGAAACAATTCAAAACATCTTATCACGGATCCATACAAAACTGCTGAAAACAGAGCAAAAAATTACAGAGTTCATATCTCATTCTCCGATCCGATCCAATCATCTCTATCGAATCATCATAATCGAATCGAATGCAATTCCCTTATGCTTACATTCATATTCTTATTTATATCCAACTATGGCGGTTACAAAATGGTCCAAATGACCCTTTCTAACAAACTAAACTATTCTTGCACTTCCTTGTTCTCCGTGAATGGTCCTTCTTCCATGGATGGTCCTTCTTCGCAGCTGTCGGCTTCCGCACTTCATGTAGACTAATCCCATGCCAACATTCCCCCAACACAAACTTGTGGTTCGCCCTTGAGCCACCTCAGCAGGACACCTATGGTGCATTCACATGCTGGTTAAAATCATCATATTCATCCTTTATTTGGTTGACTACTTCCTTCGCTGATGCTCTGAGTTGTGTACATTCTTCCACCTGCTGGTCTGTTGGGTGTTCACAACTTTTCTATTGTGCCTCCTCCAGTTTCTACTTGAACTATTGCAGTGCTTCCATTACCCCTACTGCAAGGACTTTGGCTTTTGTTTGGTGCTCATCCAGGTGTGTGGCACTTCTTTGTTTCCTTTCGCGTGCCTTCGTTATGCACTACTGCATACTTTTTAGTTCTGCTACCTTTGTCATCTGTATCAGTGAGGGCATCGCTTTGATTGATCCCTTGAAGGATTCTAGTTGTGCTTCCGCTTTGCTGAGTTGCTCCTTCAACGTGGTTAGCTGGTTGTCCTGGACTACACTTCCCCAAAACTCCGTGACACCCTCTGTGACTACCTAGGTTGTCTTTTCCATATTCGTGATCTCCGTCACGACTTCCTCAATTGCATTCTGTCTGCCCTGAATATGGTCCAGTGGTGTTCTCGGTACCACCCTTGCTTGCAACTCTGCATTCTCCTTTTGCAAGTTATTGATAAGTACACCCAACAAGATGGATTTCACTTCTGGTAGTATATCCTGATCGACCTCAGCAGTTTTCTTGCATACTGTCGATAGTGCTTCTTCCAACCGCTTTCTATCCTCCATGGCCTTCTCTTTTTAAGCTACCGTTTGGGATTTCTCTGCCTGAAGATGTTGTGCCTCTGTCTCGGTGATGTGCACTTGCTTCTTGTACCTCACCATCTTGTCATGCATTGCAGTCTCACAGTCGCTGAGTTCTTTCATTGCTGCGATTTGGATTCTCTGTAGTGTCAACAGTGGTAGTAGGTTGAAATCTACCACGATTGAGTCATATTTCCTTAGTTCCACATCCAACTCTTCGTTTCCTGTTGCCATCGCATTTGGAAAAAAATGAACTAACCTTGGGTTTGTGCCGACCTCTACTTCAACCCTGCTTGTCGACGCACTTGGTCGAACTTCCCCATGTGGTACACTAGACTCTACAACTGCATTTGATAGTGTCGATAGCAGTTGGGTTACCTGGTGGAAGTATCCTCTTGAGTGTTGTGTGATTCTCGCACTCTTTTCCTCTATGACCTCTGTTAATTTCTCCAGGAGCCTATTAACCTACTCCTCCAAAAGACCACCACTTGTGCTTCCTTTGCCACGGTCCATCATATGCTTTGTAGGAATCTGTCCATCATATGCGGTCCATCATATTCTTTCGTCGTATTGTGTGTCTAGGTAGGAATCTGTCAGGGTGGTTGTTGAGGCTCCATCATGGTTGGACTCCTTCGACTGCTCTTTCGCAAGGTCGTCTTCTCCTGCGCCCTCCTTCCAACTGGCTGGGTCTTTTTCTTCCTCGATCGGGTTTAGTCGAGTTTTTCCTTCCCATTTTCTAAGTTTGATAAGTCCTTCTTGTCGGTTGGGACTTTCCACTCTGCGGGCCATCTTCCGATGATGGCGTCCAGCTCCTCCTCGATGAGATTGTACAGCGTTGGCAACCAATGCCGTGACTTATCCGCTTGGGCTTGAAGGTAAATTGTCTGGGATTCAACCGATAGCCGTACAATTGGTCGGTACTTCCTCACTGCTTGCTCAGTTATCCATGATATTGCTTGTGCATTGATCTACAACATCTCTAAGAACAATTAAAATTGTACAATGTTGTCTTCCTGCCGCTCTTTATCGGTTGTTTCCCATAAGTTCTGGTACCGCGCTACTTCGCGTACTCGGGATTCTACTGTGTCCATGCCCTGATAGTGCTCATGCTCCCTCCATCCTGCTAATGTGACCAACATTATGAGCCATGAGTATGTGAATGCCTTTCCTTTCTTTTGTGCATCATATGCATCTTCGACCAATTGGTGTAGTAGGAATTTTGACTAGTTCATCCACACTCCTGCGACACATAGTTCCACGGAGGCGATGATGCCTGAAGTACATTCCTTGGGCCTATTATTCCGTGCCACCTTAAATGCTAGTATCTTCGCTCTGACCCTGACGAATTGGTTCTTAATTATGCTAATTAGGTAACCTCGAGAGTTTTTCTCCACTCCATTCTTTGTCTTCAGGCTCACTGCGAGCTTCTTTTCATTGTCTTTTCACTGGAAAAATTGGGAAGGATCATCTCCGTCTTTAGGCATCTCGGTGATTCTTACGATCAATTCAACTATCACTGGAATCTTCTCATGCAACCATATGTATCTGCCATGCAAGCAAGCCAGCAGCTGCTTGATGCATGCATTAACCTGCGCCAATCGCCCAAAGTGCGGTATTTGGGTGAGGCCAAGCAGCCCTGACTGTGCCAATCCCAATGCCCATGCCGTGGGTTCCTTTATGGTTGGGAATCCTTCGCCATGGATGACATCGATGTATCCTTCTGCGCTTTCTGGGAAACTTGTGAGGTTGTGATCGGTATATTGTAGCTTCTGCAAATTTGCCACAATGTTCCCGCCTTGAGGAACTCCTTTCGGTATCGACGACATCTCGATAATATACCATTCATTATTGTTTATCTGAACCGCTGGTGTCCCTTCCTTGCTTGGCGATACATACCCAAGTATTGTTGGGCCTTCTTGCGATGCTGTTTCCTTTCCTGCTTCTCCTTCTTCCACTCGAGCTGAGTTTTGGGTCCCTTTCTTTGATTCCCGACCGATGTTTGCAGGTCGAGTGGCACTCCTCTTCTTTCTAACTAAAATTCTAGACATGACTTCTGGCTGCTCCTGTGTGATTGGTGTTGGCTGTGGGCGCTCGATGCTTGTGCTCGAAATGTAAACCTTCACACGCTACTCTGCAGGTTTTTGTTTAACACACAATGCTTCAAACTACTCCCCTGCCCCATACTTATAGTGTTGGTTTACCACACCCTTTCGATTTGGGACAATAATTTCCAAATCCAACACTGATGTCCCAAATCCATTGCATGCGTCGATCATTAATTGTGTCGTTTTTTCATTTTTTCCGCCATCCATTGTGGTTTAACTGCTTCATTTATGACCGTATTTGACCCTTTCGCATTGTGGCAGCTTCCGACTGGTTGAGTCGTGCCGCGCCTTGGTGTAGTCTACGATTATCTCGTCGCATATTGTCAAAATTGCCAATTTTTTTTTTAATTTTATAGTGCCATAATTGATTCTACGATGCCAGTTCTTCGTTGGAGTCACTCCCATTCATGTCTTTCGCACTCCTGGGACCTTAGGTTTGTCTGTGTTCTTAGATCGACACAGGTCATATCTTGTCCTAGGCCACCATTGGGTTGATCCAATCCGATTCCTCCACTGGTTCTATAATTCCTGCCTCAACATTCTTTCAATATTAGCCTTCACTCGCTCCTTATACCTTGGATTCAACCTATAAGGCTGCTTCTTCACTGGTTTCGCATCAAGTTTCAGTGGGATTTTCATCTCCCTAGGGTCCCCTGAAATCCCTTTCATCTCCGAGAATTCTGTCGGAAACAAATCCTGAAATTCGTGCAATAGGTCAGTCATCTTCGCAATAGTTGAGTCATCCCAATAGTCTCCAATGCTCGTGAACCTGGGGTTCTCTTCTGACCCAATGTTTAATTTCTTGATCCGTAATGGCTTCTGAAACTTGTCAGAAGGCATATCTGGTGCCTCGACACTGCGACTTCCTTCTAACTATGGGATATATGTAGCCCTCAAATTATCCTCATCGTCTGGTTATCCTGTTATGTTGCAGCATTCCATCAACATTTGGGGTGTCACATTCCACTGGATTCCCATAGGTTTCTCTGCCGAAACTATGTCAAATACTTTCTCCCAGACCTCCTGTAATGCGCTGTGGATGAAGGGGTTTTCATCGGAGAAAATGAACGTTTGGATAAAGCCAATTGTTAGTTGTTCCCATGAGGTTGTTCTATGTCGCAGTTCTGCTGCGACATACCAATTTCACAGTACTTCATCCAACATGTGAATAAATGTATGGACCCATTCCTGTTTTGCTCATGGTCCCCATTTGCTTGTGCATTCATTCAAATTCTCCTTTGGATCTCTTCTTCCATCATACTTCCTTCCGCAGTATCCGTCAGTGTCACCAAACCTAACCGTCATTAGGTGTCGGCATAGTGGCCAGTTAGTTATGGTGGACTTGTGCGCCACCCACCATCGCACTGGTGTAGCCTTCAGGGATTCCTCCAAGGCCAATAGTCATTGTGGTTCTGCCACTTTATCTTCAAATTCAGTGAGAAATGTATCCAAGTTTGGAAATCCTGCATACATTGGTAGCTCCCATTCTTCCATAGCTACCCTCTGTAGCGATTGAGTGATCCTTGCGCACCTTCTAAATGAAACTTCATGCATCCGATTCTGTGAATTTTCAAGTGCTTCGTCGGAATCTGACGATGCCGAACTGCTACTACACCACCCTAACTCTCCATCTGTAGTAGGGTTGATATAATCTTCGGATATGTTGTAAATATTGTCCCATCCCTCAGTGAATTCATCCCTCATCGGCTCAACATATATTTTCCCTTCCGCAAGGTCAAGAGGTGCAACTACCCTTATTTACCGGTTATCAAATGATAGTTATTTTCTTGAAGTTGATAATAGCCTGATTCTCCATCGCCTAGTCTATCCCTAGCAACACTGGATAGGGGCTTGTGTTATCAACAATATCGAGTACATCAAAATTTGCGTATGCTCTAAGTCCCTCAATCTCAACGGGGACCTAGCATAGTCGACCGAGCGGGGTGACTTTACTTTGGATTGCTAGCCATAGCATTACTGGGGACCAAGCCAACTGTGGTTTCCCCATCGTTTCCCAGGTCTGTTTTGTAAGGATTTTACATTTGACCCCAAATCCAAGATAATGGAGTCAATATCGAATGCTCTGACTTATGTAGACATCCGCATTTCTCTTCCTATCTTTCTCTTATGTATTCGATTGACTGTTCGCTCTTGTCATGCACCCTCCCATCGATGTAGCAGGTTCGATATTCCTGCCAATGCGTCATGATCTTTTTCCAGCTCCAGGAAACTCTCTAGGAAGGCTCTTAAGGTGTTGGCCTTTTTCTGTGAATTCGTCGTGTTGAATACCGACGACATGTCATAGATAACTTCCTTCTGGTGAAGAGGTGGCTGTCTTAGCTGCTTCATTGCTTCCTATGATTTCAAGAAAATATCCCTTTCTACTTTCGCATCAAATGTGACTTGTTTTCTTGCTGCCGGTCGAATGCTAGCTTGTGACCTATTGGCCCCTGTCACAACTCCTCCGCGAGTTACTATTTCGACAGTCGGATTTTGAATTCCGACCTTTGCTGATATCTTTTGTACCGCTAGCAGATTCTGGTTCTGATTTTGATTTTGTGGAGGTGGGGGAAGGTTCTAAGTTTGCCACTTTGCGATGAGCTGAGGATAGTCTTCAACACCATGGTCCACAACATTGCAGTAAGTGCACTGTGGGGTTGTATTTGGGAAATCCCTCTTATAATGCCCCTGCTAACCACAATTATAACATATGATGGGTCCTCATCCTCTTCCAATAACTCCTCCTCGGCCAACACTGGTACCTCGACGTCTGTGGAACCCCCCTCTGAATCCTCCTTGCAGTGACCCGTATGGCAGGTACTGCGGTTGACCATATTGCGGCTACGTATATTGCGGTTGATCGTATTGCGGTGGTTGAAATTGCAGTTGAGGATACTGCGACTGGTCATACTGCAATTGTGGATAATATTGTGGAGGCTGTTGATTATACTACTGCTGCTGCTGTACCGGTAGTTTCTCCTCTCCCTTCATGAAGAATGTATCCGCAGTCCTTTCTTATAGTAGGTCATAAGCTCTGCAGTATTTCTCATTGTGGCCAACCAATCGACATAACTTGCAATACAAGTTCAATGGTTTCGACACCATATTCTGCATGTATACACATTCTTCCATTCGGTGTCCTCTCGTTTGACAGACGTGATACCACGACATCCCTCCCTAACTGAGGGGATTCAGTGCGGCTGATTGCAAATATTCTTGAAATTCTAGGCACTGACCCTTGTGATGTCCTTCTGTCCTACATCTAGTGCACCATACGTCTTCGTGGGCCTCTTTTACCTTCTTTATATCCTATAACTGGATCGTCAAATTTTCCAGCTGCGCTTGTATCTGATCCATGCCTAGGCCTATTTTTCCGATTGGTGAAGCCTGCAGCTTCATTGCGATTTCCAGCGCCTCTGCCTGAGTCGCTACCTTCTATTGCATCAACGACCCACGAATGTGTTGTTCCAACCCAACGATAAACCATTCTTTATGGTGCATGTCGCTCATCCTGAAACTTACTTTTTCCATTAGCGATTTATACCGTTGGTCGAATTCCCATACTGATTCATTCGTAAACTGCTTGATTTCCTTGAGCTCAGTAATGTACCGCGACTCGGATTTTGGTTTTCTAAACTCATCGATCATCCCCGTCTTGATCTCTGGCAATGTTTTAGCTGGAGTTCCCATCGGTACCTTAGTAAAATTCATATACCAATCTAGCATGTGGCCCCTGAGGGTCGTCATTAACTATCCCTTCTTGATATCGTCATCCTGGACCTGCTTCATAGTCTAGACCACCTCACACAAAAACCAATATTGTTCAGGATCCTCGGTCATGTTACCCTGGAAGGTTGACATCTTTGCGTCGTCACCTGTCATTCTTGCACTTCTACTATTATTATTTACTGATCCGCTACTCTTACTACTATTCTGGCACGTAGGATAGCTCTGCGAGTAACTTGTATTTCTTCCAATCAAGTTCTTAGTAGTGTGCAGAGTTGAAGGTACATTGTAGCTTAGGGTCCGTCCTTCTTCGGCTTCTGGGGTATCCTGTTCACCTTATTCTTCGTCGTAATAAGGTCGCTTCGTCCCTTGTGGTATTTTTTTGCAGTCTTCTGTTTCGGTCCCCTCAGGAGACTCTCTCTTAGTCCTCCTCTTCTTCTCTGGTCATCTAAATATCACCCCACTCCTCAAGGTACCACACTCTTCGTCAGCCTCCCTTAAAAATTCATCGTTGCTCATGTCCATCTACCCCGCATATTTCTACCGGACCCGCACTCACGCGGTACCCACAACTCCCGCACATTGATCTTCTACTCATCAGAATTCATCCTCAATATGCCCTTTTCGCAGACGAGCATCTTAATCCACAAATTCAACGATAGAAAAAATCTCCCTCTGGGTCCTTTGAAAAATTTCCTTTCTGCATCGCTATATGATTTGATCGTATCAACTGCAAACTTGGTGATGTATCCCTCTAAGATACTGTCTACCCAGAATTCAACAGCCCTTGATACCTTATTGTCGGCCTGTTTCAGCTGTTGGATCAATTCAAGAGTCTAGTGGTCAGGCTCACTCTTTTGGCAATGGTTCTTCTGGAACGTCAGCTGTGCCAACCACTCGTGCATCAATACCGGGAATTTGCAGAAGAATATCTCTTGGATATCAGAATAAATATGCTTTTCCAACCAACTACTTGTCATCTCCCCAGGGTTCCAGTTTTATCCTTCCAGGAATTCTTATGCCTTCTTGTCAAACCAATATTGGATCTCCGATTTCATCGGGTGCCACAAGATGTCCTCTTATTCATTTTTCACAGTCCCAGAAACAGAACCATTTGTTGACATAGTTCTGTCGACAGGGGTTCACTTCGCACTGTCATCAACAAATACCAACCAAACTCCCTTAAACATCGACCCATAAAGGTTTTACCCTTTCCAACAACACCCGCGAAGCGAGTGAAGTCTCACCGGAGATGGTTAAGGGGGCTGAAGGAACCAAGTTTCCACAGTGGGAAAGGGATAGGCATCTACTCTAACTCTATTGCATCAGAAAATAGAGATTTACTTTCGCATCAGAAATTCATCATCACATTCATCATTCGCATATTCAACATTCGCATATTCAACATTCGCATCAACAGAGTAATACTAGCGATTGCATCAATGAAATCTTACAAAAAAGACAACATAAAATATGATGCAACATTCATTATTCAACATAACCAGAGACAGAAGAACATATCCGAACATCTTCATGCATTAACTCATCAAAACCTACGGTATATCCTTCGCATAAATAGTTCAAAACATCTTATCGCGGATCCATACAAAACTACTGAAAACAGAGAAAAACATTATAGAGTTCAGATCTCATTCTCCGATCCGATCCAATCATCTCTATCGACTCATCATAATCGAATTGAATCCAATTCCCTTAGGCTTACATTCATATTCTTATTTATAGCCAACTATGGTGGTTACAAAATGGTCCAAATGACCCTTTCTAACAAACTAAACTATTCTTCCGCTTCCTTGTTATCCGCGAATGGTCCTTCTTCACAGCTGTCGAATTCCTCACTTCATGCGGACTAATCCCGTGCCAACATTGTTCCATGGTTTGGATTCATAGTGCCTAGTCTAGGGGGTTTTCCCACATATTAGACTAGTGGTTTGTCATTATAGCCAAGTTTGTCCACAAGTGTGCCCATGTCCTTATTCTTGGGAGTCATGTCAGAGATATGGATCTAGATAAACTAGCTTACCTATCTATGCAAAACAATAATATATCAATAATAAGTACAGAAAGGGAACAAGATAAAAGAGTACACCAGATATACGTGGTTCACCCAACTGGGCTTCATCCACGGGAAGGTAGTCTTCTATTATCTCCAGAATATCTCCCTCAAGATTACAAGAGAGAAATGCCAATAACCCAAATACAATATAGCAATACTTGTGTTGAATAAGTAAATATTATGATGAGTGATGTGACTCTCTTGACTCTATTATATACTAAGAGATGAGGAGGAATTACTCTCACATATTACATGTGGTATAATATAATTCTCCATAATAACATCTCTTTATATAATACTGAATATCAAGAGTATACTTTAACATAATGAATATGGGATATAATTTATTACTCTTTTACATAATATTGTGGATATATTCTGACATAATACAAAGACATTATTACCTTCTAAGGAATATAAAATATTCCAACACTCCCCCTTAATAATGGGTGGGAGAAAATCCCACTAACAAAGGAAAGAAGGAGTCATTACTGCTCCCCCTTGATGACAACTTCCAGAATATCCATAAGCTGCAAAATAAGAAGAACACTTCGGCGAATGGAATTTGATGAAGAACAACAACTTCTCACTGAACCATGAAATTGCACACGAACCAGGTTGTATGATGAAATACCCAACAGTAAAATTCTGAGAACATGTGACGCAATCCAACAACAAGGTGCCCAGATCACAATAAAAATCATCATAACCATAACTGATAGTTGAATAAATATGATATAACATCCACACCAATGTATAAATGCCTTCTGACGGTTGAGACAATAGAACATGTGGCTAAAAACACCACAACAGTGTACAAAATACCGAGATGGCCAATACACATGCGGATAGCAAACATTCTTCCAATCAAGGTGCAATATAAATATATGTAGAAGACCTCAAACATCGAAGAAACAAGACCCCAATGGTCTATACATAAAAAATGATATCATACAGATGGACATCATGAATTTAACAGTAGAAGATGGTGCTTCATTATTTCTGGAATAAGGTGATAACAAATATCAAATATTAATATGCTTAGGAAAGAACTTATCTGCACACAAGAACTTCCAAGATTAGGACATACAAAGATCATAAGACAAAATTGCTCATACATAAATGAAAATTCTTATACACAAAAGGTTAGCAACATCATATAAAAAATATGACAACATAATATGATCAAATAAAATATTAACATGCTCAGTAAGGAAAATGAAGTTACTTTTATACATTAAGTGTCAGCCACAACAGATAAAAAGTGAGCAATAAAATAATTCACACAAGATGTACAAATATGAGATTGTTCTTATAAAATTGCTCAAGAATAAACATTGAGTTAAAGATGATCAAAATAAACATGACATGATTAGAAATCAACATGATTAAACATGATCAACAAAGATAAGAACAATTTAGTCATTAAGCATTAGATGAAAACAATAGAGGCACTTAAAGCTACCATGATTCATCATAATCTTTCTCTTTAGCCTTAGCCATTAAAAGTTTCGCTTTAAAGCAATCCTTTTCAGGATGATTAGTTTTACCACAATGCTTACAATGATCATACACTTTCTTCTTCTTCCTATTTTCATGATGGGCTTTATTAGTATGATTTGAAGTGTGTGAATTAGAACCTTTAGCATTATTAAAAATTTTCTTAGGATTCTTATTATAGGCCATAAGAGTTGTATTAGGTGAGACTTGTCCTCAAACAATTAACCTTTCTTGCTCATTTATCAACTCTTTACAAAAATCATCAAAAGTAGGTTTCGTGGTATTTGAAGACAACTCAAGAGATCTATTCCTAGTTTGGATGAAAATATCAAAACAAGATGGCAATTTTTGTTCTACAAGAATTATAAGAGCAGTGTCTGTTTTCTTGTAATCTTTACCACAATTATTTAATTTTTCATTTAAGGTTTTTACTTCAGCAAGATATAACTCTACTCTTTCAAAGTTAGTAGGATCTAGCTCAAAAATATTCTTTTCAAGGTAGCAGAAAAATCATCAAATTTATGAAATAAAGAAGCAAGAATTTTCCATACCTCAATGGGGCTGTCTTCTGCCTCTATACTTACCTGAAGACTATATGAAATCGTTGACCAATGAGCCCTTTTGCTTGATCACATTTATCTTCCCATATAGCCATAGCTTGAGCATCAACAGGTTTCGTGTGTTCACCATTAACAATCCTCCATAGATTCTTACTCCTAAGAACATCAATCATTTTTCTCTTCCATGCAATATAGTTAGGACCAACAAGTTCAGGAACATAAGCTACTTCTAAAGTCATAATGATCGAAATACTGACAAGAAACCAAAATGCTAGAAATGACAAGAGAAAAAAAGTGAATAATAGAAAACTGATATACTTTACCATAATGAACTGCAGAAACAGAGTAGAAAAAACAGTAAAGGAAAGAAACTTTTACTTACAACCCTTTTGAAAAGTGCCAAGAAAAGTCACTCGTGGGTTTTGCCACAATGGTCTTGCGAAAAAAACTAAAAAACACGAGTTCTGCACGGAAAAGGTCGCGGTTACTCGCAGGTTTACATTAGATTTAGCCGTGGGTTCACGGCTCTGTAAAGGAGAATGTAGCGGTTCTGATCGGGGTGTTCGCGGGTGTCTGTGCAGTAAAGTCGTGGCTATGCTGAAGCACTCGCGGGTCTCTGCACAAGAGGGTAGCGAGTAGGCTAAAGTAAACGTGAGTTAGCACTGAGAACAGTTGTGAGTATGCCTTAGCATACGCGGGTTTGCTCACTAGAATTCACGGGTCTGCAGTATACTCGCGGGTTCACAGTAGGTCCAGTTGTGGTTAACCGCGGGTTCTGTGAAGCAAGGGTTGCGAACACCAAGTTTGAGGCCAAAAACAGTGCCGAATCTGCCAAAGACGGAAACTTGCACAAAGTCTACCAAACTTGGACGAAAAATGCTGATCTGATAACCGAAAGATAGATCTCCTTGAGAAGAAATCAGAAAATCATATAGATCTACAAAAAAAATCAAGAAACCCTTGAAAAATTTCTGCAAAAAAAATTTACAACAAGGTTAGGGTTAGAAAGAAAAACTGCAGAAACATGCCCAAATCTGAAGAGAAGCCTAATGGCTACCAGATATAAAGCAAATATACAAAATAAACAATGCCCAAATGATAAAATATTGTTTGAAAGCAATAGAAGGTGCTAGATCATAGCAACTAGCTCTGATATCATGTCAGAGATATGGATCTAGCTAAACTAGCTTACCTATCTATGCAAAACAATTATATATCAATAATAAGTACATACAGAGAACAAGAGAAAAGAGTACACTAGATATACGTGGTTCACCCAATTAGGCTACGTCCATGAGGAGGTAGTCTTTTATTATCTCCAGAATATCTTCCTCAATCTTACAAGAGAGAAATGCCAATAAACCCAATACAATATAGAAATACTCGTTTTGAATAAGTAAAGATAATGATGAGTGATGTGACTCCCTTGAATCTATTATCTACTAAGAGATGAGGAGGAATTAATCTCACATATTACATGTGGGATAATATAATTCTCCATAATAACATCTCTTTATATAATAATGAATATCAAGAGTATACTTTACCATAATGAATATGGGATATAATGTATTACTCTTTTACATAATATTGTGGATATCTTTCGACATAATACAAAGGCATTATTACCTTCTAAGGAATATAAAATATTCCAACACTCCCCCTTAATAATGGCTTGGAGAAAATCCCACTAACAAAGGAAGAAAGGAGTCATTACTGCTCCCCCTAGTATCAAAGGTGCCCTATTTAATGCATTTAATGAGGCAGGCACACCAATTCCCTGTTTTATGGGATAAGGTTGGACCAAGGGCTCCAATGCACTAGATTTGGTCAAATTGCTCATTAATGGCCACTACTAAAGCCCTAAACCACCTAATTCGCCCTCATAATGATTCCATCCACATTTATTGACTTGCCTAACTTCCTCATGGTCCTCATAGGTTCATTGGACCTCATTATGGCACAATACAAGAGTTACACTTGGCACAATGTCATAGATTGGGGGAATTACTCCACTAAGCCTAGCATTAATGTGAGCTACTAAACAAATCACTAAGCCTCTCGATTTTGTCTCTTGAGAGTATTTATATATTGTGCACATATTATTGAATAGTAGAGAAGTGGATTTTACATCAATTGTGTTCTATCTCATGTATTTTTGTTTCAATATTTCTTCATATTTTCTGCTAAACTTTGTGTAAACTCTTTGTGAGGACTAGTTTGTTTCTAGATCTTGGCTTGTAAAATTATTGCATGGAATCAAGGCCATATAAATTTCACACAAATTATCATCATGTGATAGATTATGGACCATTAAAAAACTGTTATAATTATTCAGCATATTATATCCCATCCAAGAAAGGTCCTGGATCATGCTCAGTTATGTTGTCTTTGATCTTTTCCCATCTTAGCCACCTTCCAACTGTATCTCTTAGCCCCATATGGGATAGAATGTCCGAATGCATGTTCCTTTCTCGATAGATATGATTAAAGATGATGTGCTCAAATGAATCGTCAAGCCTGATAGTTTCTTCATATATGGTAGCAAGATGTATTTTATTTGGATGCTTTGTTTGATTCATCCATTCCACTACAAGACGGGAATCCCCAAAAACATGGATATCCCGGATGCCCATGTTTAAGGCGAATAATAAAAGTATCTTGATAGCCATATATTCTGTGTGGTTGTTGGTGTAGGGTGTTACACTGGACGTGAATTCATGGAGATGATCATCAAATAGATGAATGATTCCACCAACACCACCTTGAATTGAATCTCTTTGTGCAACCTCGTCGAAATAGGGACAAGGTATAGACTTGTCAATAGGTTCCTCGCTCACAATCCTCTGATTCTTTTTGAATTTGATTTGTGGAAAAAGAGAAAAAACATAGAGGAATTTGGAGCCATATAATTTTGGAGGAGCAAGATAATCATCAAATAAGGCCCGGTTCCTAGTGAGCCAAATATGCCAGATGATGATAACTGGGAGGAACACATAAATCATATATACACCATCAATGATCCAATGGTGTAATGCATCCTGCAAACTGTTACCACACCAATTGAAAATGGATCCACTACAACTAGATACATTAGACCAAAGCTGATAGAGTAAGGACATGATAAAAATAAGTGGTCAATTGTTTTGCAACTGTTCCTGCATAATGGGAACCAACTGGGGCTAATCCAAAATCTTTGGGCCATAGTTTCCCAAATCAGAATATCCTCATGGAGAGCCATCCAGAGGAAAATATTTATCTTTAGGGGGAACTGAAATTTCCAAAGGTAAGAATTCCACCACAGGGGTTCAAGATGTGCTTTAGCATCCTTGATAGATTGATAACCCAAATTCAGATTATATTGACCCCCATCAACATTATAGCACTAGATTAATGAGTCTTCCCGATTAGTTAGTAGAATGTGAGAGGACTGTAAATCTTGTACATATAGATTCCAAACCTGTCGATCTTCATCTTGAAGTCCTAAGTCATTAGCATTTAGCTAGATTTGAGATAAATTCAAATGACGGGTGCATGCACCGATATGGATTAAATTGTGAAAATTCTGTTGATTAAGAAATTCCACCAAATGATCCTGAAAACTGTGTATCTCCGGACACCCCACCCATGGGTATTTTCATAGCTTGAAAGAATGGTCATTTACCGATTTTCTATTGGAGACCAGATCCAATAACATCGAAATCCTTCAAGTGGGACTTCCACAAAAGGGAATCCATTCTAGATCTTTTATCTAGTTTCTTGATCCACTCAACAATAGTCAATGGTATGATGTTATTTTGGGTCACAACAATCACCCACATGCCTTCTTGTTTTATAATCCCCCAAATGCCTTTAGCTATAAGAGCCTTGGTAAAACATTGTGGGTTTTTAAAACCCCACCCACTAATTTCTTTAGGGAGAGCTAGCTTATGCCACAAAGTCCAAGCATAGGATTTGTCATCAGGATTCCCTCTCTAGAGGAAATGATAGCTAATATTTCGGATTTGTTCAAGGATACCAACGGGAACATGAGAAAGAGAGGACCAATATACCGAGGTGGATTCCAACACTTCTTTCATACAAATATATCTTCCTCCACGATAAAGCCATTTGTTGCACTATAATTGTAGCCGATTCTCAATATTAGTAGTAAGCCAAGCCCAATCCTGCCTGGAATAGTCATTGGGATTTAGATACCTCAATCCTTCCTGAATATTCAATTCATCAAATTCATAAACATAAAGCATCCAATCGATGATATCCTGGGAAATATATATATTTGATATAAATCAATTTATGTCGTTAATATACATACATGAAGCCTCTGAGAAGAGATCCATAATCTCTTTAGATTTAAGAAAGTCCCTTCTAGACCCATCCAAAAATATAAGTATATCATCAACGAAAATAAGATGAGTAATATATAGATGCTCTCCAACCTTCATGCCATGTATAGCACCATTAGATCTAGCATTGATAAAGGCTTTGCTAAGCCCCCTCCATGACTAAAATAAATAACAAGGGATCCAGGGGGAATCCATGGTGAAGACCTTTCCCAGGTATGAAGAATTCCGTGGCATATCCGTTAATTTGTAAAGCAAAGGAGACTGGCATGACACACACAAATATCCAATTAACGAACCAGAGATTGAAACCGACATTGAGAAGAATAAGCCTGAGAAAAATCCAATTAACCCTATCATATGCCTTCGTCAAATCGAATTTGATGATAGCAACATGGAGCTTATATATTTTGACTGAATGCATCACCTCCTGTGCATTTCCTATGGCATCATAGATCCAGAGGTCTTTGAGAAAGGAAAATTGCTCAGGTGAAACAAATGATGATAATATGGGCTTAATTATATTGGCAATGATCCTGTTAATAAGTTTATAAACACATTTGAAAAGGGATATTGGCCTGAAGCTATCCCATTTAGTGACCTAATACACTTTAGGGATAAGAGCTATAAAAGTAGCATTAAATGTTGCAATCAATCTACCTTGATTTCTAGATTCCTCAATAACAATGAGAAAATATTGATCAAATAACTCCATGAAGCCACTAAAAAATTCCATGGACCAACCGTCTGGATCCAGGCTTTTGTCCTTTTGCATGATTCGAACTGCCTCTTTCAATTCATCTAGACTAACCTCAACCATGATGTCTTGGTTTTGTTCCTCATTGACCATTTAGGATAGACATCTAATAACCCGAGCATATTGTCAATAGACACTCTATCATTTCCCTATATTGATTCTTTAAATGTCCCACACGAGTGTTTGCAATGTTTTGAAATATTGAAACAAATGAACCAATCTCATATTCAATTTTCCATATAAAGTTAGTTTCATGCATGTGCTTAACATAATTATGGAAGTATTTAGTGTTATTGTCTCCTTTTTGGATCCAGATGGCCCGACTCTTTAAGCACCAAGTTGCTTCTTTTTCATCAAGGATTTTGGTTCTTCTGATTTCCATGCCCAAGATCTACCTTTTGTGATCATTAGAGGAAAAACCCTCTTTGTGCTGAGCATGAAAAATATCCAGAGGGTCTTGGATCTATTTGAGCTCCTTATCCAATCTTTCTTTCCTTCTGCAGCCCATGTAATAGATTGTTTTTTATCCCTCTTTAGGTTACTAATGAAGTACAAACTAGCTAATGCGTGAATCCCTAGATCATATGGAGACAAAATATTTCTAACCATTTGAAGGTAATCTTCGTCATCCAACCATTAGGCATTGAATTTAAAGGAACTGGGGGGTTTCTTTGGAGGCCTTTCTATCTCCATGAATATCGGGAAGTGACCAGAGTTTCTGCCTTCACCAACTCACTGTCTGAATATTGCACCCGATAATAGAAGGCCCTCATTGATAAAAACAGTCAAGCCTCTTGGCTATGTAGTCATCACTAAATCTTTTATTCCACCAAGTAGGCCTGATGTCGACTGGTTGAATATCATACATAGAGTGTTCTACAATATGGTAGAGAAAATAGTTAGAAAGGGGATCCTTTTGAGCCTTTTCCTTCATATCTCTCCTTCCCCAAGAGTCAAATTAAAGTCCCCTGCGATGATTACTCTATCACCATTCAGAAGTTGTGAACCAAAAATATTCTCCCAATAATATACCCTATTTTGGTAAGGTATGTAGATATTGACAATATGAAAAACCAATCCAAACTCCAAATAGAAAAGTACTACTCCAATACCAAACTGAATAGACAAGCAATTATTATAGAGCATATCTTTAGTATTCTATCCCATAATGAGGCCACCAGATCAACCCTAAGCATCAACATTGAAAAAATACCAACCAGGACTAAGAGCTCTAATATCTTTGATAATATCATCTCTTATATCCATAGTTTCTTGTAATAACATAACATAAGTTTTTTGAATATGTAAAAGTCTCTTCAAGGCCAACTTTGTGGAGGGAATCCCAAACCCTCTAATATTCAGAGACATTAAGATCATTAGGCAACCACTGGCCAGGGATGACTTGCTCTAAGAGTCCCTTAAATAGTCATTTATCTTCTTGCTCGAACACCCCGAGCATCCTGGTCCATTTCCGAAGCAATAAGGGATCTTCTACCCCTCATCCGGTGAGCGAAGGTGGGATATGTATATAATCCTCCTCTTCCCACAGAAGCATAAATACACTTGGAACCATATATAAGCCACAGATCGTAATGAGAATCAATATGAGGAAATGCAGAAGGTTCCTTTGCATAGAATCCTGGAACAAGGCGCAGATCTTTGGGGGAATCAGTCTCGAATGGGCCTCCATTAGTATGAGGTGGGATTTGTGGGGAAGAATAGGGCCTATCAGAAGGGTTAGAATAAGGTATTAGGCTAAAGAGACTGGTGAGGGGAAGAGGTTCAAGTTGGGAGAAAGGGGGAATCTATTAAGGGGGAGGGACAAATAGAAAATCAGAAGGTTCATCGGGACATATGAAACAAAAGGTAAGGAATCAGAAGGTGAGTAGTCCGAAATTGATAGGGGAGGATCATTCGAATCAAGATGAAAATCCATCAAAGAAAAAATGATCCCGATCCCATTCCATATCCCTTCGTTATTATGGATGTAGGACTATTAAGATTCCAACCCTAAGGATTAGCTGGGATGGACATAGTAGAAACCCCTAAAAAGTGCTAAGGTGAATAGATGGGAAAACTTCTCCGAACAGTCATGGATCGCTTCAAATCCCCCGCAGAATATCCATGTTTTATGTGGGTTAATGGATTCTCCATAGATGGAAGGATATGGGGGTGGGACATCTCGAGTTTAGTGCAAATACAGGGGGTAAATGGGGGAAATATAATAAGGAAGATTGAAAAAAAGGAGAATAAGACTTACCAGTCAAAGATGGTCCCGAAGATGAGACTATGTCCACATATGATGCATATTTTTCCATATGAGGGAACTGGGAGAAGGATGAGAGAGGACCTTCGGAGAAGACAAAGATTCCACAAAAGAGAGCCTCTGACTAATTGGTTCCTGGTCCACTTGATTGATGAAATTTTTAGGTTTCTATAATTTTTGTGGATGGCTAGTCAGTCTTTTCTAGAATACTCAGCGGAATGGAAATCGACAATCTTTGACCAAATGTTCTAGAGAATGACATCGATTGCATCTAAATGGTATTCCAAAACAGTCCAGAACCCGAGTCATTTTATGAATCTTGGTAGATATACTTAGTTTATCCAAAATACCCTCTCTCGGGTCTATATCTACAAGTATCCT
Source organism: Larix kaempferi (assembly GCA_027924585.1). NCBI lineage: Eukaryota > Viridiplantae > Streptophyta > Pinopsida > Pinales > Pinaceae > Larix > Larix kaempferi. The sequence goes on from BSBM01000008.1 coordinate 6,771,665, forward strand.
AGCCATCGTCATAATTCCAGAGGTCTGAAAACTCATATCAACTGATATGAAGGTACCTAGCAAAGAGCTAATACATCTAAAAATGTCAATTGTCCGAAGTTTTAGAGGCAATCTAGGAAGCTTAACCCATATGGTTTGAGAGTATGTATTTGATATCTTAGCATGAAAGAAGTCCGTCAAACACTATAGATTCAATGGAGCTTTGTCCCAGAACCAGTTGCCCGAGAGAATTTTTTGAGAATCCTCTGAGTTCTGTAGAATAACCCCTAGTCATCCCCTAGACAAGGAGTAACATTCTGGAATATAACATAGTATGTCCAACCAAATCTCTCTAATCCACATTTTGAAAGTGGATAGACTCATACGCCTACTAGAGAAGCGAACCATGAGAGCCGAGTTAGCCATGGAGCAGACATCGTTCATAGAAATATCAGCACCCAAAGCTAGACAAATATTAGAGGACTTTTGTTTTATCATTATAGGTTTTTAGGGTGGTTTAGGAGCATCATAAAGATGGTCACATGAATGAGTCACCTCATCCTCTGATGAAAGGACAATGTTGTGAGGTAAACGTGAAAGGTGGAGAAAACTCCGCGGACTAGATATCGGAGAGCATCTTAAATCCTCGGGTATAGTTAAGGTGGCCTCAGTTAGGACAAAAGAAAACCTAACAAATATCTGAGGATTGTGGCTAGATTTCCCACCTTCACTTGCAAGATCCAGAAGGGATGGAGGAGCTAAAAACGAAGCTGAATCTCATACGAAGACCAAAACCTAGTAAAAACTTGGAAAAAACAAGAAATGACGATATCAAAGGAGAGCCCGAAAGACCAGGCGTAAAAAATGATAAGGGGAATCATTAAATCCCACGAAACATGGGGTTACGAAAATGATAGGAAATGATTCCATGATTAGATCTAACTGATAGAAATACCTGTGATCGAACTTTGGGGTCATGAATCCATCAACTTGTAAGTATTCGGCCCAATAACACCACTATAAACCTATATTACAGGAAATATTTTTAAGAAAGTGCTTTTTACATCTCATTCCCATTAGAGAATTGAATGTATTTTTGCAAGTTTTTGTCAACTATATATACATTACATAGTATTTATTTGTCCATCTCACAATGTCACTCCAACAATGTATTTCGATATGATTTAGAAGTTTGCATATAATATATATGTAATTTGTATATGTCATATTTTATTTTAATAAGTCCCAATCATAAAAAGTGCCTTATCATTCTAGTTTATGGGAAAAACCTAGTTATGCAATTTACATTTGATACTTCACTCCATAGTAACAAGTATTTGATGGCCAATTAAATTGATGTATGAGTTGATACTTCATTTCACTTCTGATGTATTTTATACAATTCCCTTGGAGGTTGAGTGATGATTTCATCTTGTATTTATTTATTAATGTGTAATATTATGTACTTAATATCAAATAACTAAACCATTCCTATAGTGCATGATTTATCCACATTAATAACTAATAATTATATAGTGCAATATATGAGACTTCATATTGAAGTTCAAAATTATTATATGTAAATTTGGTGAGGTGATCTAACATTACAAAAATACTTAAATCTCTAACATGGAAAGACCATATTAATGTTCTGTAGTGGTTTGAGTTAATGCATATAACAAACACCTATTATGAAAGGAAAAAATATTTGATATTTCCAACTTCTTAAAAGAATCCATGTCAAGCAGTTATTGTATCCAACACCTATATGTGAATCATACTTCTTGATAATGTTAAAGTTACAACATCACGAGTCATTCTCTAGGTCAATCTTGTGTGTCAAGATTGAGCCTCGTGTGTCTAGGTAGTGCCTTATAGGAGCCTGAGTTGGACTCAAGAAACTTGGAGAAGAATCTTGAGTTGGACTCAAGAATGGTTAAGCTTTGTGTGTTGAGGCAAGTACTTTGTGAGTTAAAGTGATGATGTTGTACATTCTTGCTAGTCAAGGCTAAGGTCTTGTGTGTCAAGACAAATCCTCATGTGTTGAGGTGGTGCCTCATGCGTTGAGGTGATTCTTTGCATGCCAAAGCATGTATGGTGTGTGATTTACTACGAACCATGGTTGAGCTATTAAGTCCCCCTTAGGGACTGGACACCCCTAGAGTGAATTACTTTAGCATATAATGACTTGGAATGATAGTAGGACAATATGATCACATCATTGGGAAAATATCCTCAGTATATTTGATATGATAATTAAGTTGGCACATGTGGACCATGCAAATAAGATGAGAGATAAAGATAATATGTGATAAGATATGAGAGAATTCAAATTGCACATAAAATAATTAATTAAGAGAGAAATCAAATTGTTAAACTTCAGTGAAGAATTTAGTAAATCAAAGGAGAACTTGAATTGATCGCTACATTGATGTTAACAAGAAAGAATTAGTTAAGAGAGTTAACTAAGTGATACCAAAGAATATATAGTTAACTAAGTGTTATTGCATGACGACACTTATGTTAAACTAAAAGACGACACTTGAGTTGCGACATTTAAGTTAGCCACCTAACTAAGTGAGAAAGGTTTCAGTTAAGGGGCGAGTTCATCCTAATACTTAGCTCAGAGAGTTAATGCACTGCATGAGAAGTGACGTGATTTTATTCATGCAAGATTGATACATCCAGATAGAGGGAGAGTTCACCATGAAGTCAAAAGATAAAAATAGAAGACGATGCATGTGATGAATATGCAAATATGTTATACAAGATTGATGAATTCAATGTGAAGCGAATTCTCTTCTCCCTTGAAGGCAATGAGCTTCTCTTTGTGCAGGATATTATTTTGAGTCTCTCTTCTTTATATTTCTCTTGCTCTATAATTTCATCGGGGGTGCTTGATGTAAAAGACATTATCTGCTATCTATTAATATACTAAGGAAGGTTTTGTTGGATTTTTCTCCCTCAAGTCATAGAGGGTTTCCCCAGGGTAAATTCATGTGTCGAATGTGATTGCTTATGTGTATGATTTCTATTTGATTTCAAGTACTATTACATTTCCAAATTAAAGATAAAAAATTAACATGGTATTAGAGCTCAGGGCCTAAAAGAGACAAGTTCATCAATCAAGCTTGATCCTACATAGATCTTGAGTGTGCGCAGTACTTGAATAATTATGGATTTAATATTAGTAAGACAAGAAGACCGTCTTGAAGGAAGTTCGAACTTCAATATTTGGAAGGCCAAGATTTTGAATATCCTCAAAGAGTGTGATTTGGATGGCTATGTATCCAGTGTTATTGAAGAGTCTACTACTAATGCAAGGAGCACCAACTTCAAGAAGAATCAAGCCAAGGAAAAGATGATTATTTATGATTCTCCAAATGAAAACTTGATGCTTGTGATTACTCCATTGAAGAAAACAAAGGAATTCTTCGACACTTTGAAAAATATTTATGAGAAGAAGGCACCCATTCAAAAGAGAGCATTGAAGAACAAGCTTCAAAATCTAAAGATGGAAATGGACGAATCCATGGATTCCTTCTTCACAAATATATCTTAAGTAAGAGATCAACTCATGAGCATTGGTGTGATGGTTGATGATGATGATCTCATTCAGACCATTGTCGATGGTATTCCATCTTCATGGGAGACATTCTTGGCTGCAATGGTCGAGAAGTGCAACCTAAATTTGAGAGACTGTGGCATGATTTCCTACAAGAAGAAGGGTGAATCCAGACAAAGCATACTGCCTCCAAATAAGAGAACCTCGCTATTGTGGCCCATATGAAAAGAGGTAAGAAATATCACATGAAATTCTCTCATCTAAAGGAGAATGATTTCAAGAAATTTGATAAGTCTAAATTTAAACGTTTCAATTGCAATAAGAAGGGCCATTATGCAAGAGAATGTCGTGCTGTAACAAACCTAATATATATATATATATTAAATAATAATATTAATAATATTAATTAACAATAATTATCCAAGGGACATAACCCTCGTGAATAACCATTAAAGGTGCCCATTGGAATTGTATTTATATGGGGCCTCTCATTACATTGTAATCATCTTATCATATATCTTATCAATTTATTATTATCTTATTACCCTCGAAATGTGGGCCTCAGATTATTTGTGGGATTTCTAGAAGTATTTACTACGGTAAAGAAGCTTTTACGCTTCAGTGGTATCGGAGTCAGCCTTTCCTTGGGCTTCTACTGATCTTCAACTTTTAGCCATCGTATCAAGGTTTCCTTGAACCAGATCTTTGATATGACACAGGATTTTAGCCATCCAAACTTAGATTTATTTTGAAATTAAAACCCCATTCACCTCTCTGCAACTCAGTGCTCTCATTCTACGTGTTCCGCCCTCCAAAATAGCTCCTCACTACATATCCACATCGTTCAAGCCTGCACACAAATCATCCCGACCACCCTTCACGCTGCATTCCTTCTCTTGCTTAAATTTTGCACCTCCTATCACCCTCAACAAGTCCACCTTCCCACGTCTGCATACGTGCACGCCCTTTCAGACCTCCCTGCGCATCACCCGATCTCCTATTCACTCAACACCATGGCCCTCCTTCACTTCCTTGCTCTTCCAATGCCTATCCTCACTCCTCTACACCATACACACCGCACAGATTCCCACTCCCATAGTTTTCCATCCGCCTGCAATTGCCATCCTTTTTCATCCTCCACACCTCCCACTTCCCACTACGACCTCACTACCCCACACCACTTCATTTCTCTGCCCATTCGCATCCAACGCCCTCCCTCTTGAGCCGCTGCTCCTCCACCCACTCCGCTCTCCATCCAATCTGCTGCGCCCTCCACGCCCTTCTCCTTACATAGCCACCATTCACCCTGCACTCCTTCCTACCCCCATGCCTATCTTCCCTGCGTCCACCTCCTTTTCGCTGCCTCTGTGTCAGCTCGCCCTTCCTCTACATCCTGTGTAGTCAACCTCTCCCTTCATCCCCACGTCTCCCCTTCCTCTCACTCTTCCAACATTTCCACGCCAACCTTCATCCTACCCCCATCGCACTCCACGTTGCTGCCACCCTCTCCTCCTCCCGCCATCACCATCTTCGTCTCTCCTCCACTTGCATCATCCTCACGATTAGGTTTAAAACCCTATATTTCAACCATTTAAAAAAAAATATTATAATAATAATATTATTTTAATAGTTAAAAATTCAAAAAAATTATAATATTACTTTATTATTAGTATATTTAATAATAATTGTATTGATTATAATATATAATAATTGTTATTATTATTAAAAAAATTAATAATAATAACTATTATTGAAAAAACATGATTATTATCTCAATTAATAATTGTGTAAATCATTACAATTATTAAAAAAAGAAAGAAAGAAAAAAAAGAGATCAATTATCGTTGAAGGAAGCTAAAGACCAGTTGTCATCAAAGAAGACCAAGTCAAAGAAGATATTGAAGACAAAAAATTATTGTCAAAGAAGTTGAAGACCAGTTATCATCGAAGAGCAATATCAAGTCAAATGAAACCATCTATCATCAAAGAAGTCAGGAACAAGGGAAAACACATATTCAGTAATGAAGTCAAAGCTACAAGCATCACTGGACGAATTGGAGCAATATAAAGCGATCAGTAAACTTCTACAAGCTGAGATTGAGACACAAAAGTTGTTGAAGGAGTGGAGAGACAATGAGAATCGTCGCTTATGGAATCGAAATTGATAGCTAGAACGAACATAAGAGATAACAAGAAAATGTTATCTGATCATGATAAAGAAATCTCATGTTTAAAAATCCACAATCAAAACCTAGAAGACCAAATTAGAAAGTAAAAAAATGATGACAAGTCACTCGATGGAAGTGATAATGATTTAGAAGAAGAAATAAAGCGTTTAAACCAGCTTGTCAGGGACAAAGATGATGAATTGATGCAAGTCCAGAGGAAGCTACAAAGTCAAGAATCAGACATAGGTCAACAACAACAAAATAATAAAGAACGCCAGTAGACATACGACGCTACTAAAAAGACGCACAAAGTGGAAATTAAGAAAGTCAATGACATATTAGAAAGCAATACCAAAGAACTATTTCGACTAAGAATTCATAACAAAACATTACTTACGAAAATAAAAAAATTGAAACATAGTCAGAAGATGGAACACTCCAAAGAAGACCTAGAAGGACAAATACTAGAACAACAAGAAAAAAACCATCATCTGAAAAATCGTAATCAAGAACTATAAAAACAAATTGAGAAGTTTAAAGAAGACAAAAAGTCTCAAGACGAAAGGTTCGAGAAAATTCAGAGTAATAAAAATCTATTAGAGAACAAATTAGCGCAAATCCAGGAGGAAGCATCCAGACCCTTTGGAAAACAAAGTCAAGTTGAGGAAATAAGTTCAGTCCTCGACACAACTCAAAAGGAAGTCAACCCAACAAAAAAACAAACAACAAGGACTCCTTATTGACACCCCAATTATAAACGTCATTTTGATCAATGACAGGGTCAAAATGAACATACACAGAGGAGTTATGTTGTAAGACAAGTAAGAAAATCATATCAAAACATTAAACAACAAACGAGAAGAATCATCTCACAAAGCGATCAAATAGCTCCGATAAAAATAGATCTGAGATGGAGCACATCAGAGACGATGCGATAGTTCCTCCTTGGGATTCATAACTCGTATCGCCTCATTTCATCAAGTGTCGCCAGTACTAAAGAAAGGATCTAGAGATGTTGGTTCAAAGAAAAAATCATTTGTTTTCAATAATCTTTGAAGACAAAGCTTCCCTTAAGGGGAGGGCAATGTAACAAACCTAATATATATATATATTAAATAATAATATTAATAATAGTAATTAACAATAATTATCCAAGGGACATAACCCCTGTGAATAACCATTAAAGGTGCCCGTTGGAATTGTATTTATACGGGGCCTCTCATTACATTATGATCATCTCATCATATATCTTATCAATTTATTATTATCTTATTACCCTCGAAATGTGGGCCTCAGATTATTTGTGGGCTTTCTAGAAGTATTTACCATGGTAAAGAAGCTTTTACCCTTCACATGCAAAGCAAAGATGAAAGTTCAAGGGTAGGTTTCATGCTTCTACTGCTACAAAAGATGAACCTACAAGAAATAATTCATCCGATGATTAAGATACAAAGAAGGAGTACTATCTTGTCTCAGCCCTTTCTATATCCATTACCACTAGTGCCGAGACATGGCTAGTAGAGAGTGACACATCCAAACACATGACTGGATATAGGAGCACTATCACATATATGGAGGAAAAGAAGTTTTCTTATAAGGTGGAGATTGGATATAATACCACCTATTCCATCCAAGGCATTGTATCCACTTCTTCTTAGTTGGATTCAGGAGATGTGCTGCATGTGGATGAAATTCTGTTTGTCCCTAGACTGAAGAAGAACCTCCGGCCTATTTTGATTCTAGAAGATAAATGACTCATAGTTATATTTATGGACAACAAATCACTCCTGTGGCCTAAGCATGAAGACTTGAACTCTGTATTAGTGATTGGAGTTAGAGAGGGAGGTCTTTACAAAGTTCTTGGAAAAATCATTCAATCCATGATCCATGACATAGTCAGTCCTTGTGAGTTTTGGCATAGAAGGCTTGGTAATATCCATTTCAAAGCACTACTCGTATTTCAAAAGATGGTGAAAGGTATGCCCATGTTTAAATATCATTGTGATAGTGTTTGTAGAGGTTGCGCTCTTGGAAAGGACATTAAGAAGAGTTTTCCAAGTAGTACCAAAAGATACAAGGGTATCCTTGACTTGATTCATGCTTATAGATGTGGTCCTATGTATGCATCCTCCTTGAGTGACTATTTGTATTATGTTCTTTTCATAGATGACTTCTCTCGTAGGTCATGTGTTTATTTTCTGAAAGCAAAGAGTGAAAATTTCAACAAGTTTTCAAGAGTTTAAAGCATTGGTTGAGAATCAGTCTGGGAAGAACATTCATGCTTTCATATCTGATAATGGAGGAGAGTTTGAGTCCCATGACTTCAATGACTTCTGTCGAGATGTAGGAATACAAAAATAGCCAACTGTACCCTACAACCCGTAGCAAAATGGGGTTTCTGAAAGAAAGAATATAACAATATGTGAGGCTGAAAAATCCATGATATGTGATCAGGATCTTCCCACATCCTTATGGGAAGAAGCCTCGAACACTACTGTTTATATTTAGAACATAATGCCTCATGCTATATTCGGATAAAAGACTGCTGAAGATATTTTCACTGGTGAAAAGCCATATGTTGGACACTTGAATATTTTTGGTTGTCCTATCTACATTCATGTACCAAAAGAGTAGAGAAAAAATATGTAGCCATCTGGAAAGAAAGGAAAATTTGTTGGATATAGTGAATCCTCCAAATTTTACAGAATATATGTTCAAGGACAAAGAAACATTGAAGTCAACAGAGATGTAACTTTTCATGAAGAGGATTCCTTCAAGCGCTCCCAAGAACTTCAGTGTGATTCAGATATGGAGGAGCATGATACTCCTATGATGGATGATCCAGTTTCTGATTCTCCCCTTTCATATGTTGAGAGGGAGAATTCACAAGAGCATTCAGATCCACTTAATCTTGAAGAACCAGTACAATTGATAGAAATATACCTCGATGAACCTCATGCTAAAAGGATATTTCCATGGTGTCGAGACATTATGCAAGAGGTAGAAAATCATGGTGCACCACCAGGGTCATCTAGAGAGAGAAAGAGACCTAAAATATTTTCAGGATATGTAGCACAGATGAGTCACATCAGTGATTCAAAACCCTCTACCTATGAGGAAGCTTCTAAGCAACAAGTATGGAAATATGCCATGGTAGAAGAATACAAATCTATCATGAATAGTGATGTGTGGGAAGTGGTTCCTAAACCTAATGGGAAGTCAATACTAACTTCCAAGTGGATTTATAAAATAGGGCATGCAGCTGATAGAAGTATTGAAAATTATAAAGCAAGAATGGTGGCCCTTTTTTCTGACAGAAAGAAGGGATAGACTATGATGAGGCATTCTCTCCTGTGGCCATGTACTCTACTATCCGAACCACAATTTCCCTTGCTTCAGTTTTGAGTTGGAAACTTCACCAAATGGATGTGAAGATTGCCTTCCTCGATGATGAGGTTGAGGAAGAGGTTTACATACAAAAACCTGAGGGATTTTTAATTCATTGGAAGGAGTCCCATGTATGAAAACTTAATAAATCCTTGTATGGGATTAAGCAGTCCCCGAATGCTTTGTATTCAAGGATTGACATCTATCTTTTGAGCTTGGGATTATCCAAAAAGAAGTTGACCCCAACCTGTACTTCAAGGTTGTGAAGAACCAACCATTGATATTGGTTCTCTATGTCGATGACTTGTTCCTTACTAGAGAGGAGAAAAAAATATCTCGGTGCAAGAGGGGGCTCACTTCTAAGTTCAAAATGAAAGATTTAGTTCTTATGCACTATTTTCTTGGTCTATAATTTTGGAAAAGGAAAGATGATATCTTTCTTTCTCAAGGAAAGTACACGGTTGATGCATTGCAGAGATTTGGTATGATGGACTGTAAGTCCATGTCTACTCCAATGGTGTCTAATCTAAAGAAGTTACATGAGTCAAATTCCAGATTGGATCTAGTGGATCCTACCATGTATAGACAACTCATTGGTTCCTTGATGTATTTGATACATAGTAGACTAGACATATGTTATGCAGTGAGTATCTTGAGTCAGTTCATGTCTGAGCCAAGCCATAGAAATTGGGTTGCTTCCAAGCACATGCTTATATACTCAGATACGCTTCTAGTGGTGGAGCGATGTTACTTGGGTATGCTGAATACGACTGGGGTGGTAGTATTGTGGACCAAAAGAGTACATCCAGATTTGTTTTAGCTTGGGATCAACTATGATCTCTTGGTCTAGTAGGAAGTAGTGATATGTAGCCTAGAGTACTACAAAAGCATAGTATATTGCAGCTAGTACCGCCTTCCCAGAAGATGTGTGGCTTAGGAATCTACTTGCTCGTTTGTTCGGTGAGAAGATAGGGCTACAGTCATTCGCTATGACAATAATAGCTGCATTAAGGTCTCAAACCCTGTGTTTCATGATAGATCGAAACACATTGAAATGAAGTATCACTACATCAGAGACATGGTCCAGAGAGGTGTTGTAAGAATTCAGTACATTTCTACTGGTGAGCATATTGTAGATATATTGACTAAGCCTCTGTCTGTGATGAAGTATAGATACTTCCAAGACAAGCTTGGCATGGTAGAGAATGTCTCCCTTGCTGAGAGGGAGTGTTAAAGTTACAACATCATGATTCATTCTCTAGGTAAATCTTGTGTGTCAATATTGAGCCTCATGTGTCTAGGTAGTTCCTTACAGGAGCTTGATTTGGACTCAGGAAACTTGGAGAAGAATCTTTAGTTGGACTCAAGAATGATTAAGCTTCATGTGTTGAGGCAAGTACTTTGTATGTCAAGGTGATGATGTTGTACAGTATTGCTAGTTAAGGATAAGGTCTTATGTGTCATGACAGATTCTCATGTGTTGAGGTGGTGCTTCATGTGTTGAGGTGATTCTTTGCATGTCGAAGCATGTATGGTGCGTGATGTACTACTAACCATGGTTGAGCTATTAAGTCTCCTCTAGGGACTAGCCACCGCTAGAGTGAATTAGTTTAGCATATAACCACTTGGAACGATAGTAGGACAATATGATCACATCATTGGGAAAATATCCTTAGTATATTTTATATGATAATTAATATGGAACATGTAGACCATGGAGATAAGACAAGAGATAAATATAAGATGTGATAAGATATGAGAGAATTCGAATTGCACATAAAAGAATTAATTAAGATAGAATTCAAATTGTTAAAATTCAGTGAAGACTTCAGTAAATCAAAGGAGAACTTGAATTGATCACTACAGTGATATTAACAAGAAATAATTAGTTAAGATATTTAACTAAATGATAACAAAGAAGATCTAATTAGCTAAGTGTTATTGCATGACAACATTTATGTTTAACTAAAAGACGAAACTTGAGTCACGACACTTAAGTTAGCCACCCAACTAAGTGGGAAAGCTTTTAGTTAAAGGTTGAGTTCATCCTAAGAATCAGTTTAGAGAGTTAATGCACTACATGAGAAGTGGGGCACTCTTATTCATTCAAGATTGATAAATCCAGATGGAGGGTGAGTTCATCATGAAGTTAGAAGATAAAACTAGAAGCCGATGCATGTGAAGAATATATAAATATGTTATACAAGATTGATGAATTCAATGTGAAGCGAATTCTCTTCTCCCTTGAAGGCAATGCACTTCTCTTTGTGTAGGATATGTCTTCTTTATATTTCTCTTGCTATGTAATTGTACCGAGGGTGCTTGATGTAAAAGACATTTTCTGCTATCTATCAATATACCAAGGGAGGTTTTGCTGGGGTTTCCCCCCTCAAGTCATAGAGGGTTTCCATAGGGTAAATTCATGTGTCGAATGTTATTGCTTATGTGTATGATTGTTATTTGATTTCAAGTACTATTACATTTCCGAATTAAAGATAAGAAATTAACAAATAACACTACTTAAGATGTGGTCATACAAGATTTCTATTACCATTCATATATTTGGGTTGAAGAAACATGAAAAAATTTGGGCTCTCATGATCATATAGATCTAAACATTGGACCTAAGTATTTGAAGAAACATGAAAAGACTTTGGGTTACCTTAATCAATTTAACCAAATATTGGTCCTAGGGTTTCCCAATTCCTTACTACAATAGAATAGATGATCTTTATTTTTTGTTTGTTCACTTGTTTGTACGATTTGTTTCATTCCATGAGCCTTGATAGAAGCATGAACATGAAAACACATGTGGATGGGAAGGATACATCAATATAATATTGTTGTTGGTTATTTCTATTGATTCATATTAAAATTGGAAACATTTATTGCATTGATTATTGTTTTCTTTCATACTAGAGAACTTACGACATTTAGGAATTTCGTCTCCATCTTATATATTAACTTTTTAAACTTTCATATCTCTTATAAATCCATATTATATATTATCACTAATTTGAGAGTTGCACTAAAGATTCTCAATTTTGTTTTTACTCTAATCATATTGACTATATTTTATGACATTAATCTACATTGGTAAAAGTTTCAATATGTTTGTTTAATCACCAATTGTAGTTATCATACTAAATTCTATCTAGGTTTCACGAATATTTATCTTTGAACTTGTCTAGTCGGTGCTTCATACCATGGCACTTCACTAATAACACATATCAATCAAATCTATGTTAGTAGTTAAATTCCTATGAGTTGTGGCTATATCATGGAATTAGTATGATATGATATTTCTTGGTTTATCAAGCATTATCTTTCTTTTCATTTTTCCATATAACACTTTTTATATTAGGTGGATATATCAAATCTCTCTCTTTCATATATATAGAGATATTTTTATTTGTGTTTGTATCTATGTCTAGTTAACATGTGGTATCATTATTTGTTATAAGTACTATATTTAAGAAAATATCGAAATGCAAGTGTAATATGTAAATATGGAATAATATTGAAATTAACATAATATTCAAAATCCAAAACTTTCCATTACATAGATAATCAACTTCTATTTATAGTAAAAACCTTATTACAAAATGGGAGTTGGTTATCTTTGATCGAGTATTCTCTTTATTTTAATATATTTACCTGACTACCTTTTAATTATCTAGCACTATTCACAATTATTATTTCACATTTTGACTCTCTTGTTTTATGTACCATTTCTTAATGGTTTAGATGGAAAGCATCCTTGCCTTCCTCCCAATTTAGGAAGGGCACTAAACAATGTGAAAGTGCTACCACAGAAGATATCACCAGTCCTGCCCAAACCACCAAGAATAATATGTGGACCATGTGGAGATGAGTATAGGCCTAATAATCCAGAATGACTAAGTATGGAGCTACAATTATAAATTAGATACTAAGTATTTATTCACGATCATTGCAACTACTATTTTGTTAGGAACCCATGCCAACCCTTCTATTTACTTTGTTAGTATATTGTTGTTGGACGCATATGCTTTGTAAGTCATCTCGTAGTATTTGTTGATCCATAGTTGTGTTATTGTTGTTTGGCGCATATGCTTTGTAAGTTTTCCATAGTATTGTTGATCCATAGTTTGTATTGGCCCATGGTTTTGACCCATAGTATTGGTGCCTAGACTTAGTATATAAGTGTGTGTTGAGGCATATGAAGGCACCGTGAAGTTATTTGTATTGAGATTGCTCAAAGGAGGTTTCCCCCTCGAAGTGGCCTGTGATCAATATAAAAGTGATTCTGAGTTTTGTTATTTCTGCTATCCCGTGTATTCTCATTAATTATTGTTGCAGGTTCATCACATCTGGTATCAGAGCACTTTATTGGGCTCGTTGGGTGAAATTTCTGCCAAATTTTTTTTCGCATATGTTGCAGGTTCGTATTTGGGAATAATTCCTATCCTCTTAACTATGGGAAGTACTTGGGAATAATCCCTAAAACTGATTGTGAGGAGTACCACAGGAACCCCGAAGTAGCTAGCCCATTGAGAGGACCTGCTAGCAAAAAAGGCAACGACCCCTACCTGATTGACTAGTTCCCACCCGTGAGGTAAACCAAGAGCTGTCGTTTGTGGCAAAGCGGTTATCAGTTTTACCTAAGCCGTGGAGTGAGGGGTACTTCCCCAATACACAAGCCATCATACAGCATTGGTGGCTGAGTGAAACCCCTGAACTATTAGGAAGCCGCACATACATGGGGTCCATATCTATTTTCAGCTGAACTGTTGCCGCGTTGTTTCAGATCCATTTTGAAAGTCGTTCCAGATCAAGTCATTTCAGATCTATTTCAGATCCAGCCGTTTTTGATCCAGTCGGTGCCATTTCAGATCCCTCTATTTCCGATCACTTCCGTGCCGTTGCAGATCTATTTGTTTGAGATCCCTTCAGTGTCATTGCAGATCCATTCCTGAAAAAAAGTATAAAATCCTATTTTTTTGGCCATATCTCCCTTGTTTTCACTCTGTTTTCCCTGAAACTTCACTGACACCCCTGCAATCCCATTCTGCATATTTCATTCTTGAGGACCCTATCCCAAATTCCACTTCCCAAAGCCCGAAATCCCACATTTTTTTTATTTTTAGAATTTGCCATAACTTCTTCGGATTTTACCCAATTGCCTTCAAATTTTTCCACCGAGTTCCTTTCTTAATTCTGCTTCTTTGTCCCTCTCTGCCAAATTTTCTCATTCTTTCACCCCGCTTCTAAAATCCCCATTTTTTGCTTCCCTATCCATCATAAAGTGTCCGAAACCTTTACCCCTCCGAGTTTTCCCCAAATCCAAATTTCCCTTTACTAAATAAGCTTTTGTTTGTGTTTTTCTATCCATTTCCGAAAGAATAAAAAAAAAAATTTCTCGGCTTCCATCTTCAGCATTCATCCATGAACAATAACCGACAACAAGAATCTTCTACAACCACTGGGTTCTCTTCTTCCAGCCTTTTCCATGGTCCGAAGCTTGAATTTCCTCGCTTCAATGGTACTGATCCGACTGGATGGGTCTATCGTGCAGAACAATATTTCAGTTTGTATAATAATTTTGATGCCCAAAAAGTTCCACTTGCATCCTTTCATTTGGAATAGGAAGCCCTTCAATGGTACCGTTGGTACATCAAGGCTCATGACGAGCCAAAATTGATAGATTTTTGCCAACTCCTTTTGCAACGATGTGGTCCCAGTGATTTTGATGAATTCACTGGAGCACTCACTAAACTCCGTCAAAGTGGCACTATGAGAGAGTATCAGACCGAATTTGAGAAACTAGGCAATCACATAGAAGGCTTGTTTGATGAATTCTACAGGAGTTGTTTTATCAGTGGTCTTAAGGATGAAATCTGGTCAGAGGTTAAAATGTTCTGTCCCAACACAATGATGGAAGTCCTAGGGTTAGCTAAGTTGGCAGAAGACAAGATTGCAGCCCAACAGTGCGTCAAACCCACTTTTGTTCCCTTCCAAAATATGGGTTCTCAATGACCTCCCATTCCGCAAGCAACTCAACCAACTCCTATCAAGCATTTGTCTGAAACAGAGATGCAGGCACGCAAAGAAAAAGGGATTTGTTATAATTGTGATGAGAAATTCACTCAGGGACATAGATGTGTTCAACAAAATCTCTGTCTCTTGGATATGGGTTCTCTGCCTGCCTCTAAAATTGGTGAAGAAGCTCCATTTCCAATGGATGCTCAGGTCGACTTTCAGGAGCCTCCTATTGACCCCCCATCTCAGGATGAACAACCAGAGATATCTCTCCATGCTTTATCTGACGTCACCACCCCCCAAACAATGTGGGTCAGGGGTTATTTCAAGAAGCTTCCTCTTACAATACTCATTGATTCTGGTAGCACTCATAACTTCATTGACCCCCGGATCGCCAAACAGGTTGATTGTTTTGTCCATCCTTGCTCCAACTTTGAAGTCATGGTTGCTAATGGAGGCACCTTACCTTGCAAGGGAAAGTGTCACAATGTGCATATCTCTCTCGAAGATTATAACCTGCACTCTGACATGATTTCCTTGTCCTTAGGCGGATGTGATGTGGTTTTGGGCGTTCAATGGTTATGCACACTTGGCCCCATGTTATGGGATTTTGCTGAACTTTGGATGGAGTTTTCAGTCAATGGGACACAACACAAATTTACAGGCTTACAACCAAGGTCTGTCTGCATTATCAGTTCACATCGACTGGAAAAGATCCTTAAGAAGAATTCACATGGTATCATCGCTCAGCTCCATTCCATTCAGATGCACTCATCAACGGTCTCCACTACTTCCTTGGATAGATATGCAGGTGTCTTTGCTGCACCAATGGGCCTTCTGCCTTCAAGAGACCTTTCCGGTAAGCATTTAGACCTGTCTACATCTCAGCAGGAAATGATGACTATTTTGCATGCAGTATTGACGTGGCAGCCATCCCTATTAAGGAATTATTTCTGCATCAAGACTGATCTCCAGAGTCTAAAAAATTTCCTGGAACAATGGGTCTCCTCCCCAGCACACCTGAAATGGGTTATCCACCTCATGGGTTATGACTATGCGATCACTTACAAGAAGGGTAAGGACAATATGGTGGCAGATGCTCCTTCTCGCACATTTGATGACCCAGTTTCTCTTACAGCTATTTATTTGCTTGTTCCAAACTGGTTGCAATATATTCAACAGGGCTATCTCTTCTATGAACTCCATGCTTCTTCATCGACAAGGCACTTTGGGTTCCTCCAAAAGTATGACTGGGAACAATGTAACTTCTTTTGGCAGGGACTAAAATTTCCAATTCAACAGATGGTGGTTGACTGTGATACTTGCCAGGTCAACAAGGGTGAAACGACACTCCTTTCGGGACTGCTCGAACCCTTTCCCATCCCTACACATATTTGGACAACTATTTATATGGATTTCCTAGAAGCGCTCCAGTGGTACAATACCACATCTACAAGGACACCATATGAAGTAGTCTATGGACAGGAACCACCAGTTCTTCTTCCATACACCCTCAACAACTCCCCAAATCAGGCAATTGAATCGATTCTTTGAAACCGCGATCAAATTCTTCTCATTCTGCAGGACAATCTTCACATGGCAAGAATTCGACTGAAACAACAAGCCGCTCAGCACTGTTCAGAGTGCACTTTTCATGCATTTGATATGGTTCTTATTCAACATTCCAAGCAATCCTCCTGAACCTCAAAAGGTGTCAGTGGCCCGGAATGCAACCTGAAAATGCTACAGGGGAACCACTCCGTCCAATTCTGCATCAATTTCCACATCTAAAGCTTTGAAGATAAAGCTTTTTCTAAGGGAGAGGGGATGTTAGGAACCCATGTAAACCCTTCTATTTACTTTGTTAGTATATTGTTGTTGGACGCATATGCTTTGTAAGTCGTCCCATAGTATTTGTTGATCCATAGTTGTGTTATTGTTGTTTGGCGCATATGCTTTGTAAGTCGCCCATAGTATTGGCCCATGGTTTTGACCCATAGTATTGGCGCCTAGACTTAGTATATAAGTGTGTGTTGAGGCCTATGAAGGCACCGTGAAGTTATTTGTATTGAGCTTGCTCAAAGGAGGTTGCCCCCTCAAAGTGGCTTGTGATCAATATAAAAGTGATTCTGAGTTTTGTTATTTCTATTGTCCCTTGTATTCTCATTAATTATTGTTACAGGTTCATCACATATTTTTTTATGGAGAAAATAAACCCTAAGAGTGAAAAGAGGGAAAACTATACATTTGTAGGGACTAGTGAGAACACTACCACAAAAGATCAGAAAGGAATTTAGGCACCACCTCATTAGTATGCACTATTCTAAAATGAAATCTTTATGTACCTCATCATTTTTTATTACTGAAATTTGCAAATTTGTAATCATTTACACTTACATTTAAGCATTGCATTTGTGTTATGTGGAGGTTTTAAATGTTTATTTTCTTAGATTTTCTAATTTATATTTATATTTCATGCACATGTGGATAGAGTTCTACCACATGAGAGAGTCCTAAGAAGGGGCATATGGAACCTTCAAACATTTTATAACCAACTCTATCTACCATAAGATGCAATGTGAATGAGAGTTTGATCTTGCACACATGTTTGAATTCTCTCTAAGAGGATAGGATCTAACAAATATATTATATTCTCTATGCATTGTTTCTTCATGTAATAACAATTCCTCATGAAATAACAACCATAATCATACCACATGTGACTTGAGAATACTATGTTTTTCTACAATGAACTACAATCTCTTCTCCAAAAATTCACTATATTTGTATTGACAAGAAACCATGAACATGGAAATTAAAATATTCCATATATATATTCATTGAGGCATTTTCATGGTCTGTTTTCGCTAAGGCATTTTCATCAAGTATTTTCAAGAGTGAGCATTTTCACTAAGGCTAGACATTTTCATGGAATACCTAAATCCTAACACATACATAGATACATACATACATATATGAAGATAAAATAATGGGTAGGTAGCTTTTAAATCTATTAAATTTATAAGTTGGCAATTAATGGTGATGGTTTCCTTTGCACAACCACACACAAAAAATATTCAAAACAGGTAAAAACATTCAAATTGAATGCAAAATTTTAGCACTAATTTAAATAAAGCAATTTCTACTCATAAATAATAATGGAAACCACATTCTTCAAGTGCATACAATGCTTTACACAGATATGATTTTAAAACATTCAAAGATAATTGGTCAAATAAATCCTTAAGAGAAACAAACAAAAACTTTTACAATAAGTCAAGATTTAAAAAAGTCTTCTGTCTCACCTTTCTTCCCTTTCTTTTTCTTACCTTGGTACATTCTCTCGGTGATGGATCTACAACTAGCATCTGTAAATAACCTTCCAAAGACCTATTATTCACCAAAGGAACCTGATCCTTATTTGAATAATAAATCTCAGTCTCATGTGCTCTCTTCATTCCTCTTGATAAAGTATCCATAGTTAACACAACCCCTGGAGAATAGAAACCCAAAGGTTGTACACTCTCTGTTGTCTATTTTATATCATCATTCTTTATTGAATTTTTCAACCTCATTAGTGGGAAAATATTCCTTACTCTCTTCTGCTTCACCCTCTTAGGAAGGAAGCTCATATTGATTCCAACTTTTAGATTTGAAAAATAACCCCTTGTTCGTTTCAGGTAGGCTTCTTGGTTGTGAACAAGTTTCCTAAAGGTGACTTGTTTGATAATGATGCCAACACCTAAAGGTTGTATTTTCATAATCCAAACTCTGTATGAATTTGTTGTTTCTATGTTTCAACACATTTTGTCTGTAATACCTTTATGAAGGTCGATCTCCACACAAATATGAGAATATGTAAATAAACCTTGTCTAGTCCTCTCAGTATCATACTTTAAAATTTTTCCTTGTGTATTTCCAATATCTTTAACATTGTATGGGGCCTAAAGGGAAGATGCATATTTGGGAGTTGCACCTAGACCAAAATATTGGATACCACCATAGTAGTTGAATCAAACTATGGAAACCATGGAGTAATAAAGAGCCTTTATATTCCCCAAAACCAAGGCCCCTCATAATTTTTTTCCTTGTAATAATCTCGAGAATAGAACTATACTACAATCAAACCTTTAGAGCACAAAAGGATCTCACAATTTTTGGTCTAGTTAGAATATATCCACTAGTGTATATCTTCTTATCATGCCTAGAAACCATTAAATCAACATATGAATAGTTCATATTTAATTTTAAGAAAGCCTCATTTACCTTTGAATTCTTAACCTACAAAGCTAGCATCTCGTCTAATTTATAAACAATATACATATTGGATAGAACTAGTATTTGTGCTACTGAAGTAGATGTGTTTGGATCCAATTGCATCCTTATAAGAAATCGTAATAGAGGAAGCATGTGACCCAAAACCCACTGCCTCCATACTCAACCATAAGACCAAATATATGGTATATTAGTCCTCATAAATGTTGTAATAAAATAGAGTGAGTACTTCCTCTGGTTTCTTTCCCACATAAAGTAATCATTGCACTGAGAGGCGCTCTATAACTCAGTATGGGGGAGATATTGTGAGTCGAGTGTTTGTCGAGTTTGTTGAGCAACAAAATATTATGTTGAGTGTTTGTCGAGTTTGTTGAGTAAAAAGTAATAAATATTATGTCGGCCATAAACAAAAAAGAATAATAGAAAGTAAAAAGTAAATATGAAACTTAAACTAGATACTTTAGAGATTAGGATTAGGTGGTAAATATTATGACGACCATAAACAAAAAAGAATAATACAAAGTAAAAAGTAAATATGAGACTTAAAATATAGACTTTACTTTTTACTTTTAATACAAAGTAAAATGTAAAAATGAGACTTTAGAGTGTTTGTCTAACAAAATAATACAAAGTGAACAAAAAATAATAATACAAAGTAAAAAGTAAATATGAGACTTAAATTAGATACTTTAGAGCTTAGGATTAGGTGGCTCAATATTGCACTCAAGGAGCTATTCAAGGAGAGGTTTGCACCTCCGAGATTTGATCCCTCTCGGCACTTGATAGAGCCTAGGATTTGGATCTAGGTTGGTTATAAATCCACAAGGATCCCCAATTTGTCTTGAAGTTTTTGCTTGAGGAGAACAATGTGATATAAATATTTTTGCTGACAAAAAAATGGATTTCCCATTAATATTCCTCACAAAAATTTTATATTCATGCTCAAAACACTTACCCATATTAAAGGAAAGGGTCTAGCAGAGAGGAAGTCCCATATTTGATCAAAATTTTGATCTACACTAAATAGACATCAATTTTCTCTAAAAAATAATAAACCAACACTCATAAATAGTAGATTGGTGCTAAAGTATGGTAGATTTGAATATAGAAGCATCACATATGCTCACAAATATACATAATATATAAATGGTAAAATTCCAATTTTGAAAATCCCTCTGGATCAATTCCATAATTGACAAAGATGCCATAGGTTCAAATATATTCTAATAAGCTCCATATGTCTTGCAAGCTATGTCTTCCTTCAAATATCTCTATATATGTCACATACCTGACCACCTCCATGATACTTTTGAGGTGAAGCGATACCCATTAACCACCCTTAACAACACTTTTGTTACTCGTATACCACTCTATAACATACCCAACCACCTCTGTGTCATTGTTGAGGTGATGAGGTACCCTAATTATTCCTTTACACCATTAATTTATGCTCTGATGCAAATCTGTGACATATAAACTCCGTTTCTGATACCAATTTTGAGTTTCTCTTCCATCGAATTACTATTTTGTTACTTTTATAGTTGAAGTATTGTTATTTACATAACGATCAATTATATAAATACCCAATCTAAAAATTTAATCAATCCTATCATGAATGCATCATACCATGCTCAATAAACTCATGTATGATTTTTTTCCATAAACAATAATTTAATAAAAACATAGCATAAATAAAACCTATGGAATTCAAACGTAATTGAGAAACTTATGTTGTAATATCCTCCAATCAATTACAAGTGAAGGACGTTCCTCCCATCCGTAAGCACTTTGTCAAGCCTTCTATTTATTTGACAGAGGCAACCCTCAAGTTGGGAATATCAGTCCACAAGGGGTGAAACTCTAATCTCTTTCACGAACTACAATCACATAACCCTCTAGTACAAAAACCCCCTCCACAATTTCCCCATCCACTAACACTCATTCCCAATCAACCTGCACAACATGAGGAATGGGACCCATTTCTCCACATGCAGTCCCTCAGGATGTCCCCATTCCCTTCCATTTCTCTAGCATAGGCCAAACATAGGGTCTCCATGTCAAGGATCTAGGTAACTCAGTTGTATAAGGCCGAGTTTCTCTGACATGGGAACCAAGCCCATTGACACTGCATTTCTAGGTTAACTTGTGTGAGAAAGTATGATCGGGTTGGAATTACTCAATTTCCTTAGCCTTCATTAACCTTTTTAACCCAAATTCATTTAACCATGGTTTAAGGAGTCACTTGAATCAAGCATGGGTTAATTATCCTAATATGAGATTAAGAGGGGAAAACTAGACTAGGCTTTTGGGAAAGCCACTTGTTAAGATCAAATCATGCATATATCATGTTAGAAACTCATTGAATAAAAATTCATTCATATGTTATGAAGATTAATTAAATATAATTGTAATTGATGTATTATTAGTATCATCAAAAGGTGTTTCCATAAGGATGTGACCTTATGTAAAGGGTCACCTTGAAAACTATATATACCAAGACAACTTCATTGTAACTCATAATCTTTTATTCAATTATATATATATATAAATATCCTAATTAAGAGGATTCTTGGGGTTGACCGGTTACTATTGAAGATTCATCAAGAACTGTGCTCATTTAATTGCTCCACTAACACACCTCCTTAAAAACAATTCTTTAAGTGGAGTGATGATGTAGAAAGGTGTTTTGAGGCATTGAAATGAATGATGTCTACAACTCATATATTGGAAACACCTAATTTCTCAAAACAATTTGTAATCGAATGCGCGACTTGGGTTTTGGGATAGGAGAAATCTTGATGCAATAAGGACACCCAATTATTTTTGAAAGCATGAAGTTAAACAAAAGGAAATGCTTACAGTCTACCTACAACAAGGAGATGCTTTCCATCATGCATGCATTAAAAAAATGGTGACAATACCTTTTGGGAAGCAAGTTTATGATCCGTACAGATCATAATAGTATTCAATACTTGTTACAGCAAAATACATTAACAACCAAACAACATAAGTGGCTTGAAAAATTGCTACATTTGATATGGAAATCCCACATAAGGGGAAGGACAACATAGTAATTGATGCTCTTTCAAGAAAAAGATGAAGAAGTGCATGTTTTTGTAGTATCAATGGTGATTCCCGAACGGATGGATGAAATTTGAACAGAATATGCCAAAATCCCATAGACTTGCTCCATAATCAATGATGTAAATCAATACCCCAAATTTGAATGGAAAAAATGACCTCTTGTAGTATAAGGAAATAAATCTACTTGAGCCCCCACTCAAGATTTAAATCCAAGGTGCTTAAAGACTCCCATGAATCTCCAACTGTAGGACACGTAGGATTTTTCAAAACATATTATAATGCAAGACAATCATTTTTTTGGAAAGGAATGAATGCAAACATTCAAAAATATGTAGCAAAATGTGACATTTGCCAAAGAAACAAAAATGAAAATGTCCTAAAACCTAGGCTACTCCTTCTGCTGCAGACCCCAAATTAGAAATGTGAAGAAATTTCAATGGAATTCATTGAAGGGTTATCCTTGTCAGAGGGGAAGGAAAAAATATTGCTAGTAGAAGATAGACTAACGAAGTACATACATTTTATCGAGGTAAGAAAAACCAATTCCACTAAAGAAAAAACTGAAGTTTTATGTAAAAATGTCTACAAGTATCACGGGTTTCCAATTATTATTGTTAGTGATAGAGATACCAGGTTTAAAGGAATTTTCTAGAGAGATTTTTTCAAATAAATCAAGATGTCACTTAACATGAGCACAACTTATCATCCCCAAACAAATGGTCAAACCGAAATTCTCAACAAATGCTTGGAAACCTACTTTCATTGTTTTGTAAGTGAAAAGAAACACAAATGGTTTCGATGGTTGCATCTTGCCAAAATGGTGGTATAGTTCTACATATCATACACCCGCAAAAATGACACCATTCCAAGCTATCTACGGGTATGAACCCCCCAAATGGAAGGAGTTAGCAACAAATCAAAAAAAGGTTGCATTAGTTAAGGATCATTTAGAAGAGAATAAAAAAGTTGTTCAAATACTCAAGGAGAATCTAACCATAGCCAGGAATCGAATGAAATAACAAGACAACCAACAATGAATAGAAAGAGAGTTCAAAATTGGGGATTGTGTATTTGTGAGACTACAACCCTATAAACAATTATCACTTAAACAATAAGGAAAAAATAAACTACCTCCTAGGTTTTATGGACCACATCAGATTAATAGAAAGATCAATCACGTAGCATATGGATTGGAATTTCCAAACACAAGTCGTATCCACAACATTTTTCATGTATCATGTCTTAAAAGGGTGTTAGGAAAACATAAGAAAGTGCAAACAACGCTTTGTATTTTGGATGATGAAGGATGGATTATCTTGGAGCTAGAAGTTATTATTGCTACTAGGGGAAAGAGATTACACTCTCGAGTGATTAAAGAATATATTATTGAATGGAAAAATCTTCCTGAAGAAGACACATCTTGGGAATCATAACACTTTTGAGAATGACGACCCTCATTGCCATTGCTTTGAGGACAAAGCAAATTTAAATAGAAGGCCAATGTTACCTACATAAATAAATAATATTAATATTAAAAAATAATAAATAAATATAATGTAATAATTAATAAAAATCAAAGGACATGTCCTTTATATTTGAAAAGGCACGATGGGAGATATATATATATATATATATATATATATATATATATAGATCTAGTGGTTGGGTATGTTACATAGTGGTATTAGAGACCAAGGTTGTAGCACTGGCACTACATGGGCCAAAATGGTGTTTGATAAAATGGCTTAGTAATAGAGTTAGTAGTTTGCAATTAAATTGTTTGATAGAACGTTAGTACCGAAAATTGTTCATCCTATCAATCACTGGAAAATTACAGTTTGGGGAAAATAATTCCAAGTGTGATTCCCTATTAGAAACCTGTAGGCAAATTAACAAATTATATATATTTATTAAAAAATAAAAAAAATAATGTGGACCCCATAGATTCCACTAGACAGGGGGTGTGATGTGGAGGATCCACATGGGTTAGAGGAATAGGTGGCAGTACTAGACGGGGTCAGATTGTGCACATGTGGCATTGTCAACATGGTTGGATGTGTGGGTTGCATCCACATTAGAAAAGCAGTTTACGGAAGATTAGGAAAGTGGTATTGAGATTAGTTTTTCAAGTCCAATAGTGCATATGAAGGTGACACATGTACTTGGGTGGTAATTGGTTTATGAGAGTTGAGGGATAATTAAACCCCACTCACAGTTATAGTCCCACCATGGATTTGGGTCATTGATCCAGATTGGGTGTATGGGAACATGTGTGCCAAAGATAGTGGGACCTTCCCATCACATCTACTAGCCTGATCATGCCAAGTGGAAGTCCCATAGGTGATCCAATAAATGGAGACATGATTGGTCCCCACGATAAAAGGGTGGTTTATGGTAGTTTATAAGTTGGATTTGAAAGGTGGTTTGAAAATCCCTGTATTGGATGAGGAGGCGACGCATGTACTCAAGTGGTTTCCAACTTACTGTGGCATAAATTAGACATTGGGCATTTTAAAGCCCCATAGTAGATATAGACCTTTTATCTAGATTGGGTGAGGAAGAACATGTGCACCAGAGGTGGAAGGACATAGATGGGACCCCCATCACATAAGGTGACCAAATTGTGCTAAGCATAAACTCCAAAAAGAATTAAGGTCATGAAGGTAGGACATGGGTCCACATCAGATATGCAATCTACGAAGTTTTATTGGGTGGTATTGAAAAATGGTTTGTAAAGTCTCGTAGAAGACTAGAGTGTGACGCATGTCCCCAAGGCGATTCCTTGTTTACGGGAGTTGGGGAGGAAATTAAACCCCCAGATGTTATACGTCCATAATGGATATGTGCCATAGATATTTATCATGCTCAAGAGGAAATATGTGCCAATGATACGATAGTCGAGATTTATCCACTATCACATAAACCTATGGATGCATTCTACGTGGATGATCCAAAGGATGGGGAAGGTATAAGGGTAGCTCACAGGGAAGAATAAAGTGGAAAAGGAAGAAGAGGTCATGAGTGAATGACCTCGAAGGTAGGATGGCGATGTAAATGACATGGTAGAGTTTGGTGATGAAACATAAGATCCAGTGCTACATAGACAACCACATGCCATTCCACACCAACAAATGATAAAACAAGGTACTAAAACAAGTATAATTTTTGAAGAGTGCAATAGGGACAAAGTGGACAGCTTCAAGACTTACACAGAAAGTGTCTCAAGTATCAGATATGGAATGAAAATGTATCAGTCTACTCCTCACAATCATATGGGATATAACCCCAATACAAAATATTTCTAGGTTCCTTGCAAATTTTCTTCTACAAGTGTCTAAAGTTGGTACCTTAGGTTCAGTGTAACTACAGGAAAGGTGCAAAATTTAGCAAAACTATGAATTTTGAAGTACTGCAACTTTCAACTATGTTACTCCTCTTCCAACAAAGGGTAAATGTTTATTATTTGTCCTGTTGAGATATTGTAACTTCAAAGAATATTGTATTTGTACTTTATTATTCCGGAGATGATTCATTCCTCCGTGAATATCTTATTGTATATACGGAGATGTTTATTCCTCCATCGGAATGTGGTAACTTGGGTTATTAGACTTCCCTAGTGGGGGTCGGCCCTGTATGTGTTATGTGGGTCAAAGGGTTATTAGAAAACTCTAGAGGGGTCAACCCAGTCAGTTGTAGTGGGGTATTTAACCCATTGGTTAAATACGAGCCTACATGATTTGGGTAAAAGACAAGTCGAAGTAGTGTATAAATAGAGGAGGTGTATTCCTCATTTGACACACACTCACTCACTTGAGAGTGGCGCACTTGTGGAGGAGAGGTCTGCTATGGAGAAGGAGGGAGCTTATGCTCAGGGTTACATCTTTGTATATTGCTGGTCATCTATATTGAGGAAGCTTTGTTGGGTTTTCTACCCCATGAGGGTTTCCCAGGATAAATTTGTGTCTCTTGTGTTTATGCTGTGCTTGTTGCTTCTTTAGTGATCCTGTATATGCTATTATTGTGAAATGGAATGAAACACTTCTATTTTATATCTTAGCATATTAAATCTTAACATGGAATCAGAGCCAACCTGAAGGAAGGCAATGTATGGCACTTACGACACTTGCTTCTCTTGCGACAATTTGAAGGTTAGGGTTTTATATAGCAAAAACCAGTCATTGTGGAACTTTAGCTATAAATACATTTTGGCGAAGGTTAAGGATCTAAAACCTTTACAGGTCGTAGATTACATCCCCAGGTACCTTGTGTCCAAAGGGAACCCTCAGATTCATTGTACTTTGTGAGTTATGATCAGTACAAGTTAGGGTTTTTGCCTCTTCCAGATCTCAGTAAAAATCAGGTGACCTAGGAAAAAAGGTCATAACTTGGGCTAGGAAGCTCCAAATTCAATTTCATAAAAAGTGACAAATAGTACACAGATTGTACTATCTCAGGAAATGTTTTCAGAGGCCGAAGCTAAACCAGTGACACGTGGAACTCCGTACAAGTTCGCTCTCCTGTCTTATCCCATAAAACGGTCACGTTGCGAAATTTGGCATAACTTGGGATAGGAAGATCCAAATTCAATTTTGTAAAAAGCGACAGGTAGTACATAGACTGTACTATCTCAGGAAACGTTTTCAGAGGCCATAGATGAACCAGTAACACGTGGCACGCTGTACAAGTTAGCTCTCTTGTTTTATCCGATAAACAGGTCACGTTGCGACACTTGGCATAACTCTCTCTCAGAAAATTAAATTGAGTTCAGACCTGTCAGGATGGAAAGATGACAGGTCAGGATACCACAGAAAAATTTTTCAGACCCTGTGGAGCGAAACGTTCGGAGTTACAGAAGAAACAATCAGGTACATATTTCTGGCAAAACATAATTATTTTTGGAGCACCTTCATTCATGGCTTTCGGAATTTAGGGTTTCAGAGAAAGTTAGAATTTTGGAATCGGAATCCACGGCTAAATACTACTCAGGAAAATAGAAATTTAGAGTCCAAGATCGAATTTTTTGGTTGGGTAGAAGACCAGGCTTGATCAAACCCCAGTTCGGGATTTTGATCGGAAAGATGGAAAATTAGGGCTTCAACAAAAGTTGGAATTTTTGAAGTCTGTAACCACGGTTGGAAGCTCCTCAGAAAAATAAGAGTTTAGAGGCTTGGATCGAACCTTTTGATTGGACAGAAGGGTGGGTTTTATCAAACCCTAGTTCGGGTTCCTGTCCAGAAGATCTAGAAGTTTTGAAGGCAATTTTGAGGGGTCAAATTTTGGAGATTTCAAAATTGAAGTATGCTAGTTTGATCAGCTCAGCAAGACACATCCTTCCATCCATTCAGAAGTGTGAAAGTCAAATATTGAATTTTTAGGGTTTCTCTAGCAAACCCTAATCAAGCTCCAGATCAAGTTTCAGGGGGAGTTGAGGCTAAGGCCTTACAAAAGAAGACTACAAGAAGTCTCGACATGTATGACTTAAGAAGGTTCAGGTTGATGTTGTCTGCTAACAAGATACAGGTACATCACAAAAGACAAATCAAGTTCCATGACCATGAAAACATGAAGACAAAGACTCATCCATAATCTTTGTTCTACTTACGAGGTATGTATGACTCTGTTATATTATGCTTAACCTATGAGACATGCAGGTTCTAGCTCAGGATCTCTAAATCATTGAAGAGATTCTTTAGGTATGTTGTACATAACTAAGCAAGTATACTAATCCAGGTATGTTTTCCTATGTCAAGTTAGAATCTTACCTTGTGTTAGGATCCCTTATATAAGTATACTTGGTATGATTGGTTATGTTTATTCATAAAGTTAGTAATAAAGGGCTTATGCATATTATGTCTCTTATCTTGATGATTTAATTAACCAGAAGAGTACTATGATCAAACAAGAATATGCATAAGTAAAAAGAAGACTTCCTTGAAACCGTGAATACTAATGATCATGACTATACATATTCAAGATTATTTAGAATTAGAATGTTTTGATAGTATTGAGAATATACTAATGAATGTATGTTTGTGTATGAGATCATGAGGATGACACTAGTGCACACTTGAGCATGCACAGTGGTTCAGAATGAATAGAAGTTCAAAAGACATATAGAAGATCAAGCGGGAGGCAACCACACAAACATAAAAGATAAGTATTTGAGTTATTTGAAATAGTAAATGATATTGCTTTTATGCATATTTGTATTCCTAGAATATATCATGCTGAGTGTAAACATTCATAGAGCATTGAACAATATACTACTAATATGCATATGATTGGTAAGTTGGACAAACATTCCATTGTTGCTTGTCTAGAATGAAACCTCTTTACTGACATGTTGAGAGCTATGCACACTCTCGATCGTATGTTCTGGTAGAGATGGAAGGCATCTAGATAGCCACTGTATGCATACAGGATATGGGAAAGTGTTGTGCCAAAGTATTGGTAAAAATAGTTGCATAACTATGTAAATGATATCTGTATGCATAATAGGTTATCATGTCAATATGATTTGATGATTATGAAGTATTACTAATCATGTACTTAATTTTGATTTGTAGGAAAGATCATGATGAATGATGAACACTGAACAAGCGATGGATGTTCAACAAAAAAAAAAGATTTACAAATAAAACACACTATAGAAGGCTTGTGGCTAGAAGATTCTCTTAGAAAGAGGAAGAGAATCATGATGAGATGTTTGCTCTAAGTGGCTAGATAAGACCATTCTCTTAATGGTGGGTTCCCAGAATTGATAATCAGTTGATGAGCTTAATGATCACCATGGGTGATGTGGATCTCAAAATTTGCTACAAGGTTGAATATGGTTTCTATACATAGATGACATGGATGCAAGAAGGAACTCACCACAGAGTTTGAATGATATTGAGGCTCATATCAATAGACCCATCTAACGAGAGATGGCACAGATAGATATGCAGAAGATCATTCAATGCAGAGTGTGAATGATGTTCAGTCACAAAGGGAGAATTGATAGTTTCTTGATAAGCTTGGACTTTACCAAAATTAAAGTTGTTCCTAACCTTTACCTTAAGGTTGTGGATGATGAACCTATCATTACATTATTGTATGACGATGATCTCTTTCTGATAAGGAATGAGAAATAGATCATGAAAAGAAAGAAGAAGATGGCTGCAGAAATGAAAATGAAAGATCTTTGATTGATGCATTACTTCCTAGGTCTGGAAGTATGGCAAGGCTCAGAAGGAATCTTTCTCAACCAGGGAAAGTATGCTGGGAAATATTAAAAGGACTTGATGTGTTGGAATGGCCACTCTTGAAGTTGTTAGTAGATGACTCATCAGAGTTAGTGGATATAACTCTGTACAGACAAAATATTGAGTCATTGATGTGTCTGACAAATACTAGGTCAGATATATGCTTTGTTGTGAACACCTTGAGTCAGTATCTAGTGGAAACTAGATGTGTTCACCTGTTAGTTGAAAAGCATGTGATGAGGTACCTAAAGGATATGATAGACTTTGATTGGGCAGAAATTGTATCAGACAGGAAGAGCACATCGAGAGGATGTTATTGTCTGGAATCAGCCATGATCTCATGGTTTAGAAGGAAGCAATCTAGTGTGGCTCTCATCACAAGCGGAATATATGGCTGCTTGCTCTACTAGTTGTGAAGCCGTATGGCTTTAGAATTGTTTGACATAAAAATGGACCCAACTGTGATCCTATGTGACAAACAGAGTTGTACCAAAATGGCAGAGAATCCAGTATTCCATGATAAGTCAAAGCACATAGAGATCTGACATTTCTATATACAAGACATGGTGCAGAAAAGAATTAAAGTTTGAATTTGTAACAAGTTACCAATGTACTAACCAAACCTCTACCTCAAGTAAATTTTTCCAAGACAAACTTAAAATAGTTCAGAAGGACCCTCCTCGAAAGGGGGAGCGATGTGATAACTTATGATGAGATTGCCCGCATTGACAGTGAGGTCGATGATGTGGATACCTTAATTGGTGATGCCGACAGAGAGGTTGGTGGATGGTCCTTAGACAGGTGTCTCCGAGAAAGAAGGGGGATTGGATCATCCCTGGACTTCAGTCCTAAAGAGAGCCGTAGACGTATGTCTTCGAGAATGAAGTCCTTCGTGGACATGTGAGGATTGAATCATCCTTGGATTTCAGTCCTAAAGAGAGCCGTAGATGTATGTCTTCGAGAATGAAGTCCTTCGTGGACATGTGAGGATTGAATCATCCTTGGATTTCAGTCCTAAAGAGAGCCATAGACGTATGTCTTCGAGAATGAAGTCCTTCATGGACATGTGAGGATTGAATCATCCTTGGATTTCAATCGTAAAGTGAGCCATAGACAGGTGTCTCCGAGAAAGAAGAGGGATTGCATCATCCTTGAACACATGTTCTAAAAGGAGCCGTAGACAGATGTCTTCGAGAATGAAGTCCTTGGTGGACATGTAAGGATTGTATCGTCCCCGGACTTCGATCCCAAAATTGAACCGTAGACTGGGTCTCCGAGAATGTAGTCCTGAATGAACAGGTAGGGGATTGTATCTTCCCCAGACTTTGGTCCCAGAATTGATCCGTAGACTGATGTCTCCGAGAATTGAAGATAGGACTGCATCGTCCCTGGACCTCGGTTCAAAATGTACGTGATGGGATTGCATCGTCCCTAGACATGAGACTTGTCTTAAAGTGATAAGGACTGATCATCCTGGAACTTGATTGGGATTGCATCGTCCCTAGACATGAGACTTGTCTTAAAGTGATAAGGACTGATCATCCTGGAACTTGATCGGGATTGCATCGTCCCTAGACATGAGACTTGTCTTAAAGTGATAAGGACTGATCATCCTGGAACTTGATTGGGATTGCATCGTCCCTAGACATGAGACTTGTCTTAAAGTGATAAGGACTGATCATACTGGAACTTGATCAGGATTGCATTGTCCCTAGACATGAGACTTGTCTTAAAGTGATAAGGACTGATAATCCTAGAACTTGATCGGGATTGCATCGTCCCTAGACATGAGACTTGTCTTAAAGTGATAAGGACTGATCATCCTGGAACTTGATCGGGATTGCATAGTCCCTAGACATGAGACTTGTCTTAAAGTGATAAGGACTGATCATCCTGGAACTTGATCGGGATTGCATCGTCCCTAGACATGAGACTTGTCTTAAAGTGATAAGGACTGATCATACTGAAACTTGATCAGGATTGCATTGTCCCTAGACATGAGACTTGTCTTAAAGTGATAAGGACTGATCATCCTGGAACTTGATCGGGATTGCATCGTCCCTAGACATGAGACTTGTCTTAAAGTGATAAGGACTGATCATCCTGGAACTTGATCGGGATTGCATTGTCCCTAGACATGAGACTTGTCTTAAAGTGATAAGGACTGATCATCTTGGAACTTGATCGGGATTGCATCGTCCCTTGACATGAGACTTGTCTTAAAGTGATAAGGACTGATCATCCTGTAACTTGATCGGGATTGCATTGTCCCTAGACATGAGACTTGTCTTAAAGTGATAAGGACTGATCATCCTGGAACTTGATCGGGATTGCATCATCCCTAGACATGAGACTTGTCTTAAAGGTACGTGTGAGGACTGCATCGTCCATGAATTGGGTTCAAAATGTACATGATGGGATTGCATCGTCCCTAGACACGAGACTTGTCTTAAAGTGATAAGGATTGATCATCCTGGAACTTGATCTGGATTGTATCATCCATGGACCTATGTCCTAAAGAGAGCGGGATTGATCATCCTGTAATATGATCGTGTGTGTTGCAGGGCATGCTGCTATGTATTGATGATAGATGTATTAGTGAGAATGCATGCTTTTGATGATAGATGTATTAGTGAGAATACATGCTTTTGATGATAGATGTATTAGTAAGAATACACGCTTTTGATGATAGATGTATTAGTGAGAATACATGCTTTTGATGATAGATGTATTAAGTGAGAATACATGCTTTTGATGATAGATGTATTAGTGAGACTACATGCTTTTGATGATAGATGCATTAGTGAGAATACATGCTTTTGATAATAGATGTATTAGTAAGAATACATGCTTTTGATGATAGATGTATTAGTGAGAATACATGTTTTTGATGATATATGTATTAGTAAGAATACATGTTTTGATGATAAATGTATTGGTGTGGATACTAATACAGATGATCCAGATGCTGTAGATCGAGATGATCCAGATGCTGTAGATCGAGATGATCCAGATGCTGTAGATCGAGATGATCCAGATGCTGTAGATCGTGATGATCCAGATGCTGTAGATTGAGATGATGACGATGCTGATGATCGTGAGGATCCAGATGTTGATGTTGTTGTAGCTGTTCGAGTGCTGCAGAAGATAAAGACTCAGTACTGAAGATGTTGATGTTCCAGTAACTGCTTGAGTTACTGATGATGTTGAGAAAGCTTCCAATGATTTATAGATGGACCATATATGACGTTGATGACTCCTTGCTCGTGCAGATGCTGTTATAATATCCTTCTCGTTAAGGGGGAGTGTTGAGATATTGTAACTTCAAAGAATATTATATTTGTAATTTATTATTTCGGAGATGATTCATTCCTCCGTGAAGATCTTATTGTATATCCGGAGATGTTTATTCCTCCGTCGGAATGTGTTAAATTGGGTTATTAGACTTCCCTAGTGGGGGTCGGCCCCGTATGTGTTATGTGGGTCAAAGGGTTATTAGACCACTCTAGAGGGGTTGTCCTAGTTAGTTGTAGTGGGGTATTTAACCCATTGGTTAAATACGAGACTACATGATTTGTGTAAAAGGCAAGTCGAAGTAGTGTATAAATAGAGGAGGTGTATTCCTCATTTGACACACACTCACTCACTTGAGAGTGGCGCACTTGTGGAGGAGAGGTATGCTATGGAGAAGGAGGGAGCTTATGCTCAGGGTTACATATTTGTATATTGCTGGTCATCTATATTGAGGAAGCTTTGCTGGGTTTTCTACCCCATGAGGGTTTCCCAGGATAAATTTGTGTCTCTTGTGTTTATGCTGTGCTTGTTGCTTCTTCAGTGATCCTGTATATGTTATTATTGTGAAATGGAATGCAATGCTGCTATTTTCTGTCTTAGCATATTAAATCTTAACATGTACCTATATGGTATATGTGGTTGCACTATATATCATTGGTAAAAGATTCATCCAGTAGCACCATATGGTCCATGGTGGGCCTTGATATTCCTATCCATAGGAAAAGCATCACCCACTAGTGTTGGGACATCTCTAACCCTCATATTTACTAAGAATTTTTTTGGCATGATGGTATGTTAGCATAAGATATTACATTTACAATTTTATGGTGATTCAAACACTTGGACTATTGCTTGACTTAGTATAACCTTGTTGTTTCTCTTTTTACTTAATAAGTGTGTTATTTGATGTTAACGTGTACCTTGGTGAACTAAGTCAATGTAATTTCATCCATTTTATAACATATTACCTAGCCATTTCATTGGACTAAGCCAATTCACTCATCGCCTTCACTTTCCCCTTTGTGAATAATCTATTATTAGTGATAACATAAGGTCTCACTATTATTCCAATGTATGGATTCCTTAATCAAAGTCAAAAGAGTCTTGTACTTTCAAAAAATGAAGATGCTGATAAATTAAATACAAGTGAAAATATCATGGCATATACCCCCCATCACAAAATCCATGTTCCCTTGTCCTAGGTTGTCTAAGAAAAATATAAATAAAAAAGGGACTAAGCCAATGAAAGGGCTAAGCAAAAGTGAAAATAAAAGGAACCAAAGTCAAATAAATAAAGAAAAATAAAAAGGGATCACAATATGAAGGCACGAGTATGAATGACCCATGGAGACTCTTCCTAGGCACACATATGGAAGAAAAATAAAAAAAACCTAAATCTTGGAAGTTAAGGATAGAAACACTCCTATGTTTCTATGATAGTAATTTCACAAAGACACCCTTTCTCCCCTATGCACGTAATTCACTCCATATACCCTCACTTGACTTAGGTAAATTAAGCGTTGCATGCTAATTTAAAATCTCACATGTAAAAGGGTTCTAAGTGTTACACCAATGTTAGGTTGGATAGGTAGACATTATTAATTCACGAGTTACTTAGAGAAAGTGTGTTTGTAATTTACATCTTGTGTATTATTATCTTGTTAGACTAACATTTCATAAGTTTTGATGTTGGTTAATTATTATTTCATTAGAGGGGATTAATTACACATGTACTTTGATATTTGGACATTATTGATGGCTATTAGGCATGATTTGATGAGGAGCTACACTTGGAGGACACTTTATGATGATTTTCGTAGCTAGGAAAAGGGGCCATCCCCTTTCCTCATGATGAAGACCCTTGTTTCTTGGCAAGTGTGGATATTTCTAGAGATTTCTTCCTAGACGTTGAGCCTTGAAATTGACTTTAGACCATTTTTTCACCTTGCATGCCACTTGGAGTTGGACCATTTGGGTTTCATGAATATTTTTGCCACACGTGTGGTCATTTTGAGGAGGGAATTGGCCTTGTTTAGCATGTTTGGGCCTCATTCTAGCCATTTAGACCATAGTGCACCACCTTGGAGGATAGGTATTGGTTTGTTATCCCTACTTTACGTAACCCATGATCCACATTGTTTGTGGGGTGGTTACTCTAGCTAAAGTATGGAGATATATCTCTGGGTGGTTGTCCGAAGATGGAGGGTCAACAGGCGGCTACTGAATGTTGACCTGATCATCTATTGTATCTGGAGCTTCTTCACCAAGTTCAAAGGTAGGCGGAGAATCCACATCCAAGAGATATAGTTGTTTCTAAACACATATATGTCCCCGAATGAATTTCTCATCACAATTATAACAAAGCCCTTTTTCTCTACGTGCCTGCATCTCTGCTTCAAACAAATTATTGATAGGAGTTGGTCAAGGAGTTAGTGTTATGGGAGGTTGTTGGGAAACCATATTTATGAATGGAACAAAAGTGGAGTTGGAGCACTGTTGGGATGTGATCTTGTCCTCTTTCTGCAACTTAGACAACCCTAGGAATTCCATCATTGTGTTGCGACATAATATTTTAACCTCTGAGTAGATTTCATCCTTAAGACCATTGATAAAACAACTCCTGTAGAATTCATTAGACAATCCTTCTGTGTGATTGGCTAGTTTCTCAAATTCTGTCTGATACTCTCTCATAGTGCCAATTTGGTGAAGTTTAGTGGGTGCTCCTGTGAATTAATCAAAAGAACTAGGACCAAATTGTTCCAAAAGGAGTTGGCAAAAATCTGTCCATTTTGGCTCGTCATGAGCCTTGATGTACCAACGGTACCATTGAAGGGGTTGCTGTTCCAAATGAAAGGATGCAAGTGGAACTTTGTGGACATCAAAAGTATTATGCAGACTGAAATATTCCTCTGTCGGGTATATCCATCCAGTCGGATCATTACCATTGAAGTGAGGAAAATCAAGCTTTGGCCCAAGAAAATTGCTGGAAGAAGAGAACCCAGTGTCTGCAGAAGATTCTGGTTGTCATTTATTGTTCGTGGCTGAATGTTGAAGATGGAGGCTGAGAGTTTTTTCATCCAGATCTTGGAGTTTGGTTTTGAGTGCTACAAGTTCTTCCTCCATGATTTGTGCTCCTCATGGGTAACAACCATAACTAGGAGTTTTTTTTGTGAATGGGTAGAAAAACGAAAACAAAAGCTTCTTTATTAAAGGGAAATTTGGATTTGGGAAAAAATCTGATGGGTATTTGGGGTTTGACTAGGTTTTAGACACTTTCTAATCGACAGGGAAGCAGAAAATGGGGATTCAGAAGCGGGGTGAAAGAATGGAAAAAATTGTCAAAGGGGGACAAAGAAGCATAAATAGGAAATGAACACTATGGCAAAATTTGAAGGCGATTGGGTGAAAATCGAAGAAGTTATGGCAAACCCTAAAAATAAACAAATGCGAGATTTATGGCTTCAGGAAGTGGAATTTGGGATAAGGTCCTCATGAATGAAATATTCAGAATGGGATTTTTGGGGTGTCAGTGAAGTTTCAAGGGAAATAGAGTTAAAATAAAGAAGATATGGCGAAATTTTTTTATTTTTTTTCGGAATGGATCTGCAACTACACGGAAGTGATCGACAACAGTTCTGTAATCTGCGATTTATCAGCTGGAAATATATATGGACCCCGAGTATGTGCGACTTCCTAAAGGTTCAGGGGATTCACTCAGCCACCAATGTTGTCTAACGGATTGCATATTGGGGCAGTACCCCTCACTCCATGGCTCAGGTAAAACTGATAACCGCTTTGGAACAAATGACAACTCTTGGTTTACCTCATGGGTGGGAACTAGTCAATCAGGTAGGGGTCGTTTCCCTTTTCGCTGGAAGGTCCTTTCAATGGGCCAGCTACTTCGGGGTTCCTGTGGCAGTCCTCACAATGAGTTTTAGGGCTTATGCCCAAGTAGTTCCCACAATTAAGTGGATAGGGATTATTCCCAGGTCCGAACGTGCAATTGATAGGAACAAATATAAATGCAAAAATGTTTTTGGCAGAAATTCCACCCAATGATCCCAAGAAAGTGCTTTGATACCAGATGTGAGGAACCTGCAACAATAAATTAATGAAAATGCACAAGATAGCAGAAATAACAGAACTCGGAATAGATTTATTGATTGCGGGCCACTTCAAGGGGGGAAACCTCCTTCGAGCAAGCTCAATACAAATAAATTCACCGTCCTTCATTGGCCTCAACACGTACTTATATACTAAGTCTATGCACCGATACTATGGATCAATACCATGGAACATATAATACTACGGGATGACTTACAAAGCACATGCGTCCAATACTATGGATCAATAACATGGAACATAGAATACTATGGGCTAATACAAACTAAGGATCAATACCATGGAACATATAATACTACGGGATGACTTACAAAGCATATGCGTCCAACAACAATATACTAACAAAGTAAAGAGAAGGGTTGAAACAGGTTCCTAACACTTGGGAAAAATGCCTGGTTGTTTTGAGATCCTCCCATGGTTTTGCATCCCATTTGATGGCTTTTTAGGGTGATTTTATGGAGTGCCCCCTTTATTGAGGATATTGTTGCTTGGATGATGGAGTGACCCCTCTCTTGAGGCTTATCTTGTATTATTTGCTCATCTTTTGACCACTTTATCTAGTGTTCCCTCCCTCATTAAGGATTTTTGTTAGGGTTTGGGCATTATTTTATCATTTTTGTGGATCCCTATGTTAGATGTAGGGATTTGGACAAAATATTATTATTTTATTGTATAAGAAGTTGATATTTTCTCCTATACAAGAGAGATCACTTCTCATTTTCATTTGTTGTTGATCTGGGAGAATAATACTATCATCTTGTTCTATCTCTGGCTCTTAATTTCATAAAGTGTCTTCAATGAGATCAACTTGATGTTTCTAATTGAGTTAAGCTTATTTTATTTTGTCATTCTCACATCTATTTGTCGGTCTATTGAAGAGTAGTGTTGCTACAAAACTTATTATATTGATTATTTGTGTTGCATTTTAGAGGACTAGGAATGTTAGGAGTGGTACCTTACAAGTGATATAGATTGAAGTGTGATCTAGACAAGTGGATTGAAGGAGCATGCAAGACTACCATTCCTTGACAAAACTAATAAGACAAATCAATTGCTTGTAGGAGGATTTGTCATGCTGTTTTGTAGGTGTTCTCACCAAGCATATACAGAGAAGGCTCAATAAGGGAGAGATCTAGGACTCCATTAGCCCAAGGATCTTTAAGGCACTAGTATTTTCTACCATACTACAACTAACCATCTAAACACCTCTTTTAATTTTCTTGTTTTAGGGTAGTTAGCCACATAAAAGTTTTTAGTAAAAAATTCTAAAAAAAGAGGGAAAAAAATTCCCCCCAAAAATTTATAATTTTTCTAGAGTTAGTTAGTCTTAAGAAAATTTTCCTTGAATTTATGAAATTTTCTTTTAATTTTTTGAATTTCATGTAGGTTAGTTTTCTCTTTCAGCAATTTAAAAAATTAATTTCATCCCTTGAGATTCAGAGTTTTTTACCTTTATATGGGTTTCTCATGCTAGAATTTCACTAAGAAAAATTATGGGCACTTTTTACATCATTTTTTGATATTTTAGTTGGTTTAAATGTAACCTAGCTCACTAAAATTAATTTGGAAATTAATTTTTGCAAAATAATAATTATGGAAATTTCTGTTTAAGGTGATTTAACACATAATAACTTGGGTTTAATGTTATGCAAATTTTCTAAAGCTAAATCTAAGTTTTATGGTGATTTACTTGTTGTTTCATGCCTCTAATTTGATTAGGACAACAACACCATAATTCTGGAAAATTCCATGGCTAATAATCTAATGCTTATGTAAATTATGGTTAATTCACAAAACAACTTTACTATAGAATTTCTTATTTTACGTCCTATATGCTAAGTAGGAACTGCTAATGATGGTGTTATATGTTAATGATAAATCTAATATCCACAATTTTTTGAATATTGTTTAAGCAAACGTGTGCCCGAATTACAGATTGCTTATGTTTTCTAAATGCATATTTAACTTCACTTGGTATTCTGGAAATTGTCATAAATTGGCACAAATGATCTCACAATTTATATTTTCTATTGCTTATGGATTATGGATGTTATGGTGAAAAAAAAATTAATAATTCTTAAGTTTGGGGGATTAACAATTAGCCATTTTGGTTGGAGTGATTTCACTCACTGCAACTCAAGTGGACATCTAATAAGTTTGGGTGGCATCCTTTTGTAGATATTTTCATCTTTGGTGAGAGGGCCTCATTCAAGTAAACAATTTACCGATGATAAACAATTGCTAATGATGGTGAGATATGTTAAAGACAAATTGTTGGGCATGGCCCAAGTTGGTACAGTTTTGGCAAAGCGAAGTCCAAGTTGGCACAGTTTTTAGTAAAGCGAAGTCCAAGTAAGCGCAGTTGGAAATGCAAAGTCCAAGCATGATACAGTTTTGATGAAAAATGGCTCCAACGCAACAATTATTTTTGGTAACAGGTACAAGTAAAGTGAAGTCCAGCAGTGACCTATTTTGGGTAGGCGACTCCATAATTCCCGGGAGTTGGGTAAGGAGCGGCGTGGAATTGGAGAAAGCGACCTATCACCTTAGTACAGATAAAGTACTAAGATATCCAAGGAGACAAAGACTGTTATAAGAAGAACGACGGATCCACAGCGACAGAAGAAGTGGAGCGGTTGAAAGGGACGTGCCAGTAGACAGTCAGAGCCGCACAATCGGGACTGCGGTTGTCAGAAGAGGTGTCAGATCTAGAAGTGGCACATAAAGGCGGCCGAAGTCAAGTGAAGTAGCTGTTGACTATGACAGGATTGGTTAGCAGGGTAACCGCGCCATTTTTGGGAGGCTTTTGGGTAGCATAGGATTTTGGCCCACAATGATTGTAAAGACGTGATCCTCGGGAACGATCTATAAAATGGGCGATTTTGTAAGGGAAGGGTTGATTTTTGTTGATCTTTGAGAGGTATTATTGATAAGATAGAAGATCTTACATTGATCCAAAGAGAGGAAAAGGATCTGTAGCTATGTGCACAGAGACCTATTGTAGAGAGAAGAGTCTGCATCTGAGTGCGCAGACTGGAACTGTTGAACCCTTCCCATTAATATAAACAACAGTTCCTGTGGACGTAGCTCACATCTGAGGGGTGAAACACGTAAATACTTGTGTTGTGTGATTGAATCTGTGAGATTGCTTATGTTTATGTTCATGTTTGTGTATGTTCGCCCTTTTATATGTATTTTCACATGTATGATGGATGAGAATAATATGTTAAGTGTTGAACATGTATAACTGAATGTACAAGTAATTCTGAGCAAGTTGAATGCATAAGTAATAGGAATAAACACTAAGTCAACGAAGTCTGTAAAGTGCGTGATTGTTGAGAAGTGCAGTTTGGAGTTGCGCTGTCATATTGTATTGTGGTCATTGCGAAGTGCGCAATCCCAGTGTGCACTGTAGCATAAGAAGTAAACGTGAAGTAGGTGTGACTTCACGCAGCTCACCAGTTTATTATCTACGCATCACCTGGATGTAGAAACGTACTTCTGCAGCCCCACCATAGCTTCGCCTTGGGTGAGACCTCAGTCTGTTCGCATACTGTTGCCAAAAAGGCCGGTGAAGAAGGGTTTTGTTTGACCACAACTGCGCCAAACCCAGGCCAGTAAGAGAAAGTGAAAGAACAAGGTAGGAACCCAACATAAATATGATATCCTCATTTTTTCTGAATATTGTTTACGCAAGCACATGCTTAAATTCAAGATTGCTTATGTTTCCTAATTGCATATTTAACTTCATTTGGTATTTTATAAATTGTCATAAACTAGCACAAGTGATCTCATTGTTTATCTATTATGTTGCTCATGGATTATGAATGTGATGGCGAAAACATTGATTAATAATTCTTAAGTTTGTGGGATAACAATAAGCCATTTTTCGTGGAGTGATTTCATTCAATTCAACTAAAGTGGCCATCTAATAAGTTTGGGTGGCACCCTTTTGCAGAGATTTTCATCTCTCCAAGAGGGTCTCATTCAAGTAAACAATTTCATAAACTAATCAAGTAAATTTGTCACCATTGAATACACTTACTTCTGGATGAATTGGGACAATGAGCCAATTACTTTAATGCAATTTTCATATTGATACATTGTGGTACATTATTAGTTAACATTTCCATAAGCTACTTCATTTGATGTCCATGGTTATTTTATCATGAGCAATCATCTTTTCCGTAAAGCACTTTATCACTTGGCTTATCATCAATTATTGAAACACTTTGTGGGGTGCTTAACTTAACTAAACACTTCTATGTCTTGAATGAGTTTAAGGTCCTAAGGTTATTCCAAACTCGATAGGGAATCCTCCCTTGGCCTTGAAGAGTGGCATAAAATGTGGAAAGACTTAATCTAAGGTGACGCTAGTAGTAGTCTTTCAAAGTTACATTTATAGTATTAGTGGATTGGAGCTTTTCCACTAAGGTACTGAATTGAGTTGTAACAAGCTGTAAGATCATAATTGAGTGTGGGTACAATCATTAGAAATCTAATCAATAGCGAAATAAGTATGAATATTCTAATAAGAGAGGAGTATTATAGATCTTTCTATAAATTGAGCAAAAGAAGGTCTATAGCCTTATTTGACAAATTGTTAAATGGGTGGTTTCCAAAGTGTTTGCATATATGTGAAAATTTTTATTGCATTTTTGCAAATAAAGACTATATAACAATTCATTGAATGAACACATTGTATACACATGCTACAACAGTCTATTACAGGTTACATGTCTGCATTAGATATAGACACATTTTAGAGATCAGAACAATACCGAGGAAGCAAAATGGAAAGAGTATAACTTCCATACAACCTTGAAGAAGAAGCAAGAGGCCAAAATATCCGCGTGGGCAATGAATAACCATAGTCAAATGGGTGGGAATAGAAGCAATATTGAACCAATAGAGTTGGTGGAAACCATGAAAATATTGAGGATGGAGTTGCATAGTTTTAAAGGTGATAACGAAAGGATGTTAAAGGCTCATGAGAAGCAAAATAAATTAAATACCCAACTAATGCAAAGCCTAAATTTATTAGAGAGGAAAATGTAGATTGGGTCAACCTATTTTCATGATAGAGAAGGCATGGAATGTACAAAGAAGAGATCACATTAAATATCCAGGCATTCCAATAGTGATACTAGGAGTCATAGACAACACTATGTACCAGATCATTTAGATAGGAAGTCATACTAATTTGAAGAGTCTAGGAGCAACTCAACAAGTTCTCCCATTAGACATCATAAAAGAAGACATGTGGAAAATTAACTGCCAGGAGAGCTAAGGAAGTTCAAGCCATCAAATTTTGATGGTAAGAATAGGAAAGGAAAAGATGCTGAAGCCTAGTTATTGGGGACAAAGAGATATCCTCAAATGCATAACTATTCCTCTAATATGGAGGCTAGAATTTCCATTTACAATTTGCAAGGCAGAGCTTCAATCTGGTGGGATCAGTTGGTCCAAGTGAAGCATATCAATGAAAATAGAATCTCATGTAAGTAGTTCAAATAGTATTTTCAATGAAAGTACCTATATAGGCATTACTACGAGAATAACATGGAGGATTTAATTGAACTCAAGATGGGAAACATGACTATGCAAGAGTTTTAAATAAAGTTTCTTGAATTGCTTAGGTATGTTGGTTTTATCAAGGAAGAGAAGGTACATATATAGAGGTTATTGAGGGAGTTACTTTCATTTTACGGGGATATTTTTATGAACCCAAGAATCTTGAAGAAGCAATCTAGAAAACCAAATGCATGCATGATCAAAACAAATGCAAAGTTGATTTTCAAAATTCGTGGAGAAATAATAGGAAAGATAAACATGACCAAAGGAAGACAGGGTTTGAACCACCTTTCTTTAGGAATAAGTCAAATTTCGTATCAACAAAGCAATCCAACTTAGCATGGACTTGATATGACCGAGTCACAAGAAGAACCTTTCAGCATATTCTTCCATACTCTCATCCTCATTTTGGTCCATTTTAAAAATATCCTCCCTTGAGTTTCTAGTTTTGCAGTATTCTTAGTATGTTTTAAAGAATGCATTTTTTCAGATATCCCAAGATTTGATACTACCCTCTTGTAATCCCATAAACCATATTAAAGATGCATCTTTTAAAGTTACAAGAAATATATTTTAAGTTTGTAAGCATCATTTCCATAATTGTAACTATGACATAAATTATCAAACTCAAAGGGAAAGGAATTAGGGTCCTTACTAACCATACCATGGAAGTGTGCAAAACTAAAGGTGGAATGTTTTTCATGGCCACATTAGGTTTTAGGTCCAAAATTGGGAACACAAAATTTACTTCTTCATTTCCTC
This sequence comes from Larix kaempferi, assembly GCA_027924585.1. Lineage (NCBI taxonomy): Eukaryota > Viridiplantae > Streptophyta > Pinopsida > Pinales > Pinaceae > Larix > Larix kaempferi. Next base: position 6,815,140 of record BSBM01000008.1, read on the forward strand.
TTGCATTTGATGTGTGTTCCTCTTCTTCTTCCATATTTCCACAAAGTTTGAATTCCTCCAAGACGGATTCCGAAGGTGTTGGTTCAATTGTTGGACTCTCTTTGACCTATTCTTCTAGTAGCTTTGTTTCTTCCTTGAATGCAAGAGAAATGATTTTTTCTATGACGATGTCTCTACTTGGCCCTCTTCCTCCTTTCATTGAAGGAGTAGGAATTCCACTTATGTATTTTGATTATGATGCTCTTTCGGGAAATGAATTAATAGATCGGGGTTCTAGAATTTTTTACATAGATATACCTCTATCGTCCCTAATTATATTCATTCAATACAAAAAAAGATGAAGATTTGTAGAAACTCACTAAAGTGAATGCATTGGGATATTACACCATAGAGATCCTGTAGTGGGGTCATCTTTGTGTCTAACTATTTCCTCTCCTCTTTTTCAAAAGATGCCTATGTTGAGAAAAGAAACACAGAAAACAAAAAATAATCTTCTACTTCTATGCAATAAAAAAATATGATTTGATTAGTTACCCTTTAACATCTCACCGACAACGACACCAAACATGTAGATCAATTTATTTGTCGTTTAAGAAATCCCGCTAAATTTAATTTTAACAATTTAGGGGCGTAAGATTATGAAATTTTAACTTGGGATGTGCAAGTTGACTAACATGTTCCTAGTTTCTTTATCTCAAAAGGAGAACTACTCACTAACCAAGCTCCAAATATAACTTTCTCAACTTCAAACCAAATGAAAACTCTTATGCTTTTATGAACACTTGACAAACTTTGACTTCACATTGTACAAAGATTGTCCTCATAGGGAAGATAGAATGAGGAATGTGTACACCATTAAAAAATCAAGTACAATGGGAGATGGGCCATAATCATTCTTAGAATTTATGAAGCCTTGGATAATAGAAAGGTGAAACATCGATCCAATAGGAAGAGGTTGAAGGTAAGATTACCAATCAACCCATGGTCATTTTGATTGATTTAGGAGCAATCCATATCTATATTTCTCCTAATTTGGTTTAAAAATTTCAATTAAGGAGACCTAAACATGATAAATCATGGATGGTTCAATTGGCTATTGGAACCAAAAGGAAAATAAATGAGTTGGTGAAGGGATGCCCATTAGATATGAACGAATTCCATACTTTTTCAGATCTGAACATAATTCCTCTAGGTTCTTATGAGGTGGTTATTGGGATGGATTGGTTGGATGCACATCATGACATTTTGGGTTCCCATAAAAAGATTCACTTGTCTTGCTGAAGAAGGAGAGCATAAGATAAAAAAAAGATATTCCAAGGACTATTTCCATAAGGGAAATTTCAACTATAGAATTGGAAATATGTTTCAAAAAAGGGTGTTGGTGGTATGAAACCCATGTGGAAGAGACAAAAAAATGTAAAGGCCCAAGCTTGGAATACTTTCCAATATTGCAATAATTTTCATATGTGTGTGAGGAAATATAAATATTTTTTTTTTTAGACAAAAGCATTGGGAAGATTAATTAAGAGCCGGTGAAACAGCCACCGTGTGCTTGGGTACATAACTATCAGTATCTGAAACAACAGAGTTCTTAGGCTTAGGCTGCCCAGAGGTTTCAGAATTAAGTAGCAAAATTACAGTGGACTGGAATGTAATACAAGAAATAGCAAAGAGAACATAGTAGAGATCAGAGCAAGGTCTAAGCGCCATTAAGCTTTTCCAGGATCTTCTGGACCGCTGCTTCCAGTGCAGCAATTCTGTTCCCGAAATTCCCTTCAGTATTGGCCTGGTCTTTGAAATGGGTGTACACCACCTCTTCAAAATAGGAGACTTCTCCTTTGGAATCTTTGATTTCCTCCTTGATGCCCTGTAGATCCTTATTGAACTTTCGCCATTTCTGGAAATCCTCTGCATTGTGGGATTTCTGTCGGCCTTCATTCTCCTCAGACTTTGATTTAAGAATGTCGATTGAATTTTGCAGATCGACCAGTCTGTCCTCCAGCGATTTGCCTCCTGAGGTTGAGCCCACCGACGCCATTCTGTATTTCGCAGACGGATCCTGATCTTCTCGGTTCTTCTACTCAATCTCTCGCTTCTATTTCTATCACTGGCGCACTGGAGAGGTCTGTTCCCAGACGGCCTGAATATATAGGAGAAGAGGCGCTCTGGGTGGTCACGGGTCTTAGAGCCACCGTCCTGGAGAAGCAGTCTGAAGAGGAGAATAATCTCGATGGCAATCTTGACCATCTCGCTATTCGGATCCGCGAGCATCTTAGCAATCCAGCAGAAAATCGATGTCAGGATCTTATTTGTCTTAAGGGATAGATCAATAAGATTCTCTGTCATTAATCGACAAAATACTCCTGCCCAGGAGCACGGCTCTGTTGGCCTCTGCATCAGCCAGACCGTTGAGATCACGAGGAACATGATAAAAGCTAATTTTGGTGAATTTGGACATGATTAAAAATATTCTTCGCAGGACCCGAGAAAGATTAAGCTGATGGGTTGGCTTATTCGAGTTCATGGCTTGAATAATAATTCTTGAATCTCCGAAAACGGTGAGCTCAGGAATATCTTTATCAATGGCTTGCTTTAGCCCTTGCCAGAGGGCCAGTACTTCCGCATTATTGTTGGAGTCCGTCCCTATGCCCCAGGCAAAGGAAGTGAGGATTTCATTGTGAGGGTTGAGGAGGATTCCCCCCGCCCCAGATTTTCCTGGGTTGCCCTTAGAGGCCCCATCAAAGAACAGGCAGTGCTCCTTTATTGTCAATCTCCAATTATTGAACTCGGTTGCACTCATTCTAATTTCCCAATTTTCGTGAGAGGTGGGTGAGATTGCATTGGAGTCATCTTTGAGATTGAATTTAGTTATCCAGCTTGCCTCAACAGGACTGAGACTTCTAGTGTTGGTGATAGTTCTGGAATCCACTGCTTCCCCCAAAAAGGCCACGCAAGTGGTAGCTACCCTGGAACTTGAGGTTGCTTTATCTCTAAATAAGCGGCTATTTCGTTCCAGCCAGATCTTCCAGCAAATAACTTTTGGGGTCCACATCCAGAGGGATTTGAGGCGGTTTTTCTTAAGAAGATCAAAAGGGGAGTTTTTTCTCCAGTTGCTGAAAAGATCCGGAAGGTTTTCAAATCTGTCAAGGTTTCCATGACCAAGGAGAACCTGATGCCAGACCTCTTTGGAGAAAGGACACATTAGCAGAAGATGGGATATTGTTTCTTCATCAGAAAGGCACAGGGGGCATCTTGAAGGCCCTTTCATACCTCGTCTCTTTAGAGTGTCTCCCGTTAGAATGCTGTTATGTGCAATCGTCCAGCAGAAAAGATCAATTTTTGGAATGAAAGGAGAATTCCAGATGAAGTTCCACTTGGCAGGATTATTGGGTGCTTGATGCATCGTTTGAAAAGACCTATACCCTTCGGCAGCTGTATAGCTACCAGATTCGTAGCCCCATCCTCTTTTGTCTTTGGCAGACTCAGAAATGGGGGCTTTCCCTTGAAGCAGTTGCAACAGCGTCTCAGCTTCCCCAAGAAGGTTATCAGGGACCTCGCCTAGGTTCCAGTCAATCCAATTTTTTCCCCCTTCTTCCTCCCAAATGGATATGTCCCAAAGAGTAGCTATGTTTCTGTGCTGCATCCAATCTTTCAGGTTTCCAATTTCATTTGATTCACCGATGGGTTGGTCTCCCATAATAGAGTCCTTCCAGATGTTTATCTTTTTCCCATTACCAGGGATCCAGAAAAGGAGACTAGCAAAATGATCCCGAACCTTGTTGCAGAGTGTGAAAATTGGGGAACCTTTCTTTCTTTGAGGTGGCTTATCGAGGCAGTTTAATCTAGAGCTAGGGAAGTATTTTTTCCTTAAGACTTTTTTGCTCCAAGTCTCTCGGCCTGACACTAGTTTCCAGAGAATTTTTGCTCCCATGGCCAAATTTTGTCTAGCCATACTTCTGAAATGAAGACCTCCTTCCCTGTAGGGCTTTTGAATTTTGTCCCATCCTACCAGATGGAGTCTGTTGTTGTTTCCTTTTCCTCCTTCCCATAGGAATTTCCTGATTAGTTTCTCCATTTTCCCAATGATCAGAGAAGGGGCGAGGAGGATGGAAGATTGATAAATCGGAATGCTCATCAGGACCGATTTTAAAAGGACAGTCTTTCCGGCCTGATTTAGCCAGTTAGAGCCCCAGTTTTGAATTCGATTTTTAATTTTGTCCAGAATAGGATTCCATTGGCTTGCTTTGGGGATGCCTTTAGCAATTGGAACCCCAAGATAGGTGATGGATTCCCATTCATGTACTGCTTCCATTTCTAAGATTCGAGCTATATCCCCCAGTTCTCTAGGGGTGCAATTCCAGCCATAAATCTTGCTTTTTTGGAAATTGATCTTACTGCCAGAGATCTGTCTGTAGGTATCCAGCTCATGTTTGAATCTTCTTGCTACATGGGTACTAGCTACACCCAGCAAAAGAGTGTCATCTGCAAATTGAGCATGATTGATTTTGTTCACATTAGTTGCCAAATGGAGACCGGGGAGAACATTCCACTGCTGGGCTTTAATCAGTTGGAAGCTAAGGACCGAGGCTTGGATTGCATAGAGCAAAGGGGATAGAGGGCAGCCTTGTCTAAGGCCCCGGGAGGCTTGAAAGAAATCAGTGGGGCGGCCATTGACCAGAGGAGCTATCCAAGGGGAGCTGATACAGCCTTGGATCCAATTAGCAAAGGAATCTGAGAACCCAAGTTTCTTCATGACCAGGAGCAGGAAATTATGGTTGACTCTGTCGAAGGCGTTTGCTAAGTCAAGCTTTATCACCATGCCTCCTTCTTTTGATTGATGGCTGGAGTGTATGGCCTCTTGGACCAGCAAAATGTTGTCTTGAATCTGTCGGCCTTTAATGAAGCCTCCTTGGTTTTCAGGGATTATACGAGGCAGGAATTTTTTGAGCCTGTTAGCTATGATTTTGGTTACAATTTTGTAGCTCATATTGCAGAGGGAGATAGGCCTGAATCTGGAAAAATGAATGGCCCCTTTATCTTTAGGAATCAGCGTTAGGAAGGCAGAGTTCGTGCTTCCCCCTAATTTGTTGGTTTTCTGCGAATGTCTCACCATTCTCAGGAGATCCAATTTAATCAGGTCCCAGCAGTTGGTATAGAATCTTGCGGTGAAGCCATCCGGGCCTGGTGCACTGTCAGGTTTCATTCTGAAGAGGGCTAATTTAAGTTCTTTCATGGAAATGGGAGCTGTGAGGAAGATGTTGTCAGAATTTTGGACCAGGGATGGGATGGTGTCGAAAGGGTAATCAAGGGGATTCGGGGGTTGTTCAATAGGAGCTGAGAAGAGGTCTTTGAAGGTATTGTAAGCGGCTTTTTTAATATCTTTGAAGTTATTGTAGATGGTTCCTTGGTAGTTGATCTCTTTGACTGCTTTATAGTTTTTTTTGGCCTCCGCTTGTTTGTGGAAGAATGAGGTGTTTTTGTCACCACATTCCAGCCACAGGCTCCTAGATTTTTGACGCCAATATTCTTCTTCTACCCTGCAAGCTTGGAAGAAATGTTTTTGAAGTTCCATTTCAGCGACATGGGTCTGAGGGGTGGGGTTGATTGAATCCAGGGAGAGTTGAAGGTCTTCCAGAGCTTTTTGGGAATTAATTCTGCGAGTGGTAGGAGAGGTGATACTCTTTGCCCAGGCTTTAAGGTCCGATTTCAGTCTTTTGATTTTCTGTTCCCAAGAAAAGGAAGGAGACCAGGGATAGGGGCTGACCAAGAGTTGCGAACGACGAGGTGGAAATTCTCATGGTGAATCCATAGTGGGCTAAACCGGAAAGGGATAGGGCCCAGATTAGTTTCAGAAGATAACTCCAGCAGAATTGGTTTGTGATCCGAGATGCAATTAGGGAGGATTTTGGAAGTTGCTAACAGCCCGAGCAATAGGAAGTCGGAGTGGACTAGGAATCTGTCAAGCCTGGCCGCTATGTGACCCGGGCCGATTCTTTTGTTGGTCCAGGTGAAATTTCCTACCATCGGTTTGATATCTAAGAGGTCCCATCCCATAATAAGATCCTCAACCCATTCTCTGGATTGGTCTCTTATTGGGGAGCCTCCTTTCTTTTCATCAGCAGACAGGGTTACATTAAGATCTCCTGCTAGGATAATATTATTTGGTTCATGCATGGATAAATAGGAATCCAATGACTCCCAGCATTGAGCTTTGTCAGGGGCCAGATTGGGAACATAGAGATTGAACAGACTTACTTGAATTCCAGAGTCAATATGCTGAAGTTTGGTGTAGATCCAATGCGTGCTGCAGTGATCAGAGATGAGGATGAACTTAGACTCGTCCCACAGAGTGGCAATTCCTCCCGATGCTCCTCTTGAGCTGTTAGCTTTTCCAGGACCCTTCTTCCAAAAATTAAGGGCAGCTTGATGGAGGTTTAAGTCCTCCAATTTCGTCTCCTGGATTAAGAGGATGTCAGGCATGTTGATTTTGATGATGTCCTTCATAGCATCTTGCTTAGCTTTGGAGCCTAGACCTCTGCAATTCCAGGAGGCGAGTCGCATTTAAACTTTCTTGGGAGTGGGGGCCCTTTTGCGGCCCTTGCCTTGCTTTGATCTGGTAATCATTGAATCGATGGTTTGCTGTGCTCCTTTGTTTATATCTTGAATGGCTTTCTCTTCCCTGTGTTTTTTTTTGGATTTGCGACCTAGAGCTTTGGCAGGCTGATTGGGGGTAGCATGAGAGCTGCTAGAGTCTGAAGCCTCTTCATCTGTGCACCCCCCTGATTCCGAATCCAGTATGGCGGGTTCATGATCCAGATCTTTTGGGGTCTTTGGATCAGATAGGAGTTTCGGGGAGTTCGGAGATTGATTGTCTGTTAGGTCTTGGGATGGCTTTTCCACATTATACCCTTGGGGGATTTCTCCGGCTTCAAGGCTATCTTCATGGTTAGCATTTGTATTGACCAGGCCGATTATTTCTATATCTGAGTCCTGAGAGTGGTTTACCTTGCTCGATGTGGTAGCATTGGTCTGATCAGCTGCTTTTTCCCCCTTTTCTGTCTCTTTGGATTTGAGGGGAACTTTTGTCGGTGGATTTTGTCCGGTATTCATGGATCTTTTTTCAGGAATCTTGGCTGATGTTTTAGATTTCTTGACCTGCTGCCAACCCTCATTCTCCTCCTGGGACTAGGCTTTTGGGCAAGATATTTGAAAGTGGCCATGCTCATGGCAGAGTCTGCACTTAAACGGCAATTGCTCATAATCCAGTTTTTGGTAATGACTCCAGGGACCGATCGATAATTTGATTGCTTCTGGTAGACCTGCTTCTAGATCAACCTCCACACAGATTCGGGCACACGAGTATTGCCCCTTTGGGTCAGCTTTATCTATGTACCTTCCCAGGCGGTTTCCAATCTTTTCCAGCGAATCAGGGTTCCAGCAGTGTGCAGGCAGGTTTGGAAGCCTTACCCAGACCGGTACCTCCTTTGGAACGTCAATGCTTGGATCAAAATCCGGGGTCCATCTGTTGAGGTAGAGTCCTTGAGCCCCCATGAAATAGGGGCCATTTCTGAAGATTAGGTCTCTGTCTTCTTTTGAGATGAATTCAAAGATGTAGAATCCTCTTCCTACTGGGTAGCACGTTACACTATGTTTCAAATGAGGCCTCCAGTTCCGTTTTATCCAATCATCTGTAGTTCTCGCCGTTAGCCACAGACCCATGAATTGGCCTACCAGTCCACGAGATGAGAGGGCGAGAGCAGTTTTAATGGCGTTTTCCGGTGGGAGTTCGATTTCAGGTATCTCGTCCAATTTTTTGATGAATTTGGGGAGCTCATTGGTCAACAGTTTCTTACCGCGCGGATTAGTAAGATGCTTGAAGGCTTCTTCCGGAGAGATGGAAGGGGACGGAGGGGGGGACCCTCCCCCAGGCACAGCCATGGCGGCTGCAGGCGCGAACCAGAGAGCGGCAGACCTAGAGCGGCAGAACCCTAGCGGCAGCTCCGATCGACTAATACTGAGGAAATATAAATATTACCACCAAAAAGGGACATTGATTTTTGTATTGACTTGGTACCTAGAGCTACTTGAATTTCCAAAGTTCCATACATAATGAGTACACTTAATTTGAAGGAGTTACAGATGCAACTAGAATAACTGTTGAAGAAAGAATACATTCACCCAAGTGTGCCTCCTTGGGGAGCACTAATACTCTTTGTAAAGAAAAATGATGGAACTATGAGGTTGTGTATTGAATTAAAGTAGTTAAACAAACTCACTACGAGGAATAAATATTCTCTACCCAGAATTGATTATTTATTTGATCAACTAAAAGGAGAAAGGATTTTCTCAAAAATATATTTGAGATTGAGTTACCATCAAGTGAGGATAAAATAAGAGGACATCACCAAAACAACTTTAAGAACTAGATACGATCATTATGAGTTTGTAGTGGTCCCATTTGGGTTAACAAATGCACCATCTACCTTTATGTGCTTGTTGAATTGAATATTTAGATAATATTTGGATGCATTTTTCATTGTATTCCTGGATGAAATTTTTATTTATTCAAAATCAAAGAAGGAGTATGAAAAGAACTTGAGATTAGTTTTATAGGTGCTAAGAGAGCATCAACTATACTCTAAATTGAGTAAGTGTTTTTTTTATTAGAAGTAGATTCAATATTTGGGACACATTATATATGAGGAAGGGATAGAAACAGATCCAAAGACGATTGAAGCTATCATAAGCTGGAATATACCTAGAAAATGTATCAGCGGTAAGGTCATTTATAAGAGTGGTTAGATACTACAAAATATTTATAGAGGGCTTATCATAAGTGGCACATCCAATTACATCATTATAGAAGAAATGAGTTAAATTTGAATGGATGCCACAATATGAAGAAATTTTCCAGTAGCTAAAAAGATTGCTCACGAGTACACCAATTATCAAGATTGTAGATCCAAGAAAGGATCTTGTGGTATGCACAGGTGATTGCAAGGAAGGAAATGGTGGAGTGCTTATGCAAAATGGGCATGTGACCTATTATGAGTCCATGAAGTTGAAGGAGCATGAGAAAAATTATGTCACACATGAATTGGAGCTTGCTACTATTGTACATGCACTGAAGATGTGGAGGCATTATCTCATGGGTGTAAAATTTGAGTTAAGAACAACACATAGTGGGTTGAAATATTTATTTGAAAAGAATATGTTAAATGCCCATAGGTAGACAAGATGGTTGGAATTCCTTTGTGATTTTGATTTTGATATATCAAATATATAAAAGGGAAAGGGAACAAGGTTGTTGATTAACTTAGCAGAAGAGTACATGCAATGCATGCTACAACCATCATCATGTGTAAATTAGATTTAATAATCACATTTCTTGAAGCTATTGTCACAGATGAACATTACCTTGAAGTAAAATATGGATTGCAACAGGAAAATATACAATGAAAGTATGAATATTACGAATTGGAAGAGTATAGGATTCTTATGCATGAGGGTGGAATCTATGTTGTTTATTCAGGTGAATTAAGTAAATTGGTAATGAATGAGATGCATAAGGTTCCCTATTTAGGGCACCCTGGATACCAAAATGAAATCTATTAACACTAAAGAATTCCTCACCATGCTCATCCCCTAGTAATATCACCACATTCCTTATTCCCCCCCATTAAAATCCTTCACTAACCACTAATCCTAAGTCAAAAACCCACATATTGGTTGAATTTATTATTTCCCTCTCAAAAATAGGGAAAATGGATTTATTCCCTCCAAGAAAGCAAAAAGCCTCCCAAATAGGGAAAATTTCCCCCAAAAAGGAAAAAAAAAAAGAAAAAAAAAGGGAAAAACATTCAAAAAATCAAAAGAGGGAAAAACCCTAAATTGCCATCCAAAACCATGAGCCAATACCATAATATGCAAAATATCATGGGAAAGAAACCTAGGAAAACAATTCCGATAAATAAATGGTGAAGGCCCCTCATTTCACAAGTTTTCCATATACTACCAAAACTCTGCCAAAAATCCTACCGAAATCTTAAGCCACCATCCATGCTTGAGTTACCCCTATAGTTGAGTTTGGAAATCTATGAGCATTCGGTGGAGAACCAAGAGACCTTAAAGAATAGGAGTGCCCCCTGCTACATGGCTGGAAGGGCCCATGCACTCCCATTATTCTGAGGTAAACTCTCATTGTAAATCCATTTTTACATAATGCAAAATAAAATATTCTTTGATTCATGAAAATGTTTGCCGAATGTTTTGATTGAAGAATGTTTGTTGCTTTGATTTAGTTTTACTTACTATTATTTACTGTAGTAATTTTAGTTGTTTTTGTTTTTTTTATTCCCATTTTGAACTGTTACTAAGCTTTCTCCAAATCTTAGTAGGTGTATTTCTACACCAGCTAGTGTGAATAACCTAGCTATAGTTTTGGTAACTCCAACCAGGTCGATCTCCATCGATCTATGGTTTGGATAGATTGGTAACTTTTCCAAAAAAATTTCATTTCTGTTTTTTACTTGCATTTCATTTTATTTATGTTTTAGAGTCATCTAACTCTTTCTGTTAGTTATGGAATAGGACAATAGCCCGTACTTGCAAGTTTGGCCCCTGCCAACACAATACATTTTTAAAAATTTGTTTTTTCACCCCGGGATGCGACTGTTGGATCCTGTCCCGCGTCTCAGAGTGCAGGCTTTTATTCACAAAGCATGCTCAGTCACTTTGAGCCAAAGCACACCTTTTGTGACTAGAAGTGCGCCTTAGAGTGCAACTTTAGCCTCGAAAAGCGTGCTCCAGAACGTGCCTTTAACCCCCAGAAGTGTGTCCTGCCTATTCCAAGATAGGGTGACTTTTCCTCACATAGGCGTGCTCCAGCACGTGCCTTTCACCTTGAAAAGCATGCCCTAGGGTGCATCTTTTTTCGAGATAAGCAATCCCTAGTTACCAGATCAAGAAACTCAACTTTCAAATGCCCATATCTCCCTCTTCCGAACTCTGTTTGTGACGATTTTTTTTTTCAATGGGTGTTTTTGAACAAGGAATCCAAATATGCAATTAGATTTAGGAAATTTTTACATATAATTTGACCCAATTGTTTATTTAGTATTATTTATCATTTACGTTCAACCTCTGCCATTGCAGCTGGCTCTTTCACATCCAACATTCTGGTTTACAGAACCATATTCTATCCCATTGCTTGTTGTAGCACTTGTTTGGATCCTTCCTGCATGCTTACTTGGTAGCTCTTTTTCTTAATTTGGTTGTCGCATGTTGTGAATAGTTATATTGATCTTGTGCATTTGCATTTTACATTTCAACTAGTTAATTAGTTACAAGTTTGCTTGGACACATAAGAAGTTAGATGCTTTATTTCCATTGAAAATCAAAAGAAACAAGTTCATTTTTGTTATTTCAGTTTACTTTAAGCATCATATCTGGCTACTTGGGTACACATTACATGCACACACATCGCACACTGTAAGTATCAAAGCTTGGTCTAGAATCCCAAGCTGAGCCCAAAATTTACATTAATCAAACACACATTTAACCTCACTTGAGGATTAAAAAAATTTGGTAGCTAGGTAGGGCACTAGGGTTAGGCATCCAAACAACACCCCTTTAGCACGTACATTTGAGACATTGTGGTTGTCCTCTAGGGTACTAAAATCCTCTTTGATTAGCACGGTTGACACCGATTTATCGAGGGGGCCTCTCCTCTAGGAGGGAAAGTGGAAATATTGGTTCCATAGGTTTATGTGGAATGATGCTCTCCACTCTGTACTGAAGGACACCAATTCGTTTCTCTCATCGTACATGCTGGCCACCATATCGGGTGTGCAACGACCAAAGGATTGAAGCTGCAGGACAACTTTTTAGACATGATTTGACTGAGGTATCTTAGTTTCCAGTATATTCTAGGGCTCTTTTACTCGGGATCCCTATCGGTAGGGGGATATCCCCTGGCCAGTTTGGCTATCCATTTCGTATTGCCTGACTGTGGATTTCATCACCTTGCAGGGGATATAATTTGTGTGAGTTTCCAGCTTCTAGTTAGGCATTTGCATGCTCCTATACCCCATAGGTTAGTGAGTCTTTTTATTTTTTAGGAGTGTTTCCTATTAGTATTTTGACCATTTTGTTGCCGCTCCCCTATTGTAGCACGCTGTTGCAACAAGTGTTTTGAGCTTGTTGTTGGCTTGAGCGCCACTTTTGTTGAGATCTCTCCTCTTGCATGCACGGTTGCATTAGGATTTTTGAGTGTGTTTTTAGACCACATTCATTTTGCTCTTACGTACCTGTCACCATTAAACCCTCGAGATACTCCTATAGAATATGAGAGAAATATCCACAGCATAGTCCATTGGACCCCACTCATCATGCACCTGTGAGGCACACATCTTCATCTCCAGAAGTTTTTCCTAAGGCCCCTTACTTCACGTCTGACTCCTCCCAGTTAGAGTCACGCATACATTCTCCTCCGCATAGCCCCATGGATGGCACAAATCCCAACCCATTTTATGGAGGGATAGTTAGCCGTGGGTGTGGTAGTGGCCCTATAGCCACTATGGCCTCCATTCTAGTCATTGGATCCATGGAAACCACGATTCCTGGAAACATTGGACCTACCCCCGCCATTGTCATACATCCAATCATAGGTTCCATACCCATAGGTAGCATACCAGTTCCCATGACTACAATTCATACCGCTACTGGATCCTTTCCTTCCGACAGCGGTCCCACCCCTGGGACTACAGTCCCTCTAGGCACTTGATTTACCCCTGGGGGCACTGCCCCTCCTTCCAGGTTACATTGACCCCTCCAAATGGTTCCATGTTTCCCCCCATGAATACCACTGCCCCTCGACCCTTTGGTGGAGGCACCCCCACGATCATTGCTATGGATAACACGCAAGTCGACCTTACCATGCTACATACTCCTGACATTTTTTTTTCATGGCCAGTCTCAACCTTCCTGACCTGGATAGATTGACTAATGACTTGATCTGAAATGATCTTATGTGTCCTCCCATGCCCACCAAAATCCCTTCAGACATCCCTAAATTCGAGGGGAAAGGTGGTGAGGACCCCCATAACCATATCATGTCCAGGCTTCCACTTGTGGTGTTCCTCTAACTCGATAGTGGATGAATCTATTCGAATATTCCTGTTACAACGAACCTTCACTGGAACTGCAGCCAAGTTGCATATTGATCAGCTCCATGGGACACATTCCACATTTGCATCCCTCACCTTGATTTTCCCGCAGTTATTCCACTTACCAGTTCATTATGATGTTGGTGTTGAGATTCTTCTTTCTTGCAGACAAAGGACAACTACCCATATCACACACCATATCCATGAGTGGTGTAGATGTCAAAGTTTATGCAAGATCAAATTAGAGAAATACATATTTTTAGATTGGTTCCTGAAGTCTCTTATCCCAGCCATTGCCAAGGATGTGGCATCAAAACGTCCCCAGACAAAAGAAGAGGCCATTCTAAAATCCCAATAGTTTGACCTTATTTACGCCCAATCCAGATACCGATACACGATTCTTCTTGATTCCCCTCACAATGATTTCAATCAGAAGGATGCGCCGAGGGAATCTCATATTGTTGATGGCATCATTGGTCACGTTGTATCCACCGACAGGCCATATGTGCCTATGTCCCCTGCACCAAATCCTGTGTATAACCTCACCCCTAGTCCTACGCAGTCTACCATGAGTTGTGGCCCCAATATTTCACGCACAACAACTCACTCCAGAGTGACACCCTCATATGTTCCTCCAATACCGACTCCCCATGCCAATGGACCCACCTATGCAGCACCTAGTTATGGTAATAATACGCAAGGGTATGCCCCCACTCCAACACCTATCGCTTACTACCCTTGCCTCGACCGAATGCTGGCAGCCCCCACCCATGCTCAACCTCAAGCTCCTCCTATTCCACAAGGGTAAGTTTCTTCCTAGTAAAATAAGGCTCGAAACCAACCATCCACGCAGAACCAACAAGGACAACCTCATAGGAGACGAGGTAGGAACCATGGTAACAACCAACAATGTGGTGGGGGTGGAAAACCCCATAATCCTCTCGAGAATAATGGTACTGTGCTGACCAATCAGAACCCTAATTAACAACCCAGGAACGGTAAGAACCCTCAGTTACACAAAAAAAACCCATGCTCGTTCTGTGGGGTTTATGGACATTACACGCACCATTTCCCTCATTTGGATAGATCCAAACAACTTTGGAACGAGGATAAAGAATGTCAAGGGACCGTTTCTCCACCAACACCACCTAACCCATCGCAGCCAATGGCACAACCCATAGTGCTACAGAACTCCTTACCCACGCAAGGGGTCGTTACCACACAACCACCGGTTACCTACGTTGCATCCTCGAGTCAGGTCCCCGAGAGGGGAGTCCACCATCTTTTAATGACGTCTTCTTTTGAAGTCAATATCCATACTAGCACCAACCAGTATGGTTCGACTACCGAGATGATACCCATGGATAAGGATGCCATGTATACCCCCGTAGACCAGTATTTATGCCTCCCTCCACCGCCAACCAACAGGGCCCCCAAAGCCCCAAAATTTCCTTTGTGTCACATTACCAATAACCCAAATGCTTGAGCTGATCTCAACAATAACATTGTGGATGATCTAGCCCAATTTCATGCCACCATGTCAACCTTGGAATTTCTCAAGAACCATCCCACACAAAGAAAGGCATTGTTGTTTTCATTAGGTGCGATCAACCCTTATGACTCGCGATTGATGGCATTCGACTTGGATTAGTCTGAACCCTGCATGCCTTCATCCATTGCGTTTAAGATCTTAGTTTCGATCCGAAACCTAGTTATACATCGATGTATATTCGATGAGGGCAGCTCTACATGCGTTATGTACACATTCATGTCCTAGAAGATCGAGTCCCCTCCATAGTAATACTCCACGACAACACTGTGCGCTTATGATGGTCGTGCAACTCAACCATAGGGCCTTCTTGCGAATGTCCCTATCTAGTTAGCTAAAAAAACCGTCATGATTGAAATTGAGGTCATTAACGCCCAAATTGACTACAACCTTCTTCTAGGACGTAGTTACATGTATGCAATGAAGGTTGTCGCCTTATCTGTGTTTTGGATCATGATGTTTCCCCATGAGGTATGGGTCATCAAACTCGACCAACTCACCTACTACGACCCCCAATGGGTCCGCTACTCCAGAGAATGTCCTCCACATGGTCTAAAAATATGCCCTTGGTGCATTTATTCCATCGATTTCCACCGCAGGTTCGGGTCTTTATTGTGAGGCTCCTATGAACACCATGTTTACAACCTCCCCCCCGCCTCCTTCGATTGTTGAAATATTGGATTTACGCACCATTTGATCAAGCAAATTGGTCCTTGAATGACAAACTGCCTCTCATTCGGCACCCCAACTGCAACCTCAGTGGCCACCCCAAACTCAACCACCATCGGTACCTAGCCATGTGAGAGACACCCCAATACACACGATCCCCTTCTTGTTCCCACCATCAGGAGTTGTAAGCATACCTGTAATAGAAACATTGAGCCTCTCGAGATTGAAATTAGGGATTCTTGTTTGGTACTTACCTGCACCAAATCCCACCCCGATGCTTCAGGTTGTGCTTCAACTGGTCTAACCAATTGATACCACCAATCACCCACCTCTTGCCATCTTTGTGGAAACTTCCTCCAATTCCACTCCCCCTTGTTGGTAGGCGGTTTGGTAAGATGATATCGCAGCATCCCTGATGCCGCGACAAGGAAGAAGATGGAGTGAAAGGCGACGGGCAGAATATTATTTTGTGCATGTATGGGTCAATTGTACTGTGGATTGTGGGTTTTGGGTCATTTGGACCACATATTATGTATTGTTGAGTCATTTATACCGTAGAATGCGGGTTTTTGGTCATTTTTGGACTAGGTTAGTTAGATATTGAGTCGTTTGTCCATAGTGTTGGTTAACAAGTTGTTAGGAAGTGGACAAGAGTTGTAAGGCGGAAGCCTATATATAGATAAGAATTGTAAGTGCTGAGGGGGAATCGAATGCTGGAGAATAAGGCGAAGCTTTGTTATTGGTTGTATGTCTTTCGGCTATGTTTTAATGTCAAGAGTCATTGTGGAGATCTAGTTTTTGCAGAAACATTGTATCTGGATCGACAATGATAATATGATGAAGTTATGTTGGTACAATCTCTGTGTTCAATCTGTTCAGTTATGGTAATGTGCTATTGCACTCTACGAATAATGTCATGCTTCTTTGATGCAATGCTTGTTTTACAATTACTGTGGTTGCAATGATGAATGTCTTGGTTGAATATTGCTTTAAATACCATGTTCAATGCTTAGAAATATCTGTCCCAGTTATGGAATAAGTTTACGTATTATAGCCGCAACCATCCTCCTTCATTCGG
Organism: Larix kaempferi; assembly: GCA_027924585.1. Taxonomy (NCBI): domain Eukaryota; kingdom Viridiplantae; phylum Streptophyta; class Pinopsida; order Pinales; family Pinaceae; genus Larix; species Larix kaempferi. The sequence goes on from BSBM01000008.1 coordinate 6,831,602, forward strand.
TGGAAACATGGTTCCGTCTGCTCTCCTTGGACGCCTTGGGTGAGACCTCATCTGCTTCGTAGGTGTTGTTGGGCGGGATAAAACCTATTTGGGCCGATGGCCTGGGAGACTGTGGTATGTGTCGATAGTGAATGGAACCCTTGTCGACTGGGTTTGATCCAACAAATGGTTCCGTTGCCGTGGAACAACGGTAACTTAGCATCATCGCCCGCCATTATGGGATTCCTTCCTCCTTTCGCTATACTACTACCAATTAACTTATGTGGGATTGACAAACTTGGCAGTGTCGAAGTGGTATTTCTTGCTATCTGAGAGATAGTGAGCAGAGGTGTGGGTACGTTGGTGCTGGGGTTTGGTCTTGCCTCTATCCTGGGCATAGCCTGGCTGTTCTTGTCAGGACTGTGAGGTTCCTTCATCCCATGTGGTCTTCCTTCACAGTCTTGCAGTTCAACCACAACAAGACCTTCTCCCATCCTCTGCCTCTTTTCCCGTCAGAACCTCGCTCCTCCCCTCGTAAGACCACTCTCTTCCTCGGCTTCACTCACAGTCTCATCATGACTTGCACCCATCTACCCCTTAACATTCCATGCACCGCCCCTAACCATCACGGTATCTATGGCATCCGCCCAACAGGTTGTCTACTGATCAAGATGCATCTTTGATATACCCTTTTTGCAAATAAGCATCTTGATCGACAGTTGAAGTGACAGTAAAAACCTGCCCCGAGGTTCGCAGAAAAAATATCTTTCAGCTTCACTATAGGACTTCTGAGTATCAACTGCGAACTTTGTGATATAGCCCTCTAGGATGCTATCGAACCACACTTCGACAGCCTGCGATGATTTATCATCAACTTCCTGCAGTTCCTGAATCAATTCGAGGGTCCAGGTCGTCGGTTCACCACCTTGGAAGTTCCTCTTCTGGAATGTCAACTTTGCCAACCATTCAAACAATAGGACCGGGAACTCATAGAAGAACCATTCATGCGGACCGCTGTGAATGTATCTATCTACCTACTGTCCTACTGTCAATCGAGTGTTCCAGCTTTCCTCTTCAGTGAATTCCTACAACTTCTAATCAAACCATTCTTGGATCTCTGGTTTTGTCGGGTGCCACAACATCTCCTCCTTTCACTTTGAACATGGTCTCGGCAAGTGAGGCCAAGGCGAAGTGCATTATCGAAGAATTGACCACCAGGGCTGCTTCCGCACGACAGGCTGTGGATGACCTCGAAACACACATCAGGGAGAACGGGCTAAGAAGGCACGCGGAATCGCAGGCCTGAAAAAGGACCACAATTTCCTTATTGCGGAGAAGGCTCATATGTGGGATGATAGTGTACGGGTTGACCGGGCGATCACGGAAGCTTATCAACACGTGCCGGAGCCCACTGAAGAGGTGGATGTGCTCCATCGGATGCAGCAATTGGGGGCTGCCATTATTCCATTGTGACAGGAGAATCAGGCATTGAAGGCCCAGATGAATCCGGGTACGCCTCAGGCTGAAGTTGATGAATGAAGAAGGGAAATTAAGGAAGTTTCCACTCAGATGGAGTGGAGGATCTAGAGACACAGGAAACCAGGCTCATGGCTGACACTGTATAATTATGGGGCCGCATTGTTCACGACAAGTAGGTTGAACAACTGACTAAGTATCGGTAGGAAGCTGAGGGACAGTTGGACACATTGAAAGTGGCAATGCGCACTATGCCACCACTGGAGCAGGTTGCTAAGTCTCAGGAGATAAAATATTTGCAACACCGTGTTGCCAAGGCGGGCGAGCGACATAAGATGAGTGTAGCACTGTTAGAGGAGTTTCAGGATAGCGGCAAAAAATTCATGATGCAAGCTAGTGAAGCTCTACAGGCAGTACATAAATGTCGACAACAGGTAGTGGCAAAGCTTATAGATCACCCATTTGCCGAAGATGTGGTCGACAGTCAGTCAACATCTATGGAAGCCAAGGAGGTGGTGTGGACAGTTGAACAACCGTATGAGTACTTCAAAGTCAAAATGATCGAGTACACCGTATCCAGCTAGTGTGTCTCGAGGGCGAGCCACAAGATTGTGTTGGGGGCCTATTGGTAGGTGGTTTGGTAAGATGATGTCATAGCATCCCCGATGCTGCGACAAGGCAGAAGATAGAGCGAAAGGTGAAAAGTGGAAGATTATTTTGTGCACGTATGGGTCAATTGTACGATGGATTGTAGGTTTTGGGTCATTTGGACCACATATTATGTATTGTTGAGTCAGTTATACTGCAGAATGCGGGTTTTTGGTCGTTTTTGGACTAGGTTAGTTAGATATTGAGTCGTTTATCCATAGTGTTAGTTAACAAGTTGTTAGGAAGTGGATAAGAGTTGTAAGGAGGAAGCCTATATATAGATAAGAATTGTAAGTGTTGAGGGGGAATCGAATGCTGGAGAATAAGGCAAAGCTCTGTTGTTGGTTGTATGTCTTCCGACTATGTTTTAATGTCAAGAGTCATTGTAGAGATCTATTTTTTGCATAAACATTGTATTTGGGTCGACAATGATAATATGATGAAGCTATGTTTGTACAATCTCTGTGTTCAATCTGTTTAGTTGTGGTAATGTGATGTTGCACTATACGAATAATGTCATGCTTCTTTGATGCAATGCTTGTTTTACAATTACTGTGGTTGCAATGATGAATGTCTTGGTTGAATATTGCTTTAAATACCATGTTCAATGCTTGGAAATATCTGTCCCGATTATGAAATAAGTTTTCATATTATAGCCGCAACCATCCTCCTTCATTCGGTGGAAACATGGTTCCGTCTGCTCTCCCTGGACGCCTCGAGTGAGACCTCATTTGCTCCACATGTGTTGCTGGGTGGGATAAAACCTGTCCGGGCCGGTGGCCAAGGAGACTGCGGTATGTGTCGACAGTGAATGGAACCCCTGTCGACTGTGTTTGAGCCAACACCCTTCCTCCCGAAGAAGGATTGGGGAAAATCTACAAATACTAATGCATTTCCAAATGCGAACAAATATGTGAATCATTCTCCTCCTGCCTCAACTTGAGCTCCTTCACAATGTGCTTTGTATGATGTCCTGGTTCACGTTACCCAAAACTGTCTGCAATTTCCCATCCTCCGCACTCACATACATATGTTGGATAATGGAAAGAATATCCGAGTAGTTCAAGTTCCAACCCCTCCTCAGACATGTAACAAATCGTTGCATACCAATCAATTGTGTGCGGTTTTTGGCCTCTATGGCCATTATTCCCACCATTGCCTCGATTTACCAGAATATCGTTTGGCACTGGTTCAGTTGCTTCAATTGTACTTGGACTCTCAGATCACTGTCATAGAAGAACTCCACCCCCCGACATCTTCTTCCATGAGACGAACACCATTTGTTTCATCTCATTCTTTGATGAGCCTCAACCCATACCACTACAATTACTTCGACATACACGGGTCCCTCAAAAATTTACAGTTGATCCTTTCGAACTGATGAGGATATCCCATGTCCATAGCAGGGCGATAGACCCCCAAAATTTCCAACTCATCATTGTCGTCATTCTCGTTGGCGATACTAGGGGAATCCACCCTACAAGGGGAACCCCCCATCATCATATCAAAAATTTAGTGTGCCGCCATGGCCAATAAACTCATGGTACACCCGCCTTCTAGCAACTGACCAACGCCTTGTCAATCCCTCTCTAAGACTACATCCACATCGCATTGACACCTCTAGGCCAAGGGGAATAATAAATTACCTTGACCCTAAGATAGGGGGCATGCTCAATCATTTTGACTTTTCCCGTCACATCTATATTGAGATTTAAGTGAGCCCATTTCTCAACCAAAAACATATGTGATCCACAATCACAAACCCCATGCACATCAGATGGGGGAAGGACCTTAACCATGCTCACTTTTTAACTTGCATGATCTCAGCCATTTCTGAAGTCACATGTCACTTGTATATTTGGTTTGATTTCCAGAAACACATTTTATGCTTTGGTATAATTTTCATGTGTACAAGTACAAGTTGCGTTGAACTCCACTTGTTTCAGTTTACATCTTCGCCTATAGGTAAAACCTCTTAACTGGCATATAGGTCATATTCTCCCCTAGAGTATTTAATGCATTGATCTAGTTTCTCCTTTATGCCTGTAGGAACCCCCCTTTCAAGTAAGTGGCCTATCCCAGCCACCATTGCATTTTCCCTTACTTGGAAATAGAGCCTACCTTACATGGGTGTCCATTTTAGTACCCCCTGCATTTGGTTCCTGTTACACAGAATTTTTGTCAGTAGCAAAAACCTTGTGACCTCATGTTTCCACAATCCTTGAAGTCATTTTCATGGTGGATGATCATTGACTTCCTTGTCCTGTAAATTGACTTGTTTTGCAACCTCGATGTGCTTTGCTATGATAGCAACCTTGCCTTTAAAGCAAGCCATGTCAACCATGATAGACACATGTTGCTCCACTATAGGTCGCGTCAAGGTTTGTTCGGGAAAAAAATTAGGTCTTTGAGAAGCTTCCAGTGCGAAATATCATTGGATATCTTTTCCTCCCTATTTCTATGGATCTAGCTCGAGCTCCAAAATTGTTGGGATCATATCTCATCCACTTTCCCTAATATTCTCACCCCTCTCTTATCCTTAGTGTCCTATAAATGAGAACTTTGGGAATGAGTGTGAAGGAGGAAGAATTGGTAGCAAGTAAGTGTTGGAGAAATTTTCCATAGCCGCTTAGACTCTTTATGTGCTTCTTTCAAGATCAGTGTGACATGGTGGAATAAGAGGAACCTATCAGAAGGAGGATACGACACCAAGGCTTACGGTTGTATTTATTTCTGTCATATTTAATACACTGATGTATTTCCTTCCCATACTTTATTGTTATTCCCATGTATAGAAAATCTCCTTGGTCATTGCTTAGATCATTTATATTGTTTCTAGTTCAATCCACTTGTTATTTTCTTGTATTGGATCTACCACAGCTTCTCTCATAAGCGAAGTTGGATCGTAGCAGCTTGAAGATAACAAGAACGGACTTCATATCAGAGGTAATCTCTCTCTACTTCATTTCTTGTGAGTATTCAATTGATTTAGGTGAAGGTGTGCATATTTTGTCCTACTTTGATCTAGTTTTGACTCATTCTAACTAGGGAGGTTCACTTGTGTTTGCACTTGAGAACTAATCCTTCAACAAAATTGGCAACTATGCTTGGGATAAGATCATTAAATATCCCTTTATTTTCCTTGGTATTCTTTTATATCTTGTCACTTGCCTTGTCTTGTTTAACGTGATTTCAAAATCCTTGAGTCACTAGGTGATCCAGATTAAATCTGACACCTAAAATCTATCTAGATCCTTTGGGTTCAGGATTTTTTTTTCCTTTTTTCATTTGAAAATCGCTCTCTCTTGTCATTGATGCACCATGTGTTCACATACAGTGCGTTGATGACGCTCTTGGGTAATACAGTCAATCGCATCGATCCTAGTTGGCACGCTATGTTCCATAGTAGGTCGTGACTCTATACAAATTTTTTCATAAGATCAAGATTACCTCTTAGGGTTGGATTATGTGTTCCTCTGAGATTTGTCTTCTGCTTGTGTTAGTATCAGGCTCAGTCTAGATTTGTCATTTAGCTCTTTTTCCTTGAATTTTCTTGAGATTTAAAGCTTGGCTTGGTTTATTAGTGAGTCCTAGGTAGTCAAGCAGTTTCCTTTCTTGTATTGGGCGATTCTGATCCCTCATCGGGGCAACATGTCTTGTGGCTATTTAGAAGCCTCTAGTTTGCATTGCTTTAGGTTTTAAGTTTTTTCAAAGCACGATGTTGTGAAAACTGTTGTTGGTATGAGTTTAGTTTGAGTCATTTTGAAGTTTGAGATTGGATTCTTTGGGTGATTGTTTTTCTTGTGAACTTCTATCATTGATAAAAATTGCAAAACTATCAGATCTCTTGCATTTTGAATTAGGACAAGGTGAACAAAATCATTCTTAAGAGGTTGTGAATGTATTGTTGAAAGAAATCAATTTTTTGTTAAAGAATATTTTGAATTGTCCTTTAATTCCTTTGTTTCTTTATTTGAAAAGTAAGACATTTTGCAATTAAAAGAAGTTCATTATTTTTTCCATTTTAGCTTGTAGTTTCAAATCTCTTTTGGAAAAAACAAAAAAAATTGCCTTGGTTTTATTTCTTTTGTTTTTGGGTTGATTGAAAGAGTGTTGTTTGTCTTTTGGTCTTTGCTTGAGAAGAAAAGTGAAAACAATAGCATCTTATTTCAGAAAAAATTCACTTGTTCTAGGAAGAAAAAGGAAAAACTTCTCTCCTTTCCATAAATAGATCTCATCGAAAGAATAAGTTTGCATCTCATTTAGTTTGGGTGCATGATATTGGGATGATTCCACACTTCATTAGTCCACTTAACCATACAAGATAAAATAGCGCGCTAGTTAAGTTAAAATCTTTAGTAACTTGAGTGATAAGTTAGAGATGTGTTCCAACAATTTTAAGAATAGGAGATGTCGTTGTTTGACTGCACTATAATAAGGGGACCGTGCAGTTCTTCCATGTACTAGTTGGTATATAGAACGAAATTTCACGTACTTCATGGTATATAGAAAGGTTACTCACGTACTTGACGATATATCAGGAGGCCCCTGTTGAACGATTGTGCATTATACATCACTAATATGGACTGAAGATCTCGCATACCTTGTGTATATCGGGAGACCCTTTTAGGATACCGAAACCAATTGAGTAAAATATCGGTCGTTCGATTGTTGCAATACACCTAGAACAACACTCAGGGAGCTACTACAGACATACTGCTAGGTAGTCGGGTAATACGGTCAGGGGTACGGTCATAATCCTCCCTCGTTAGTGCTCTGAAATATTGAGCTGAGTATCACTATTGGACCCTACGGTATCTCGTGAGTTGCGATGATTTGAAACTCCTGTGAGGATCCGACTTTACATCCCACCTATTACACAAGTTTGCTTGCAACCTTTAGCTTGAGTAGGATGTGCAGTGTATCTTTTGTTTAGAATGTCTTTAGGGATATATTTTTGTTAGGCGTTCTGGTTGAGAAACCATTTAGGAGATCTTGCAAATTGTAAAATTTTCCACTCGAATATTCCCGCATCGGGGATGGAAGTGCAGGGGAAAATATGGACCAACCTACTACAACTGGTCCATACGAAGAAGGTATCCCAATATCTGAATCAAGAGGAGATTAATATCCCCCCGAAAATACACCTATCACTGACCCTATGGGACCAATGGTGGTAGCACAACCTTCTTCGCGTGATACCTCTTTTCACCATTCACTTGAAGGGTATTCTGGAGCCGTAGATTGTATATTTACTCGACCTCCAAATGACCCAGTAGAAGCTGCTTTTGGTCCATCTGCTCCATTTTGGGGTACTTCCTTAGGACAAGATATTTCCGAATTTGGTACACCATCAACTATGGAGGCAACTCCACCTCTGCATCCTACCAGATTTATCTCAAACGATGAATTCTTAACACCACTCCAAGATACTATATCCTGCATGTGAGCACTTGGAGAAAATGTAAGACAACGAATTTGCAATCCTCCTATACCATCAACCTCATAAGTATTTAATCAAGAGTATGCATATCCTGTTCACTGTTTCACTTTCTCTTCACCAGTAATACCCATGCCCCACATGGTCTCTTATAAATCGGGACAAACATCCTTTATGTCTTCATGGCCTAAAAATCAAATGACCATTTCTAGACTTATTTTGATCTCGATGACTGGGGGGAACCCTTAGCCAATATTAATTTTTCAACTAAAGGACAATCTTCAACTACGAGGAAAAATGTAACCGAGGGACAACCTTTGGTTAGTAGTCAAAATATGACTACGGGGAAACCTTCAGTTAGTAGTCAAAATATGACTACGAGGCAACCTTTGGTTAATGGTCAAAATGTTACTACGGGACAACCTTTGGTTATTGGTCAAAATGTAATTGGGGGGAAACCTTTGGTGAGTGGATGGAATGTAATTGGAGGGAAACCTTCAGCTACTACTTACAACATGGCTAGAGGTTTCCCTCTATCCATTTTGTAAGTAGTAGCTGAAGGTTTCCCTCCAATTACATTCCATCCACTCACCAAAGGTTTCCCCTCAATTACATTTTGACCAATAACCAAAGGTTGTCCCGTAGCAACATTTTGACCACTAACCAAAGGTTTCCTCGTAGTCATATTTTGACTACTAACTGAAGGTTTCCCCGTAGTCATATTTTGACTACTAACCAAAGGTTGTCCCTCGGTTACATTTTTCCTCGTAGTTGAAGATTGTCCTTTAGTTGCAAAATTAATATTGGTTTCCCCCAGTCATTGAGTTCAAAATAAGTCTAGAACTGGTCATTTGATTTTTAGGACATGAAGACATAAAGGATGGTTGTCCCGATTTATAAGAGACCATGTGGGGCATGGGTATTACTGGTGAAGAGAAAGTGAAAGAGTGAATAGGATATGCATACTCGTGATTAAATATTTTTGAGGTTGATGGTATAGGAGGATTGCAAATTCGTTGTCTTACATTTTCTCCAAGTGCTACTACTTACAACATGACTAGAGGTTTGCCTCTAGCCATGGGACAAGCTTCTTTGGGGCATCCCACGTGGGGGATATCTATGTGGGGTAAGTCTACATGGGGTTACACACATCTAGGAAATCAAAATATGACTATGATTCAAATATACCAACCCACCACTTTAGGAAACATTCATATTGGAGTACCTTACCCTGGAAACAAAAATACCTTGTGGGGCCAACCAAAATTTCCTCCGACTTGACCCCCAATTGGAGGACCACCCCCCCAGCCCCACCCACCCACCTCCACCTGAACAACCGCCCCATTCAAGAGGAACCCCTCATTCAGGGGGAAAGCCATCACCGAGTCAAACTCCTTATATGGGGGGACCTACACCATATGGCCAAACCCCTATGGGAGGAACACCGCCATATATGGCCACACCTTATGATCAATCTATTTATGGACCTACTGGTACTGGAATTCCATATCAATATTGCCAATATCCTCAACCAAACTGACAGCTACCATTTTTGGATACATTTGATCTGCCGGATCTGTCACGTTTGACAAATGATCCCATTAGGCATGGCATAAGTTGGCCACCTATTCCTGTCAAGCTGCCATCAGACATACGTAGGTTTGATGCTAAAATCAGTGAAGATAAAAAAAACCATGTGATGACATATCACTTGTGGTGTTCCTTGAACTCCTTGATGGACGATTCCATTCGTTTGAGGCTTTTTCAAAGAACTCTCACTGACACTGTTGCCAAATGGTATATTGAACTACCGCAACATTCTTTCCCAGATTTTTTATCCTTGGCTATGGATTTCCTGACACATTTCTAGTTACCAATCTACTATGAAACTAGTACGGACCTCTTAACCTCCCTCCGCCAATCTACCTCCACCCATATTTTTGATCATATCCATGAGTGGAGAAGGATATGTAGGCTAATTAAGGCCCCTATTCTGGACCAATTACTAGCTGATTGGTTTACCAAATCATTACAACCTGTTATTTCCAAAGACATAGCTATGGGTGGGGCTATTACCGAGGAAAAATCCGTTGCACGTGCCCAGTACTTAGATCTAGTCTACGCTTAATATGGCACATTATATGACATAATTCCCAATGCTCCTCGCCCCACAAATGACCCATCCAAACCAACTGCGGGATCACATGTCGATGTCATAGTTGGTTCCATCAAAATCCAGCCTGCAACACAATCGACTGGATCACAAATCCAAACGAATCCAAATCCAACTTCGACATAGGCTGGTAATAACACCACAAATTCACCCAATCCTTATCCCACTGTAGAGGTGAATTCAGTTCAATGCACTTCATCTCAGAAATCCGATGGTAAGAAGAAAAATAAAAAAGGTAAATCCAAAAAATATTCCAACCAACAGGAACATAAAACCAATTAAGACTCGATTGATGCTAAACCAAAACTGAAGGCTAAGTTTCCATGTTTACTATGTGGTGATGACCACTTCATGAAAGAATTTCCCTGCCGTGAAGAAGTCCAAAAATTACTTAAAGGAAATACTCAACCCACCGTCCTAATTGACCCCTTCCCAACACAACAACAACATATGGTTTCACAACAACCCATCTTCTCTCAAGGAGAAACATCCTCGACTGCTCGTGTTCTCATGATGCACAATGAGACAATTATTTTATCTACTAGGGTACATAAGTATGACTCCATTCCAGAAAAATAATCCAATGGAGGTAATACTGAAAAATCCTCCACTTCCACGTCCACTACGTCTCCTATACAAGGTCCTCTGACAATAGAGAAACCCATATCAGATGTAGTGTTGCGCCTACCTAAAAGCACGATTTGAAAGGCGACTTTCAATCCTAATGCCCGAGCTACCCAAAACTAAAATGTTGAATATTTGGCTGAGGCACGTTATGCCATGTCAACCCTTGAAGTCTTACAGAACTCTCCCAATTAGCGTAAGACCCTTCTATCTACCATTGGAGCAGTGGATCTGAAATTTTCCAACATTATTATGTTTAATCTGGTATACTTTGACAAGCCGAGGCTTTCGCATCAACTAATATTCCAAATAATTACCAACGTTGTTGGGAAAAAATCCATCATACTGTTCTAGATGAAGGAGCCTCTACTTCAATTATGTCATTGTCCTATTGGATCCATTGGCTCTCCTGAACTGAATCGATCTCCCACGACCCTAAAATCATTTGATGGATGTGGTTTTCAACCACATGGACTTCTACAATCCTCAACTATCGAGTAAGGAGGCAATACCATTTCCATTCACATGGAAGTAGTCAATGTGCCATTGGATTATAACATATTACTTGATCAGAATTGGTTCTATGTGACGACTACAGTTGCATCCTTAGTTTTCCGCATTGTGAAGTTAACCCACCAATGGAAAATCGTCACCATTGACCAACTATATTTATGTACATCTGACACCAACTCTCATCCTACAAAAAACATCCCTCTTCTAGGGCATTCCTCTCCTAGATATGAGAGTGTGAGGGTGGGACTCCTTAAGGACTCATCACTGATGGGAGTCTTCCCAACACCTGATCCCACATTACAAATTTCCATGGTGAACATGATTTCGTCCATGGTCCAACATTATTCCAGCTCGACCGATCCTTGGATTGTTCCTAGTCCTATAGAAATTGAATTGATTGGAGATCACATGCCTCTTAGCCCATCCGAGGCTACATATAATTCTATCCAATCAGTGTTTGACCCACCTGATGACCATCACTTAGTGGAATCAGACCCTACTTCTCTACCGTCTTGGTTAAAATCGTCTGCGCCATATCTGGATTATCTCCTCCATACCTTTACCTCTGATGAATCTATCATGGAGATTATGGGATTAGATGAGATTCCATGGTAGGACCATCAACATCGATAATCCTTCCTCCCACCCCTAGACATGGTAGAGAATGATATGAAATTAATCGTTCACCAGATATCATTCAAACTCCTCAACCTCCTATTCTTGCAAGAAATATGGTAACTGAAGGAAATTTGGAAAATATCACACCTGCCATCTCTTGACATATCGGTGAAACCTGGTGTCGTGGAACATATTTAAATAGTCCAAACTTACTCTCTTGAAGAAATCTAAGATTACACAGCCTTATTCAAACAGTTGCATAGCGTATTTGCATGGATTTATGAAGAAATGCCCAGAATTGATCCCGCCATCGTTGTTCACGAGATCAAGACTTATCTTGGGGTGAAACCCATCCAACAAAAACTCTGTCTAGTACACCCCTAAAAGACTATGGCTATAAAGGCGAAAATAGAAAATATCTTGAAATTTGGTTTTATTTATCTTGTCCCCTTGACAGAATGGGTCTCTAACATCGTTCCTGTCACAAAAAAACAAGGAACTATCAGAGTATGCATCGATTACAGGGATTTATACAAGGCTTGTCCCAAAGACAATTATCCTACCCCTTTCATTGATTATTGCACTGGTAGCATCATCTTCTCATTTATGGATGGTTTCTCCGGCTATAATCAGATAAAAATTCAGCAAGTTGATCAACACAAGACTACTTTCATTTTCCCATGGGGCACATTTGCATATCACAAGTTACCTTTTGGCCTTAAAAATGCCAGTGCTACATTCCAGCGGGCCATATCGTATTCCTTTCATGATATTAAGGATATTGCAGATCCCTATCTCCATGATTTACCATCCCATTCGAATCATTGTGAATTTCACATCGATCATCTGACAACAATTTTCCTCTGATGTCGATGTTATAATATACGCTTAAATACTCATAAGTGCATCTTCTGTGTTGAGTCTGGACGCCTTCTTGGATTTATTGTTTCCAAATATGGGATTCACATTATCCCTTAAAAGTAGAGGCTGTTCTATCCCTACCCGCACCAATGAACATTATCGAACTTCAAAGTTTGCAAGGGAAGGCAAACTACTTGCGCTGTTTTGTGTGTAATTATGCAGAGAAAACATATGGTTATATGCGGTTGTTAAAAAAGGGAGTTCCTTTGTTTGGGATGACTCCGCGCAAATCACATTCGATAATCTCAAACATGCCATAACACATGCACCTGTGTTGCATCTGCTTGGATATACCAAATATTATCTCCTTTATCTTGTTGCGTCTACATCTACCATTGGCATGGTACTCATGCAGGAATATACTAACGGGAAAGAACATGTGATTTACTACCTTAGTAAGAGTCTTGCTAACTCTGAAATGTGTTACTCACATGTTGAAAAGTTGGCTCTGGAAGCTATCATATCTACCCAGATATTGCGCCATTACATTTCACTCCACACAACCACTATCATCCCTAATTTGAATCCCATGCACCACGTTCTAACTAGTCAAGTATTGGGGGGGTAATACTCGCGCTAGATCGTCATTATCCAAGAATTCGACCTCCAATTCGAGAAATATAAATCCAATAAATCATTAGTATATATGGAACTAATTTGTGATCTTACCTGTGCTAATCAAGAAGCTGAGCCCATCGACTCTCTTCCTGATGAGTTGTTGTTCATGATTAGCACGTTTGACCCATGGTATGGAGACATTACTTTCTATCTCCAAACCCAACATTTTATGCCTTAGTTCTATTGTGATGAACATTGTCGTATTCGCCACCACATGAAATATTATTTAATAATCAGTGACACCTTGTATCGTCGAGGTATAGACTCAATTATGTGACGTTGTTTAACCCATGAGGAGGTCGAGCGTGTTCTGAATGAATGCCACTCTGGGTCATGTGGCCATCACCTCTCTAGGATGGCTACATCACAGTAGATTTTATGCGATGGATACTTCTGGCCATCAATTTTTAAAGCTTGTATGGAAGCTTTGAAGAAATACCCCCTGTCAACTTTTTCATTCTAAAAAGTGCGCTCATCCTTCCCCGTTACACCTAGTTATTTCCATCAACCCCTTTGCAAAATGGGGCATCGATTTCATGCATTGTAAGTATACCTCGATCAAGGAGAATGGATATATCATTTTCACTATGGATTACTTTACAAAATGGGCCGAGGCTATGCCTACATACAAAGAATATGGCAAAATTGCCGCACTCTTTATGTTTAATCACATTATTGCTAGATTTGGGGTTCCACAAGCCATTGTCATTAACCATGGCTCACATTTCCAAAACCAAATGGTAGATAAATTAAGTTCCAAGTTGGGTTTTCTCCATGAGAACTCAACCCCATACTACCCCCAATCAAATGGACAAGTGGAGGCCATAAATAAGGTCTTGAAAACCATGATACAATGCATGGTATGGGCCCACAAGTCAAATTGGCATCTAATGATTTTTTAAGCTCTTTAGGCATATAAAACCTCCATCAAAATTGCTACTGGATTTACACCCTTTCAATTAGTGTATGGTCTGGAAGCAGTATTACATATGGAGTGCCAGATCCCGTCTCTGAAACTAGCTGTTGAACTCCTGCCAAACATGATGGTTGAGGAAGAAATATTTATGTACTTAGCCAAACTTGAAAAAACTCATTGTGATGCTTATCTTGCTAATGAAGCACATAAAAAGTGCATCAAAGCCCAGTATGACAAGTCAGACAAACCCTTCATTTTCAATGAGGGTGATTTGGTATTATCATATGATCAAATGCCCGATAAACTAGGGGTAGGTAAGTTCGAGTTTATGTGCCATGGACCCTACATCGTGAAGCGCATCTTAGAAAAAGGGGCCTACGAGTTAGTCGATTATGACGGGATACCTTTGGGGGAGCCTCGAAATGGGATCTAACTTAAAAGGTACTATGATTAGGGTAATAATAAATAAGTGCCTTGTACTATTTTTTATATAATGTGTGTTTGATATGGTGTGAAGTTTTATTTCCTTTCATAGGTTAGGGTCTCATTTCCACCATGACTGCTTATATCATGTTCTGCTTGAATACGCAGATGAAAAACTATTCTGGATTCACAGATGGTGCTAGATGACACACTCGAAACCTTGATTTGGTAGTGTCATCTTCCTTCCCTAGTGGCCATTTGGTCAAGACTTGGACCCTCCAATCCCTAAGGGTATAGGAATAATAATTAAATTGAGAATAATTAATTGGGATGAATTTTTGGTACAAGGCCAATAGTGATTAATAATTTTAATATTTTGAATTTTGAATTGTTGTTATAATTAATGACCTTACCATTATTAATCAAATTTTTGGAAATCAATGATGTTCACAGAGGGCGCATGAGGAAAAGGTGGGCCTCACTTACTCAAGTGGAAAAGTTAGAAACAACAAGGAGTCATCTAAAAGAAAGGCGGCAGCATAAAAAAATAGAAACTGGAAAAAACAAGAAAAAAACAGGCAAAAGCACAAAGTAGGAAAGTAAAAAATAAGGAAAGTGCATAAAGCAACCAGTTGGAAAAAGAAGGAAACATACAAAAATTCCAAGTAGGGCGCACTTGCCAAATTTAGTTGAAAGACACAAAGCAAGCAAGTTTTAAAAAACAGAATTGTTGCTAATTCTCTCAAGGAATGTGCCCTCACCTCTCACATGTGCCAATTGCTTGTCAGGAAGCTACCTAAGTTATAAAATAAGGTTAGTGCGCACCATTCACATCTTTTGGTTAATTAATTTTTGTCTTGAGAGCATCTGCTACTTAGAGTTGAGTGATGTGCCTCAACCAATGCTTGGGAGATGAACCCGAATGCCATTCATGTTCCAATTTTTCCATGATAATATCCAAAGCCATGGAATGCTGCTATACAGGTCTACATCATTCCATTATTGAATAATCTTAAGCATCCAGAGAGAGATCCTCAGTCACAGTGCCATTGAAGAGTTATTGAAGGAGTTCATCCGGAGGAAGTGATCCATTTAAGTGAAGGCGCCCCTATGCAACTCATGAATCCTAGTGCACCATCCATCTACAACTACCAGATCTTATTTCATACACATTTCATATCTAGTGCAAAACTTCATCTTCTTCTCCTCCTGTCATACTCATTCTCTCAGTTTGTAATATTTCTCTAGCATTGGAGACTCCTTGAAGATATGAATGTTATAAATCCTCTAATATTTGCTCAAAAACTTCAATTTCAATTTGATTATGTTAATAAAATTATTTCAGAGAACTCATATACTTCATAAGTGAATTTTTTAATCCTCTAAGTCAATTTGGATCAAGCAATTCAAATACTAGCTCTTTAAGCACTTTTTAATGACTAGTTTTACCATATTTGTAATTGAGAGTTATGTATGAGTCATTTTTATGTTCTGATGGTCATTTATGAATCCCAAGACATTAATGAAGAATATCCAACCATTTACCTGAGGATTCGAAGTCCTCTCAGCATGACTAGAATAACTTGGAAAAATACTAGTTGAACAGTCCAATATAGCGCCCTTTCCTCTTTTGCTTCCAAATTCAACTAGAACCTCCAAAATTATTAGAAGAACTTGTAGAACAGCTAATTATGAGATTAATACCTTATATATTCCATTTGTTTACATTCAGGTGTAAGCACTGATCCTAGTATAGAAATGTTGGAGTGCCCAGGAAGCCTCAAAGTAGATATCAGCTACAACTGTTGTTGAAATGTAAATGGCCCCAATACGTTGTGCATAGGAATTAGAAGTTGGACCTGAAAATGATACCTTTTATTCTTCAAATTAACCCATATATGTTTCATATCCTAAGTCTTACAAATTCCTAACCCTGGGGGAAAGCTACTTGTGTCCAAGACTAGTTTTTCAACTAGTTTTGGTATAAGTTAATTCATGTGCTAATTGATGTTTTTAATTATGAATTGAGATAATATCTTTGATATAATATCAAGAATATTACAGTGTTATCAGAGCATGGTCCTGTGAACCCGATCTTTACAACTTGTGATGAGTCCCAAGGGAGTTCCATTCCCCAAAGGAAAGAATCCTAAAGAACCCCGTGTTGAAGAATAGGTGGAATCTACTAGAGGAAAAATGCAAGGAGGAAAGGATATGTATTATTTGGATGAGAAGGAAGAGTTATGAATATTCATTCAAATTATGTTAAAATGACTGCATGACATATCTCAGAACATCATTCAATATCGACAAGACACCAGAGAATTTTTGACTAAGAAGCTAGGAAATAAATATGGAGAAGGGAGTAGTAGTGGTTCTCAAAATAAAGAAAGGAAGGTTCCGGGTGGATCTATCTTTTCAAATAATGGGCCTCATAATATGCCTAATGAATTCAAGAATCATCCTAGATATACCATGCCCAAGTTCATTGAGGAACACAAGGAAGATCCTGAAGTGCAGACTGAATTAGTTGCTTCATGGGAGGAGCGGTATGTTGAATACCAAACCTTGAGTGAAGAATGCAGAAGGGAATTACGTTTCAAAGATTTATGTGAAGCACAGTATAAAAATCATCCAAAAGGAGGTCATAGGAAGCCAAAACATAACTACAAGATGATAAATTCCATTGATAAGATCTCACTACCCTTTTTTGATGGATCCTCAAGATATACTGCCAGCTCTTGGGTGCAGAAACTAGACACCTATTTCCAGCTGAATCCCATGGCTGAAAGGGATGCCATCAGGATGGAAAATTTTCATTTGTAAGGAGAGGAAAATGACTGGTGGTTCCATGGAATGAGAACCGTGGGCCATGATCAAGTGAATTCCTATGAATATTTCACTAGGAGACTAGTGGAGAGGTTTGATAGTAGAGACCCTGAATATCTTTCAGGGAGTTGGAACATGTGAAGAAAACTAGAACTCTTGAAGCATATATCTATGAGTTCCAACATATTGTAGTGATGGTCACTGACATCTCTGAGGTTCGCTTGATCCTCCTATTCACGGAAGGATTAGCAAAGCCATTGAAAGGACTCGTAAAGGCATACAGATCATCCACTTTATAAGAAGCAGTGAGCAGAACAAGGGATTTGCAAGATGTCATCCCAAGAACAAGGTATCCTCCCAAATTTAATGTTCCTACAAAATTTCAGAATCAAAGACCACCTTTTAAGAATGTGGCTGCCCCAAACAAGAAAGAATACTCATACAAATATTGGGATGAGTTAAGAAGGAAGAAGCTTTGCTTCTCTTGTCAGGAACCTCGGGTTCCAGTCCATATATGTGCTAAGGGGAAATCACACTATATTGAGGTCTTTTTAGAAAGTGAGGAGGAATAATTTGAGGGAGAAGCACCAGTAGAGGATGGCTATGAAACAATAGGGGAAGAGCATCCCCCACAAGTAGAAAACAAAATTGCAGTGCTAAGTGGAGTTCCCCGCTTCCATACCCTTATATTCAAAGTGGTAGTGCAAGGGAAAAGAGTATCATTTTTGGTTGATGGGGGTGACACCCATAATTTCATTGATGAAACCATGGTAGAGAGGAGAAAAATACCAATAGAAAAATTTGGAGGTTTCACTTTCATCATTCCGGGAAACAACACTATGGAGTGTAACCGATGGATTCCAAAGTTGCAAATGACTGTTGGAGATTATATCGTGAATGACAGCTTCTATGTTGTCAATGTGGATGATACCAATATGGTGTTGGGAGTGTAGTGGTTGTACTCCATTCGGGATCATTTAGTGAATTATCAAATACCCCAAATGAGTTTCAAAGGTGCTGATTGGAAACAAGTGGTTTTGGAAGGTGTCAACACCTACCCAAAACAAGTAATTTCTGCACATAGTATGAGATCAATTCTGAGGCATGGTGATGTTGTTGGTGAAAATATATGCTATCTAATTAGACACTTAATTGTCAACCCGGGAAGTTGGCTTATGAGATGAAAACACTATATGTGCAGAATTGGAGGCTTCACTACTACATTTTTGGCCTTTAGGGGGGGGTTGTCTTCCTCCCCCAAGAGTGACCTACGAGGGGGTTTTGACTTTGGGGGCGGTTTTGGAAAAACTGCCCCTAAAGGCACTGATATTAAATTTTTTTCCCTTTAAGGGCGGTTTTTGACGAGATTGGAACCGCCCCCAAAAGTGACTTTTGGGGGTGGTTTGTGACCCCCCTCGTAGAGGTCTATGGAGGCGGTTTTAAACCCCCCTCGCAGACCACTTCATAGAGACCTATGGGGGTGGTTTTGAACCCCCTTCATAGAGACCTACAAGAGCGGTTGTGAACCCCCCTCATAAACCCCCTCATACAAACCTACAAGGTCGGTTTGGAACCCCCCCTCGTAGAGGACTATAGGGGAGGTTTCAAACCACCTTCGTAGAGGCCTATAGGGGTGGTTGTGAACCCCCCTCGTATAGTCCTATAGGGACGGTTTGGATCCCCCCTTGTAGAGGCCTATAGGGGCAGTGTAGAACCCCCCTCGTAGAGACTTATAGGGGTGGTTTTGAACCCCCCTCGTAGAGGCCTATAGAGGCAGTTTGAAACCCCCCTCACAGAGGCCTATAGGGGCGATTTAGAACCCCCCTCTTAGATGCTTATAGGGGTGATTTGGAACCCTCCTCATATATGCCTATAGGGGTGGTTACGAACCCCCCCTAAAAGTATTTATTACAATCCTTTGGAGGCGGTTACAAACTCCCCTCGTAGGTACCTACAAGGGTGGTTCTAAACCCCCATCGTCGTAACATACAAGGGAAATTTTGAACCCCCCTCGTAGTGACATATGAAGGCGGCTTAAAAACCTCCTCATAGCAACATACAAAGACGGTTTGAAACCCCCTCTATAGCCATAGTAAATCATTATAAAATATATTTGATTAAAAATACCAATATTGCAATTTCAATAGGGCATGGAGGAATCGAACCACCAACCTCCTGTTTGTAAGGTAGGCACTTTTCCATTGAGCTAGAACCCTTTTAAAATTTTGGAGAGGAGAATATGAACACCCACATTGCATCATTTGTAATTCTAAGAAAATATAATAATATCCAAAGACAACCATGCTTAAAATCCAATTTATTTTTCAAAACACATTGATAAGCACAAAAATCTACCATAATAAGCCTAGAGATCCTTCTAACTTTTGGAACTGTTTGAAAGGACCCCAAAGAGGTCTAACCATAAAAATATACAAAAGTAATTTCACATAGGATCTATGTTGTAAAGAAACTGGGATTTAAGTCCCTCATTTACAGATAATTAACATTTATCATATACTAGATCCACGAGGTATACTTCAAAATTGCTAAACACCATAACCATAAAAATCATTCCAAGATTATACTAATCCAATGAAAATGAAATGAAATGCAAGAAATCATAAAATTGTTAATGAACTCACCTTCATTTAGTAAGGCCTAGAAATGCCCACAAGGCTTTGGGAAAAGGCCCAGAAATGTCCGCAAGGCTTTGGAAAAGGCCTAGAAATGCTCGCAAAAAAGCAATTCAATTGTATGAAGCCACTCAAATATAAAATACTTGTCATCATCCTAATGTATGCGAAATACTATATCCTAGAAATTATTCAAGGTGAATTCTTAAACCACGAGATTAGCTCGTAATGGAATCTCTTCCAAAAATCCAAAACAAAGACTATGATGCAAATCAATTATATTTTATAATATGAAAAACATTAAGCATACATGCATAAAAGTCAACAAAGAAATAAATTCCAACCCCTTATTGCAAAATATATACATGGCTTCATTGGGGAAGGATAGTTGGAATGTTTTTCTCTTTTTTTTTGTAAAGCATGTAGCTAATATTATGCAAAAATTGTATTGCTTCCTTTTTCTTTTTATCCCCATGCTTCAATTTCAAAAGTTGACCACATACCTGTATCACAAATTGTTAATTTCAACCTTTTCCCTCCTATTGTCAACAACTTTAACTTAAAGTCCACGTCTACATTTGAGCAATCAACCATAAATCAAGATTATTAACCATAAACAATCCGAATAAAGGTGTGCGAACTATAAATTGAAAAGAAAAATGAAGAATTAAAAGAACTACAAAGTAATGAGCTTAAGAAAGTGACACCTTATGAACTTCTGGGAACATTAAAAACTAAAGAACTAATGACCAAAGGACATTGATATGCAATTAAAATTACAACTATATATATTATAAACTAAAAAAAATTGGAAAACACTGATTAAACCAATGTAACGGTACTATACCAAATAGGTACTCTACCAAATACAAGCTTACCGAAAATTTACTTTCACTAGCATATGGGTGTAGGATACAATATCAAAATTGATACACTCTTTATCCTTTTGAAAGAATTAGTGTAATGACCCTTTTTCAAAATTTTATTAAAACGCCAATTTTTCCACTTTTTCCCCAATTTCGACCTTTGACTAGTTTTACTGTTTTGACCTCCAAATCAACCCAAATGCTCCCAAATATTCTGTAGGAGTGTATGAATGGTATTTAGACTTGAATATTAGGTTCAAGGATGTTTTATTTCCCTCCAAATACTTCTACAAACTTTATTTGTATTCTAATAAATATATGTAATTTTGACTAGTAATTTGTGCATCAAATCCCCCCGGGGTAACACTTGCAAATGGCCTTCCAAATGCCGCCAAACTCCCACGAATTTATGAAAAGAGGTATGTAATGTGTTAGGTATTTGATTAAGGTTTCTTATGCACCATTAATTTATTTTTAGTACTGTTATAACTCTCTCACATTCAACAACAAAACCCCCAATTCGACCCTTGGGGAAATGGCACTATTTCACCTCTCAATACAAACAAACTGAGTAAAAATGATTCAAATGCTCAAGTACAGTACATGAAACTTGTATAATATATCCATGGAAGTATATGAATCACAAATATATTAGATAATCATCCATCCATTCGAAATAATCAGCCTTATAGTGTCATACATCAAAGCATTGGGGAAATGGACATTGTTTGCTCATTAATCAATAATTTTGCATACAGTCAATGGGTATTTAAACCTGAGAGTTTTTTAATATTAATAAAAGAGTATATGAAGCTATTAAAATCAGAAAAATATCATATGAATCTCTCCCAATGAGTGCAAGATCTCACCCAAAGCGCAATCCCTCAAGGAGCCTGAATATGCCTTCAAAATTGGAAATGGTGGAGAGAAAGTGCTGCACTAAACCAAACCATGAAACTTCCTATAGCTTCTACCTGAAAATAAAACTCCATTAAAGCACCATGAAAGACCTGAGTGGCCTCTCCAAACACCAACTTGGATGGGAATATTTCACCCTCGAAATTGGCTAAGGCAAGAAACTAGTCATCCACTAGTTCTCTCTTCACAAATGCAATTTTTCTCAAATAATCAAAAGCCATTCTCATACTTGATTTCTACATTTTATAACCAACATTAGCCTTCAAGGGGTCGAAATCCTCTCAATAGATTCAATAAATTTCCATTTAGAAAATATTCATCATTTGCCACTTGTCTCCTAGTTCCAACCTTCCATCTTCTCCCAAATTCGAATTTGAGTCTCTTTAGCTTCCCCCAATGTTGATGTATATGTGACTTTGGAATGTATTTCATCTATGTATTTTATATATATTTATTGTACCCTTATAAGAGATGTGTTATTCCTCTATAAGGAAGTGTTGTCATGTGGATTGACAAGTGTCGCAAGTGTGTGTACTTGCCGATGGGTTATTAGACCACCATGTGGGGTCGGCCCTGAATTATATATAATATAATGTGGATGTATCTAGATAGACAAGTCGGCCCCATAAGGTCACTAGGAAAAAAGGTGAGTATAAATAGAGATAGGAGATCTCTATTTTACTCACTCGGAAAAGTAACTCACTCTCTCTCTCAAAAGTGGCGCACTAGTGAAGAACAGGAGGATCATCTACTAGGAGACTATCTCAGTGTTATTTGGTTGTATTTTGGTTGAGCCATTGCTCTCTCTATCTCTGAGGAAGTTGTGGGGTTTTTCACCTTAGGGTTTTCCCCACGAAAACTCTGTGTCTCTTGTCTCTTATGCTTTTGAATCTTGTGATGCTTGTCATATTATGATTGTCATGCATTGATATACTGTAGATGTTATTCTCTCAACAAAGATCCTATAGTATTGTGAATTAATACTCAAAATTTAACATGGTATCAGAGCTAACCTGAGAAGAAGACATTTTGCAGTGACGGAAGCTTGAGTTCCTTGTTTATTGGGTTTCTCTCCACAGATTTTTGAAAATCAATATAGTAGATTGACTCTACTCATCAAGGCGCATCTATCTGTCCAATCAAAATTCAATTCCGAGCATTTTCAGTTTTGGCCCTAAAAATTAGGGTTTCCACAAAAATCAGAATTTATGGAATCTAAAGGCACAGCTGGAAGCTCCTTGCAAAAATCGAAGTTTAAAGCTTTGGATCGATATTTTTGGTTGGGTAGATCTCCGAGAAACTCAAACCCTAATTCAGGGCTCTCCCTAATGAACCCGAGAGGACAAAAAGGCAATTCTGAAGGGCAAGACTGTGTTGATCTCAAATTCTGAATGCACCAGGCAGATCCGCTCACCAAATCGCATCTTTCTATCTTTTCAGAAATTTGAAATTCACATTTTGAATTTTTAGGGTTTCTCTGACAAACCCTAATCTGGGACCAGATCCAGATTTCAACACTTCAAGTGGTAAGTTCTAAATCTTTTCTATTTCCATTTGAAGTACTCTTTAAGATGTCTCTCCACACCAAGCTTGAGGATAAGCTTGAAGGGGCTGATAACTTCCGAGCCTGGAAGTATACGATTGGGTTAATCCTGGAAGAGAATGAGTTGGACTCATATGTGAAAGAAGACATCCCTATCCCAGAGGATGAAGAGGCCAAGGTATTGCACAAGAAGAACTTGGTCAAGGCAAAGAGAATCATTGCTGATTCTATCAAAGACCATCTCATACCCCATGTGTCTTCTCTTAAGACACCCAAGGAGATGTTTGACTCTTTGACCAATCTGCTTGAAGGGAAGAACATAAATCGGAAGATGACCCTACGGAACCAATTGAAAGGAGTAAAGTTTCAGAATGGAGAAACCATTCAATCTTATTTTTCAAGGGTCTCCCAGATCAAGGAACAACTAGAAGCAGTGGATGAAATGGTGGAGAATGGTGAAGTGGTGATGACTAATCTAAATGGCCTACCCAGGTCATGGGATTCCTTTATCCAAGGAATTTGTGCAAGGAAGAAGTTTATCTCCTTCAGTCGACTACGGGAAGAATGCTCACAAGAAGAAGCAAGGCTTGTGGCACGAGAAGAAAAGATGGGGAATGAAGATCAAGCTCTCATAGCTCACACCAAGAAAGGGAAGTCCAAGAGAGAGCCATCTCACTCCAAGAGATCTTCACATCACTTCAAAGAAAGAAGAATATGCTTCCCCTGTAATGAGAAAGGACATATTGCCATAAATTGTCCCAAGAACAAGAAGGACAACAACATATCCAACAAGAAGAAGAAGGGTAGCAAAAGAAGGTTTCATGTTCATGCTGCCAAAGATGATGAACCCCCAAAGCAGAAGGCTAGGGCAGAAAGTGATAGTAATGATGACTCATCAAGTGAAGAAGAGTATGTTCTGATCTCTTCTCTCACAGGTACCATCTCCCATGGTTGTAATGATTGGTTGATTGATAGTGGGGCTTCCAAACACATGACTGGGTTCAAGGAATATTTTGTTAATCTATCTGAACATGAATCACCCCATAAGGTGAAACTTGGGGATGACTATCAATACCCAATCAAAGGAAGTGGTTAAGCCTCCTACAACCTAGATTCTGGAAAATCCTTGAAGATGAAAGAAGTTCTTTATGTACCTGGGCTCAAGAAGAACTTACCCTCCATCTATGCATTGGATGCAAAAGGTATGAGGGTTGCATTTGTGGATGGACAATTCCTAATGTGGCCAAAGGAAAAGACCATAGATGATGCAGTAGTGATTGGAGAGCAAGAGGGAGGCTTGTATAAATTGAAGGGACAACCTGCACATGCCATGGTGCATCAATCCATGGAGCCAAGTTAACTTTGGCATAGAAGACTAGCTCATATGCACTATAGAGCACTTCGACTTGCAAGAAAGGCAGTAGAGGGTCTTCCTGAAATCAAGACCAAACATGAAGGTGTTTGCAAAGGATGTACAAAAGGTAAGAACATTAAGAAGGCTTTCCCAAGCAGTGAAAGCAAGGCAAAAGACATCCTATAAATCATCCACTCAGATGTATGTGGCCCTATGTCATCCAGTTCCCTGAGTGGGTATGTTTACTATGTCTCATTTATTGATGACTTCTCCAGGAAGACTTGGGTATACTTCTTGAAGAACAAAGATGAGGTGTTTGATAAGTTCAAGGAATTCAAAACCTTGATGGAGAATCAAACTGACAAGAAGATCAAAACATTCAGATCCGACAATGGTGGAGAATTCACCTCAAGTGACTTCAAGAAGCTTTGCAGTGATTCAGGGATTAAGAGGGAGTTGACTGCTCCATATAATCCTCAACAGAGTGGAGTTGCAGAAAGGAAGAACATAACTATCATGGAAGCAGCAAGGGCAATGCTGCATGACCAAGATCTACCTATGCATCTATGGGTAGAAGCAGCTAGAACAGCTGTGTATGTGCAGAACATAACACCCCACAAGATATTGGACAACAAGACACCAGAAGAGGTCTTTTCTGGTAAGAAACCTCAAGTCAGCCATCTAAGAATATTTGGTTGTCCAGTATACACTCATGTCCCAAAGGAAAAGAGGACTAAACTAGATCCTTCAGGAAAGAAAGGGTATCTTTGTGGGTTATAGTGAAAGCTCGAAGGCCTACAGAATATACTTTCCAGGGTTCAAGAAGATTGATGTCAGCAGGGATGTAACATTTGATGAAAACTCAGCTTTCATCAAATCAAGGAAGACACCTATCGAAGTTTACGAAGAACCTAAGGAAACTAGATTTCAAGACACTACCATGACTGAAGCAGTTCCAGAAGATGTTCGTGAGTTTGAAGATCCACAAGAACCTTTAGATCCACTTCGTGAGGATAACTCTCACAAGAGGAAACCTACATGGGCTAGAGATCTCATTCAAGATGCAGAAAGATTTGGCATTCCAGAAGAAGAACAGAGAGCAACGAAGAGAACCAGATCACATACCAGTTATGTTGCTTTACTCTGTGACATTATGAACAAAAAACCTTCCAGTTATGAAGAAGCAGCAGAAAAGAACGAATGGAAGGATGCCATGGTTGAGGAGTACCAATCTATAATGAAGAATGATGTTTGGGATATTGTCCCAAGACCTAAAGAGAAGTCTGTTGTGACTTCTAAATGGATCTTCAAAATCAAGCATGCTGCAGATGGCAGTGTGGAGAAATACAAAGCAAGATTCATAGCTCGGGGATTCTCTCAGAAAGAGGGAATATATTATGAAGAAACTTTTGCACCTGTAGCCAGGTATACTTCCATCAGAACAGTACTTGCCCTGGCTGCAGCTATGAAATGGAAAATACACCAGATAGATGTCAAGACTGCTTTCTTGAATGGTGTAGTGGAAGAGGAAGTATATGTGGAACAACCGTTTGGTTTTGAAATACATGATAGGGAGTCATATGTGTGTAGATTGAAGAAATCCTTGTATGGCTTGAAGCAAGCTCCCAGAACCTGGTATGGTAGGATCGACAGTTTCCTATCTAGTTTGGGCTTTACCAAGAGTAAAGCGGATTCCAACCTTTACTACAAGGTTGAGGAAGGGAATCCTGTGATTCTACTCCTATATGTGGATGACTTATTTGTAACAGGAGATGACAGACTGATTACAGATACTAAGAGGAAGCTTGCTGCTGAATTTGATATGAAAGATTTGGGAATGATGCACTATTTCCTAGGTATGGAGGTGTGGCAGAGTACAGGTGGGATCTTCCTTGGTCAAGGGAAGTACACAGTAGATATCCTGAAGAGATTTGGGATGATGGATTGCAAGGCCATGGCCACACCTATGGCATCGAATCTGAAGCTTCTATGTGATGCTTCATCTGAGCCAGTTGATGTCTCTATGTATCGTCAGATGATTGGGTCCTTGATGTACCTGACGAACACGAGACCAGACATTTTCTTTGCTGTGAACACATTGAGCCAGTTCCTGATGGATCCGAGGAGTCATTAGAGAGATTTTGAGGTCAAAAAAGGGCCTCCTAAGAGATGTACTACAAAAATATGAGATATATTAAAATATTATGAATTTGGCGTTTTATGGGGTAGGTATATATGACAAGTCACCTCCCACACTATTTTCTATGCACAATATAAATAACCATGGTTGAGTTACTTTTCAAAATTCACTAGAAATAAAATTAATAAAATAAGTCTTCATTGATGTGACTAAGATTCATTGTAAATTCCCAAAAATGTATTGTCCTTTAACATTTATTTGTCTTGAACTTGCAAATGAAATTAATTAATAAAAAACATTTTTAAGAGTTTTTTTTTTTAATTTTATGTTGACTTTTTATATTTAGTACTTTTCTCATGAATTTAATAATGTAATTTAATTGAGAATTTATTTACATGTAAAATGTCAATAATATTATTATAATCCACATTGCATTATTATTATTATTATTATTATTTATTAAATCTATTATTATTCTTTATTAGTTTGACATTATGTTATTAAATAGAATGGAGTGAATATATAATTTAAAATTAAAAACATAAAAATGATAATATATTATTTTATAAGAAAATGTGAAAGGACTTTCTTTATGAATTAAGAGTACTTTACTTGAAAATGACAATAATATTATTTTATGTAAAAGTGTGAAAAGACATTCATTATGAGTACTTTACTTTATGACTTAAAAGTACTTACACCACTACCTTGGTTAACTATGTGTTTTCATCCACCATAGAAAATTTGACAAATAAGCATTCTTAACTCATGCAATGCCACCTCACCAAGGGGGATGATGTCATCTACTAGAATGTGATTGGTTGTATTTTATAGTACATTTTCTTTGTTTTGAGGCCCTTTTTTGACCTCAAAATTTCTCTAATGGTTCACTTGGTTGCTGTAAAGCATGTTCTTAGGTACCTGAAGGGTACAATGGATTATGGGCTCAAGTATGAAGCGAATCAAAAGTTTAACCTGTAGGGTTATGTTGATTCAGATTGGGTTGGCAGTGCTACAGATAGGAAGAGCACATCTGGGTGCTGGTTCAGTATGGGATCATGTGTGATCTCTTGGTTTAGCAGGAAGAAGTCCTACGTGGCACTGAGTACAGCTAAGGCAGAGTATGTTGCAGCCTGTTTAGCTAGCTGTGAGGAAGTATGGCTACGGAAGCTACTGTCTGAGTTATTTGATCTCCCGTTGGATGCTACTGGTATCTTCTGTGATAACCAGAGTTGTGTTAAGCTGTCCGAGAACCCTGTGTTTCATGACAGGTCGAAGAAAATAGAGATCAAATATCACTATATCAGGGATATGGTGTAGAGAGGAGCCGTGAAGCTCTTGTATGTTGCGACGAACGAGCATATTGTAGATGTGCTGACGAAGCCGCTGGCCAGAGTGAAGTTCGAGTGCTTTAGAGAGAGGCTTGGCGTTCTTCGGATCGAGGACACTTCGAGGAAGAAGTGATGGACACATTTGCTGAAGCCATTCCAAGCATGTTGGAAGGAGGATCCTTCACATGGCTGTGGATGTAAGCGCTGGATGATGAGCATCAGGATGATGTTCTGGTTTCTGCTTGGATATGATCGGTTGGATCATGTGTATGTATTTTGTATACGCATCATGTTGGATGCTGGATATGATCAGTTGGATCATTTATGTATGTATGCATCATGTTGGATGCTGGATATGATCAGTTGGATCACTTATGTATGTACGCATCATGTTGGATGCTGATGGATACATTGTGTGGATCATGTATCTTTGTATGATCAGGTAGATCATGTATGTTGATGGATACATTGTGGAGATCATGTATCTTTGTATGATCAGGTAGATCATGTATGTTGATGGATACATTGTGTGGATCATGTATCTTTGTATAATCAGGTAGATCATGTATGCTGATGGATACATTGTATGGATCATGTATCTATGTATGTATCAGGTGGATACTTGGTGTGCATCAGATGGATGCATTGTATGATTAGGATGATCGTGGATGACGAGCTTCTCCAGATGACATGCAGCAGGATGTTGCAGTGATGATGATCAGGATGATCATGTGTACATCAGGATGATGTTTGATGAGTATTAGATGATACTTTGTGGCCGTGGATCAGGTTGTGCATGTAAGCATGTAATTTGTGCCCTGGGAGATTTGCAGATGGTCTTTCAAGGTTTTTCCTATGGCATGTAATTCGGTGCCCTGGGACATCTGGAAAATCCTCTTTCGAGGTTTTGCTTGGGATGACATGTAATTTGTGCCCTGGGAAATCTGCAGATAATCTTTCGAGGTTTTTCCTATGGCATGTAATTTGGTGCCCTGGGATATCTGGAAGATGCTCTTGCGAGGTTTTTTCCTATGGCATGTAATTTGCTCCTGGGAGATCTGGACAGGATGAAAAAGGCCTCAGATGCTTCAACCAGGTTTTGTCATGACCACATGTAATTTGCTCCTGGGAGATCTGGATAGGATGAAAAAGGCCTCAGATGCTTCAGCCAGGTTTTGTGGTGAGATCACATGTAATGTGGTCCTGGGAGATCCGACAGGTAGAGCCGCGTGCTCGTAACAGCCTGGGATGCTTCAACTAGGTTTTGTGATGGGTCACATGTAATGTGCTCCTGGGAGATCCTACAGGTAGAGCTGTGTGCTCGTAATAGCCTGGGATGCTGCAGCTAGGTTTTGTGACGCACGTAATAAGTCCTGAGGATTCCACAGTATGGCCAGTGATGATGAAGACCTGCAGGTGGTGGGCCTACATCCAGTATGAAAAAGGAATGGCTCTGTAGAACTTCCTATGACGAGTAGAGTCAGATATTGGTTGAGATAGCAGAAGCAGTGACGATGATGATGACGATGATCCACAGAAGAAGACTTGTCTAGCAGATCTGTGTTGAGAAATACCTTCCTAGTTAAGAGGGAGTGTTGATGTATATGTAACTTCGGAATGTATTTCATCTGTGTATTTTATATATATTTATTGTACCCTTATAAGAGATGTGTTATTCCTCTATAAGGAAGTGTCGTCATGTGGATTGACAACTGTCGCAAGTGTGTGTAATTGCCGATGGGTTATCAGACCACCATGTGGGGTCGGCCCTGAATTATATATAATATAATGTGGATGTATCTAGATAGACAAGTCGGCCCCATAAGGTCACTGGGCAAAAAGGTGAGTATAAATAGAGATAGGAGATCTCTATTTTACTCACTCGGAAAAGTAACTCACTCTCTCTCTCAAAAGTGGCGCACTAGTGAAGAAGAGGAGGATCATCTACTAGGATACTATCTCAGTGTTATTTGGTTGAGCCATTGCTCTCTCTATCTCTGAGGAAGTTGTGGGGTTTTTCACCTTAGGGTTTTCCCCACGGAAACTTTGTGTCTCTTGTCTATCATGCTTTTGATTCTTGTGATGCTTGTCATATTACGATTGTCAAGCATTGATATACTGTAGATTTTATTCTCTCAGCAAAGATCCTATAGTATTGTGAATTAATACTCAAAATTTAACATGGTATCAGAGCTAACCTGAGAAGAAGACATTTTGCAGTGACAGAAGCTTGAGTTCCTTGTTTATTGGGTTTCGCTCCACAAATTTTTGAAAATCAATATAGTAGATTGACTCTACTCATCAAGGCGCATCTATCTGTCCAATCATAATTCAATTTCGAGCATTTTCAGTTTTAGCCCTAAAAATTAGGGTTTCCACAAAAATCAGAATTTATGGAATCTAAAGGCACAGCTGGAAGCTCCTTGCAAAAATCGAAGTTTAGAGCTTTGGATCGAGATTTTTGGTTGGGTAGATATCCTGGAAACTCAAACCTTAATTCAGGGCTCTCCCTAGTGAACCCGGGAGGACAAAAAGGAAATTATTAAGGGCAAGACTTTGCTGATCTCAAATTCTGAATGCACCAGGATGTTTAGCTCACCAAAGCGCATCTTTCTATCTTTTCATAAATTTGAAATTCACATTTTGAATTTTTAGGGTTTCTCTGACAAACCCTAATCCGGGACCAGATCCAGTTTTCAACACTTCAAGTGGTAAGTTCTAAATCTTTTCTATTTCCATTTGAAGTACTCTTTAACATGTCTCTCCACACCAAGCTTGAGGATAAGCTTGAAGGGGCTGATAACTTCCGAGCCTGGAAGTATACGATTGGGTTAATCCTGGAAGAGAATGAGTTGGAATCATATGTGAAAGAAGACATCCCTATCCCAGAGGATGAAGAGGCCAAGGTATTGCACAAGAAGAACTTGGTCAAGGCAAAGAGAATCATTGTTGATTCTATCAAAGACCATCTCATACCCCATGTGTCTTCTCTTAAGACACCCAAGGAGATGTTTGACTCTTTGACCAAGCTGTTTGAAGGGAAGAACATAAATCGAAAGATGACCTTGCGGAACCAATTGAAAGGAGTAAAGTTTCAGAATGGAGAAACCATTCAATCTTATTTTTCAAGGGTCTCCCAGATCAAGGAACAACTAGAAGCAGTGGATGAAATGGTGGAGAATGGTGAAGTGGTGATGACTACTCTAAATGGCCTACCCAGGTCATGGGATTCCTTTATCCAAGGAATTTGTGCAAGGAAGAAGTTGATCTCCTTCAGTCGACTACGGGAAGAATGCTCACAAGAAGAAGCAAGGCTTGTGGCACGAGAAGAAAAGATGGGGAATGAAGATCAAGCTCTCACAGCTCACACCATGAAAGGGAAGTCCAAGAGAGATCCATCTCACTCCAAGAGATCTTCACATCACTTCAAAGAAAGAAGAATATGCTTCACCTGTAATGAGAAATGACATATTGCCATAAATTGTCCCAAGAACAAGAAGGACAACAACATATCCAACAAGAAGAAGAAGGGTAGCAAAAGAAGGTTTCATGCTCATGCTGCCGAAGATGATGAACCCCCAAAGAAGAAGGCTAGGGCAGAAAGTGATAGTAATGATGACTTATCAAGTGAAGAAGAGTATGTTCTGATCTCTGCTCTCACAGGTACCATCTCCCATGGTTGTAATGATTGGTTGATTGATAGTGGGGCTTCCAAACACATGACTGGGTTCAAGGAATATTTTGTGAATCTATCTGAACATGAATCACCCCATAAGGTGAAACTTGGGGATGACTATCAATACCCAATCAAAGGAAGTGGTGAAGCCTCCTACAACCTAGATTCTGGAAAATCCTTGAAGATGAAAGAAGTTCTTTATGTACCTGGGCTCAAGAAGAACTTACTCTCCATCTATGCATTAAATGCAAAAGGTATGAGGGTTGCATTTGTGGATGGACAAGTCCTAATGTGGCCAAAGGGAAAGACCATAGATGATGCAATAGTGATTGGAGAGCAAGAGGGAGGCTTGTATAAATTGAAGGGACAACCTGAACATGCCATGGTGCATGAATCCATGGAGGCAAGTGAACCTTGGCATAGAAGACTAGCTCATATGCACTATAGAGCACTTCCACTTGCAAGAAAGGCAGTGGAGGGTCTTCCTGAAATCAAGACCAAACATGAAGGTGTTTGCGAAGGATGTGCAAAAGGTAAGAACATTAAGAAGGCTTTCCCAAGCAGTGAAAGCAAGGCAAAAGACATCCTATAAATCATCCACTCAGATGTATGTGGCCCTATGTCATCCAGTTCCCTGAGTGGGTATGTTTACTATGTCTCATTTATTGATGACTTCTCCATGAAGACTTGCGTATACTTCTTGAAGAACAAAGATGAGGTGTTTGATAAGTTCAAGGAATTCAAAACCTTGATGGAGAATCAAACTGACAAGAAGATCAAAACATTCAGATCCGACAATGGTGGAGAATTCACCTCAAGTGACTTCAAGAAGCTTTGCAGTGATTCAAGGATTAAGAGGGAGTTGACTGCTCCGTATAATCCTCAACATAATGGAGTTGTAGAAAGGACGAACGAAACTATCATGGAAGCAGCAAGGGCAATGCTGCATGACTAGGATCTACCTATGCATCTGTGGGCAGAAGCAGCTAGAACAGCTGTGTATGTGCAGAACAGAACACCCCACAAGATATTTGACAACAAGACACCAGAAGAGGTCTTTTTCTGGTAAGAAACCTGAAGTCAGCCATCTCAGAATATTTGGTTGTCCAGTATAGACTCATGTCCCAAAGGAAAAGAGGACTAAACTAGATCCTTCAAAAAAGAAGGGTATCTTTGTGGGTTATAGTGAAAGCTCGAAGGCCTACAGAATATACTTTCTAGTGTTCAAGAAGATTGATGTCAGCAGGGATGTAACATTTGATGAAAACTCAGCTTTCATCAAATCAAGGAAGACACCTATCGAAGTTTATGAAGAACCTAAGGAAACTAGATTTCAAGACACTACCATGACTGAAGCAGTTCCAGAAGATGTTTGTGAGTTTGAAGATCCGCAAGAACCTGTAGATCCACCCCGTGAGGATAACTCTCACAAGAGGAAACCTGCATGGGCTAGAGAGCTCATTCAAGATGCAGAAAGATTTGGCATTCCAGAAGAAGAACACAGAGAAACGAAGAGAACCAGATCACATACCAGTTATGTTGCTTTACTCTGTGACATTATCAACAAATAACCTTCCAGTTATGAAGAAGCAGCAGAAAAGAAAGAATGGAAGGATGCCATGGTTGAGGAATACCAATCTATAATGAAGAATGATGTTTGGGATATTGTCCCAAGACCTAAAGAGAAGTCTGTTGTGACTTCTAAATGGATCTTCAAAATCAAGCATGCTGCAGATGGCAGTGTGGAGAAATACAAAGCAAGATTCGTAGCTCGGGGATTCTCTCAGAAAGAGGGAATAGATTATGAGGAAACTGTTGCACCTGTAGCCAGGTATACTTCCATCAGAATAGTACTTTCCCTGGCTGCAGCTATGAAATGGAAAATACACCAGATGGATGTCAAGACTGCTTTCTTGAATGGTGTAGTGGAAGAGGAAGTATATGTGGAACAACCATTCAGTTTTGAAATACATGACAGGGAGTCATATGTGTGTAGATTGAAGAAAGCCTTGTATGGCTTGAAGCAAGCTCCCAGAACCTGGTATGGTAGGATGGACAGTTTCCTATCTAGTTTGGGCTTTACCAAGAATAAAGCGGATTCCAACCTTTACTACAAGGTTGAGGAAGGGAATCCTGTGATTCTACTCCTATATGTGGATGACTTATTTGTAACAGGAGATGACAGACTGATTGCAGATACTAACAGGAAGCTTGCTGCTGAATTCGATATGAAAGATTGGGGAATGATGCACTATTTCCTAGGTATGGAGGTGTGGCAGAGTACAGGTGGGATCTTCCTTGGTCAAGGGAAGTACACAGTAGATATCCTGAAGAGATTTGGGATGATGGATTGCAAGGCCATGGCCACACCTATGGCATCGAATATGAAGCTTCTATGTGATGCTTCATCTGAGCCAGTTGATGTCTCTATGTATCGTCAGATGATTAGGTCCTTGATGTACCTGACGAACACGAGACCAGACATTTGCTTTGCTGTGAACACATTGAGCCAGTTCCTGATGGATCCAAGGAGTGTTCACCTGGTTGCTGTAAAGCATGTTCTTAGGTACCTGAAGGGTACAATGGATTATGGGCTCAAGTATGAAGCGAATCAAAAGTTTAACCTGCAGGGTTATGTTGATTCAGATTGGGCTGGCAATGCTGCAGATAGGAAGAGAACATCTGGGTGCTGGTTCAGTATGGGATCAGGTGTGATCTCTTGGTTTAGCAGGAAGCAGTCCTGCATGGCACTGAGTACAGCTGAAGTAGAGTATGTTGCAGCCTGTTCAGCTAGCTGTGAGGCAGTATGGCTACGGAAGCTACTGTCTGAGTTATTTGATCTCCCGTTGGATGCTACTGGTATCTTCTGTGATAACCAGAGTTGTGTTAAGCTGTCCGAGAACCCTGTGTTTCATGACAGGTCGAAGAAAATAGAGATCAAATATCACTATATCAGGGATATGGTGTAGAGAGGAGCCGTGAAGCTCCTGTATGTTGCGACGAACGAGCATATTGTAGATGTGCTGACGAAGCCGCTGGCCAGAGTGAAGTTCGAGTGCTTTAGAGAGAGGCTTGGCGTTCTTCGGATCGAGGACACTTCGAGGAAGAAGTGATGGACACATTTGCTGAAGCCATTCCAATCATGTTGGAAGGAGGATCCTCCACATGGCTGTGGATGTAAGCGCTGGATGATGAGCATCAGGATGATGTTCTGGTTTCTGCTTGGATATGATCGGTTGGATCATGTGTATGTATTTTGTATACGCATCATGTTGGATGCTGGATATGATCAGTTGGATCATTTATGTATGTATGCATCATGTTGGATGCTGGATATGATCAGTTGGATCACTTATGTATGTACGCATCATGTTGGATGCTGATGGATACATTGTGTGGATCATGTATCTTTGTATGATCAGGTAGATCATGTATGTTGATGGATACATTGTGGAGATCATGTATCTTTGTATGATCAGGTAGATCATGTATGTTGATGGATACATTGTGTGGATCATGTATCTTTGTATAATCAGGTAGATCATGTATGCTGATGGATACATTGTATGGATCATGTATCTATGTATGTATCAGGTGGATACTTGGTGTGCATCAGATGGATGCATTGTATGATTAGGATGATCGTGGATGACGAGCTTCTCCGGATGACATGCAGCAGGATGTTGCAGTGATGATGATCAGGATGATCATGTGTACATTAGGATGATGTTTGATGAGTATTAGATGATACTTTGTGGCCGTGGATCAGGTTGTGCATGTAAGCATGTAATTTGTGCCCTGGGAGATTTGCAGATGGTCTTTCAAGGTTTTTCCTATGGCATGTAATTCGGTGCCCTGGGACATCTGGAAAATCCTCTTTCGAGGTTTTGCTTGGGATGACATGTAATTTGTGCCCTGGGAAATCTGCAGATAATCTTTCGAGGTTTTTCCTATGGCATGTAATTTGGTGCCCTGGGATATCTGGCAGATGCTCTTGCGAGGTTTTTTCCTATGGCATGTAATTTGCTCCTGGGAGATCTGGACAGGATGAAAAAGGCCTCAGATGCTTCAACCAGGTTTTGTCATGACCACATGTAATTTGCTCCTGGGAGATCTGGATAGGATGAAAAAGGCCTCAGATGCTTCAGCCAGGTTTTGTGGTGAGATCACATGTAATGTGGTCCTGGGAGATCCGACAGGTAGAGCCGCGTGCTCGTAACAGCCTGGGATGCTTCAACTAGGTTTTGTGATGGGTCACATGTAATGTGCTCCTGGGAGATCCTACAGGTAGAGCTGTGTGCTCGTAATAGCCTGGGATGCTGCAGCTAGGTTTTGTGACGCACGTAATAAGTCCTGAGGATTCCACAGTATGGCCAGTGATGATGAAGACCTGCAGGTGGTGGGCCTACATCCAGTATGAAAAAGGAATGGCTCTGTAGAACTTCCTATGACGAGTAGAGTCAGATATTGGTTGAGATAGCAGAAGCAGTGACGATGATGATGACGATGATCCACAGAAGAAGACTTGTCTAGCAGATCTGTGTTGAGAAATACCTTCCTAGTTAAGAGGGAGTGTTGATGTATATGTAACTTCGAAATGTATTTCATCTGTGTATTTTATATATATTTATTGTACCCTTACAAGAGATGTGTTATTCCTCTATAAGGAAGTGTCGTCATGTGGATTGACAACTGTCGCAAGTGTGTGTAATTGCCGATGGGTTATCAGACCACCATGTGGGGTCGGCCCTGAATTATATATAATATAATGTGGATGTATCTAGATAGACAAGTCGGCCCCATAAGGTCACTGGGCAAAAAGGTGAGTATAAATAGAGATAGGAGATCTCTATTTTACTCACTCGGAAAAGTAACTCACTCTCTCTCTCAAAAGTGGCGCACTAGTGAAGAAGAGGAGGATCATCTACTAGGATACTATCTCAGTGTTATTTGGTTGAGCCATTGCTCTCTCTATCTCTGAGGAAGTTGTGGGGTTTTTCACCTTAGGGTTTTCCCCACGGAAACTTTGTGTCTCTTGTCTATCATGCTTTTGATTCTTGTGATGCTTGTCATATTACGATTGTCAAGCATTGATATACTGTAGATTTTATTCTCTCAGCAAAGATCCTATAGTATTGTGAATTAATACTCAAAATTTAACATGGTATCAGAGCTAACCTGAGAAGAAGACATTTTGCAGTGACAGAAGCTTGAGTTCCTTGTTTATTGGGTTTCGCTCCACAAATTTTTGAAAATCAATATAGTAGATTGACTCTACTCATCAAGGTGCATCTATCTGTCCAATCATAATTCAATTTCGAGCATTTTCAGTTTTAGCCCTAAAAATTAGGGTTTCCACAAAAATCAGAATTTATGGAATCTAAAGGCACAGCTGGAAGCTCCTTGCAAAAATCGAAGTTTAGAGCTTTGGATCGAGATTTTTGGTTGGGTAGATATCCTGGAAACTCAAACCTTAATTCAGGGCTCTCCCTAGTGAACCCGGGAGGACAAAAAGGAAATTATTAAGGGCAAGACTTTGCTGATCTCAAATTCTGAATGCACCAGGATGTTTAGCTCACCAAAGCGCATCTTTCTATCTTTTCATAAATTTGAAATTCACATTTTGAATTTTTAGGGTTTCTCTGACAAACCCTAATCCGGGACCAGATCCAGTTTTCAACACTTCAAGTGGTAAGTTCTAAATCTTTTCTATTTCCATTTGAAGTACTCTTTAAGATGTCTCTCCACACCAAGCTTGAGGATAAGCTTGAAGGGGCTGATAACTTCCGAGCCTGGAAGTATACGATTGGGTTAATCCTGGAAGAGAATGAGTTGGAATCATATGTGAAAGAAGACATCCCTATCCCAGAGGATGAAGAGGCCAAGGTATTGCACAAGAAGAACTTGGTCAAGGCAAAGAGAATCATTGTTGATTCTATCAAAGACCATCTCATACCCCATGTGTCTTCTCTTAAGACACCCAAGGAGATGTTTGACTCTTTGACCAAGCTGTTTGAAGGGAAGAACATAAATCGAAAGATGACCTTGCGGAACCAATTGAAAGGAGTAAAGTTTCAGAATGGAGAAACCATTCAATCTTATTTTTCAAGGGTCTCCCAGATCAAGGAACAACTAGAAGCAGTGGATGAAATGGTGGAGAATGGTGAAGTGGTGATGACTACTCTAAATGGCCTACCCAGGTCATGGGATTCCTTTATCCAAGGAATTTGTGCAAGGAAGAAGTTGATCTCCTTCAGTCGACTACGGGAAGAATGCTCACAAGAAGAAGCAAGGCTTGTGGCACGAGAAGAAAAGATGGGGAATGAAGATCAAGCTCTCACAGCTCACACCATGAAAGGGAAGTCCAAGAGAGATCCATCTCACTCCAAGAGATCTTCACATCACTTCAAAGAAAGAAGAATATGCTTCACCTGTAATGAGAAAGGACATATTGCCATAAATTGTCCCAAGAACAAGAAGGACAACAACATATCCAACAAGAAGAAGAAGGGTAGCAAAAGAAGGTTTCATGCTCATGCTGCCGAAGATGATGAACCCCCAAAGAAGAAGGCTAGGGCAGAAAGTGATAGTAATGATGACTCATCAAGTGAAGAAGAGTATGTTCTGATCTCTGCTCTCACAGGTACCATCTCCCATGGTTGTAATGATTGGTTGATTGATAGTGGGGCTTCCAAACACATGACTGGGTTCAAGGAATATTTTGTGAATCTATCTGAACATGAATCACCCCATAAGGTGAAACTTGGGGATGACTATCAATACCCAATCAAAGGAAGTGGTGAAGCCTCCTACAACCTAGATTATGGAAAATCCTTGAAGATGAAAGAA
Organism: Larix kaempferi; assembly: GCA_027924585.1. Lineage (NCBI taxonomy): Eukaryota > Viridiplantae > Streptophyta > Pinopsida > Pinales > Pinaceae > Larix > Larix kaempferi. The sequence goes on from BSBM01000008.1 coordinate 6,870,090, forward strand.
GTTCTTTATGTACCTGGGCTCAAGAAGAACTTACTCTCCATCTATGCATTAAATGCAAAAGGTATGAGGGTTGCATTTGTGGATGGACAAGTCCTAATGTGGCCAAAGGGAAAGACCATAGATGATGCAATAGTGATTGGAGAGCAAGAGGGAGGCTTGTATAAATTGAAGGGACAACCTGAACATGCCATGGTGCATGAATCCATGGAGGCAAGTGAACTTTGGCATAGAAGACTAGCTCATATGCACTATAGAGCACTTCCACTTGCAAGCAAGGCAGTGGAGGGTCTTCCTGAAATCAAGACCAAACATGAAGGTGTTTGCGAAGGATGTGCAAAAGGTAAGAACATTAAGAAGGCTTTCCCAAGCAGTGAAAGCAAGGCAAAAGACATCCTATAAATCATCCACTCAGATGTATGTGGCCCTATGTCATCCAGTTCCCTGAGTGGGTATGTTTACTATGTCTCATTTATTGATGACTTCTCCAGGAAGACTTGCGTATACTTCTTGAAGAACAAAGATGAGGTGTTTGATAAGTTCAAGGAATTCAAAACCTTGATGGAGAATCAAACTGACAAGAAGATCAAAACATTCAGATCCGACAATGGTGGAGAATTCACCTCAAGTGACTTCAAGAAGCTTTGCAGTGATTCAAGGATTAAGAGGGAGTTGACTGCTCCGTATAATCCTCAACATAATGGAGTTGTAGAAAGGACGAACGAAACTATCATGGAAGCAGCAAGGGCAATGCTGCATGACCAGGATCTACCTATGCATCTGTGGGCAGAAGCAGCTAGAACAGCTGTGTATGTGCAGAACAGAACACCCCACAAGATATTTGACAACAAGACACCAGAAGAGGTCTTTTTCTGGTAAGAAACCTGAAGTCAGCCATCTCAGAATATTTGGTTGTCCAGTATAGACTCATGTCCCAAAGGAAAAGAGGACTAAACTAGATCCTTCAAAAAAGAAGGGTATCTTTGTGGGTTATAGTGAAAGCTCGAAGGCCTACAGAATATACTTTCCAGTGTTCAAGAAGATTGATGTCAGCAGGGATGTAACATTTGATGAAAACTCAGCTTTCATCAAATCAAGGAAGACACCTATCGAAGTTTATGAAGAACCTAAGGAAACTAGATTTCAAGACACTACCATGACTGAAGCAGTTCCAGAAGATGTTTGTGAGTTTGAAGATCCGCAAGAACCTGTAGATCCACCCCGTGAGGATAACTCTCACAAGAGGAAACCTGCATGGGCTAGAGAGCTCATTCAAGATGCAGAAAGATTTGGCATTCCAGAAGAAGAACACAGAGAAACGAAGAGAACCAGATCACATACCAGTTATGTTGCTTTACTCTGTGACATTATCAACAAATAACCTTCCAGTTATGAAGAAGCAGCAGAAAAGAAAGAATGGAAGGATGCCATGGTTGAGGAATACCAATCTATAATGAAGAATGATGTTTGGGATATTGTCCCAAGACCTAAAGAGAAGTCTGTTGTGACTTCTAAATGGATCTTCAAAATCAAGCATGCTGCAGATGGCAGTGTGGAGAAATACAAAGCAAGATTCGTAGCTCGGGGATTCTCTCAGAAAGAGGGAATAGATTATGAAGAAACTGTTGCACCTGTAGCCAGGTATACTTCCATCAGAATAGTACTTGCCCTGGCTGCAGCTATGAAATGGAAAATACACCAGATGGATGTCAAGACTGCTTTCTTGAATGGTGTAGTGGAAGAGGAAGTATATGTGGAACAACCATTCAGTTTTGAAATACATGACAGGGAGTCATATGTGTGTAGATTGAAGAAAGCCTTGTATGGCTTGAAGCAAGCTCCCAGAACCTGGTATGGTAGGATGGACAGTTTCCTATCTAGTTTGGGCTTTACCAAGAATAAAGCGGATTCCAACCTTTACTACAAGGTTGAGGAAGGGAATCCTGTGATTCTACTCCTATATGTGGATGACTTATTTGTAACAGGAGATGACAGACTGATTGCAGATACTAACAGGAAGCTTGCTGCTGAATTCGATATGAAAGATTGGGGAATGATGCACTATTTCCTAGGTATGGAGGTGTGGCAGAGTACAGGTGGGATCTTCCTTGGTCAAGGGAAGTACACAATAGATATCCTGAAGAGATTTGGGATGATGGATTGCAAGGCCATGGCCACACCTATGGCATCGAATATGAAGCTTCTATGTGATGCTTCATCTGAGCCAGTTGATGTCTCTATGTATCGTCAGATGATTAGGTCCTTGATGTACCTGACGAACACGAGACCAGACATTTGCTTTGCTGTGAACACATTGAGCCAGTTCCTGATGGATCCAAGGAGTGTTCACCTGGTTGCTGTAAAGCATGTTCTTAGGTACCTGAAGGGTACAATGGATTATGGGCTCAAGTATGAAGCGAATCAAAAGTTTAACCTGCAGGGTTATGTTGATTCAGATTGGGCTGGCAATGCTGCAGATAGGAAGAGAACATCTGGGTGCTGGTTCAGTATGGGATCAGGTGTGATCTCTTGGTTTAGCAGGAAGCAGTCCTGCATGGCACTGAGTACAGCTGAAGTAGAGTATGTTGCAGCCTGTTCAGCTAGCTGTGAGGCAGTATGGCTACGGAAGCTACTGTCTGAGTTATTTGATCTCCCGTTGGATGCTACTGGTATCTTCTGTGATAACCAGAGTTGTGTTAAGCTGTCCGAGAACCCTGTGTTTCATGACAGGTCGAAGAAAATAGAGATCAAATATCACTATATCAGGGATATGGTGTAGAGAGGAGCCGTGAAGCTCCTGTATGTTGCGACGAACGAGCATATTGTAGATGTGCTGACGAAGCCGCTGGCCAGAGTGAAGTTCGAGTGCTTTAGAGAGAGGCTTGGCGTTCTTCGGATCGAGGACACTTCGAGGAAGAAGTGATGGACACATTTGCTGAAGCCATTCCAATCATGTTGGAAGGAGGATCCTCCACATGGCTGTGGATGTAAGCGCTGGATGATGAGCATCAGGATGATGTTCTGGTTTCTGCTTGGATATGATCGGTTGGATCATGTGTATGTATTTTGTATACGCATCATGTTGGATGCTGGATATGATCAGTTGGATCATTTATGTATGTATGCATCATGTTGGATGCTGGATATGATCAGTTGGATCACTTATGTATGTACGCATCATGTTGGATGCTGATGGATACATTGTGTGGATCATGTATCTTTGTATGATCAGGTAGATCATGTATGTTGATGGATACATTGTGGAGATCATGTATCTTTGTATGATCAGGTAGATCATGTATGTTGATGGATACATTGTGTGGATCATGTATCTTTGTATAATCAGGTAGATCATGTATGCTGATGGATACATTGTATGGATCATGTATCTATGTATGTATCAGGTGGATACTTGGTGTGCATCAGATGGATGCATTGTATGATTAGGATGATCGTGGATGACGAGCTTCTCCAGATGACATGCAGCAGGATGTTGCAGTGATGATGATCAGGATGATCATGTGTACATCAGGATGATGTTTGATGAGTATTAGATGATACTTTGTGGCCGTGGATCAGGTTGTGCATGTAAGCATGTAATTTGTGCCCTGGGAGATTTGCAGATGGTCTTTCAAGGTTTTTCCTATGGCATGTAATTCGGTGCCCTGGGACATCTGGAAAATCCTCTTTCGAGGTTTTGCTTGGGATGACATGTAATTTGTGCCCTGGGAAATCTGCAGATAATCTTTCGAGGTTTTTCCTATGGCATGTAATTTGGTGCCCTGGGATATCTGGCAGATGCTCTTGCGAGGTTTTTTCCTATGGCATGTAATTTGCTCCTGGGAGATCTGGACAGGATGAAAAAGGCCTCAGATGCTTCAACCAGGTTTTGTCATGACCACATGTAATTTGCTCCTGGGAGATCTGGATAGGATGAAAAAGGCCTCAGATGCTTCAGCCAGGTTTTGTGGTGAGATCACATGTAATGTGGTCCTGGGAGATCCGACAGGTAGAGCCGCGTGCTCGTAACAGCCTGGGATGCTTCAACTAGGTTTTGTGATGGGTCACATGTAATGTGCTCCTGGGAGATCCTACAGGTAGAGCTGTGTGCTCGTAATAGCCTGGGATGCTGCAGCTAGGTTTTGTGACGCACGTAATAAGTCCTGAGGATTCCACAGTATGGCCAGTGATGATGAAGACCTGCAGGTGGTGGGCCTACATCCAGTATGAAAAAGGAATGGCTCTGTAGAACTTCCTATGACGAGTAGAGTCAGATATTGGTTGAGATAGCAGAAGCAGTGACGATGATGATGACGATGATCCACAGAAGAAGACTTGTCTAGCAGATCTGTGTTGAGAAATACCTTCCTAGTTAAGAGGGAGTGTTGATGTATATGTAACTTCGGAATGTATTTCATCTGTGTATTTTATATATATTTATTGTACCCTTATAAGAGATGTGTTATTCCTCTATAAGGAAGTGTCGTCATGTGGATTGACAACTGTCGCAAGTGTGTGTAATTGCCGATGGGTTATCAGACCACCATGTGGGGTCGGCCCTGAATTATATATAATATAATGTGGATGTATCTAGATAGACAAGTCGGCCCCATAAGGTCACTGGGCAAAAAGGTGAGTATAAATAGAGATAGGAGATCTCTATTTTACTCACTCGGAAAAGTAACTCACTCTCTCTCTCAAAAGTGGCGCACTAGTGAAGAAGAGGAGGATCATCTACTAGGATACTATCTCAGTGTTATTTGGTTGAGCCATTGCTCTCTCTATCTCTGAGGAAGTTGTGGGGTTTTTCACCTTAGGGTTTTCCCCACGGAAACTTTGTGTCTCTTGTCTATCATGCTTTTGATTCTTGTGATGCTTGTCATATTACGATTGTCAAGCATTGATATACTGTAGATTTTATTCTCTCAGCAAAGATCCTATAGTATTGTGAATTAATACTCAAAATTTAACATGGTATCAGAGCTAACCTGAGAAGAAGACATTTTGCAGTGACAGAAGCTTGAGTTCCTTGTTTATTGGGTTTCGCTCCACAAATTTTTGAAAATCAATATAGTAGATTGACTCTACTCATCAAGGCGCATCTATCTGTCCAATCATAATTCAATTTCGAGCATTTTCAGTTTTAGCCCTAAAAATTAGGGTTTCCACAAAAATCAGAATTTATGGAATCTAAAGGCATAGCTGGAAGCTCCTTGCAAAAATCGAAGTTTAGAGCTTTGGATCGAGATTTTTGGTTGGGTAGATATCCTGGAAACTCAAACCTTAATTCAGGGCTCTCCCTAGTGAACCCGGGAGGACAAAAAGGAAATTATTAAGGGCAAGACTTTGCTGATCTCAAATTCTGAATGCACCAGGATGTTTAGCTCACCAAAGCGCATCTTTCTATCTTTTCATAAATTTGAAATTCACATTTTGAATTTTTAGGGTTTCTCTGACAAACCCTAATCCGGGACCAGATCCAGTTTTCAACACTTCAAGTGGTAAGTTCTAAATCTTTTCTATTTCCATTTGAAGTACTCTTTAAGATGTCTCTCCACACCAAGCTTGAGGATAAGCTTGAAGGGGCTGATAACTTCCGAGCCTGGAAGTATACGATTGGGTTAATCCTGGAAGAGAATGAGTTGGAATCATATGTGAAAGAAGACATCCCTATCCCAGAGGATGAAGAGGCCAAGGTATTGCACAAGAAGAACTTGGTCAAGGCAAAGAGAATCATTGTTGATTCTATCAAAGACCATCTCATACCCCATGTGTCTTCTCTTAAGACACCCAAGGAGATGTTTGACTCTTTGACCAAGCTGTTTGAAGGGAAGAACATAAATCGAAAGATGACCTTGTGGAACCAATTGAAAGGAGTAAAGTTTCAGAATGGAGAAACCATTCAATCTTATTTTTCAAGGGTCTCCCAGATCAAGGAACAACTAGAAGCAGTGGATGAAATGGTGGAGAATGGTGAAGTGGTGATGACTACTCTAAATGGCCTACCCAGGTCATGGGATTCCTTTATCCAAGGAATTTGTGCAAGGAAGAAGTTGATCTCCTTCAGTCGACTACGGGAAGAATGCTCACAAGAAGAAGCAAGGCTTGTGGCACGAGAAGAAAAGATGGGGAATGAAGATCAAGCTCTCACAACTCACACCATGAAAGGGAAGTCCAAGAGAGATCCATCTCACTCCAAGAGATCTTCACATCACTTCAAAGAAAGAAGAATATGCTTCACCTGTAATGAGAAAGGACATATTGCCATAAATTGTCCCAAGAACAAGAAGGACAACAACATATCCAACAAGAAGAAGAAGGGTAGCAAAAGAAGGTTTCATGCTCATGCTGCCGAAGATGATGAACCCCCAAAGAAGAAGGCTAGGGCAGAAAGTGATAGTAATGATGACTCATCAAGTGAAGAAGAGTATGTTCTGATCTCTGCTCTCACAGGTACCATCTCCCATGGTTGTAATGATTGGTTGATTGATAGTGGGGCTTCCAAACACATGACTGGGTTCAAGGAATATTTTGTGAATCTATCTGAACATGAATCACCCCATAAGGTGAAACTTGGGGATGACTATCAATACCCAATCAAAGGAAGTGGTGAAGCCTCCTACAACCTAGATTCTGGAAAATCCTTGAAGATGAAAGAAGTTCTTTATGTACCTGGGCTCAAGAAGAACTTACTCTCCATCTATGCATTAAATGCAAAAGGTATGAGGGTTGCATTTGTGGATGGACAAGTCCTAATGTGGCCAAAGGGAAAGACCATAGATGATGCAATAGTGATTGGAGAGCAAGAGGGAGGCTTGTATAAATTGAAGGGACAACCTGAACATGCCATGGTGCATGAATCCATGGAGGCAAGTGAACTTTGGCATAGAAGACTAGCTCATATGCACTATAGAGCACTTCCACTTGCAAGCAAGGCAGTGGAGGGTCTTCCTGAAATCAAGACCAAACATGAAGGTGTTTGCGAAGGATGTGCAAAAGGTAAGAACATTAAGAAGGCTTTCCCAAGCAGTGAAAGCAAGGCAAAAGACATCCTATAAATCATCCACTCAGATGTATGTGGCCCTATGTCATCCAGTTCCCTGAGTGGGTATGTTTACTATGTCTCATTTATTGATGACTTCTCCAGGAAGACTTGCGTATACTTCTTGAAGAACAAAGATGAGGTGTTTGATAAGTTCAAGGAATTCAAAACCTTGATGGAGAATCAAACTGACAAGAAGACCAAAACATTCAGATCCGACAATGGTGGAGAATTCACCTCAAGTGACTTCAAGAAGCTTTGTAGTGATTCAAGGATTAAGAGGGAGTTGACTGCTCCGTATAATCCTCAACATAATGGAGTTGTAGAAAGGACGAACGAAACTATCATGGAAGCCGCAAGGGCAATGCTGCATGACCAGGATCTACCTATGCATCTGTGGGCAGAAGCAGCTAGAACAGCTGTGTATGTGCAGAACAGAACACCCCACAAGATATTTGACAACAAGACACCAGAAGAGGTCTTTTTCTGGTAAGAAACCTGAAGTCAGCCATCTCAGAATATTTGGTTGTCCAGTATAGACTCATGTCCCAAAGGAAAAGAGGACTAAACTAGATCCTTCAAAAAAGAAGGGTATCTTTGTGGGTTATAGTGAAAGCTCGAAGGCCTACAGAATATACTTTCCAGTGTTCAAGAAGATTGATGTCAGCAGGGATGTAACATTTGATGAAAACTCAGCTTTCATCAAATCAAGGAAGACACCTATCGAAGTTTATGAAGAACCTAAGGAAACTAGATTTCAAGACACTACCATGACTGAAGCAGTTCCAGAAGATGTTTGTGAGTTTGAAGATCCGCAAGAACCTGTAGATCCACCCCGTGAGGATAACTCTCACAAGAGGAAACCTGCATGGGCTAGAGAGCTCATTCAAGATGCAGAAAGATTTGGCATTCCAGAAGAAGAACACAGAGAAACGAAGAGAACCAGATCACATACCAGTTATGTTGCTTTACTCTGTGACATTATCAACAAATAACCTTCCAGTTATGAAGAAGCAGCAGAAAAGAAAGAATGGAAGGATGCCATGGTTGAGGAATACCAATCTATAATGAAGAATGATGTTTGGGATATTGTCCCAAGACCTAAAGAGAAGTCTGTTGTGACTTCTAAATGGATCTTCAAAATCAAGCATGCTGCAGATGGCAGTGTGGAGAAATACAAAGCAAGATTCGTAGCTCGGGGATTCTCTCAGAAAGAGGGAATAGATTATGAAGAAACTGTTGCACCTGTAGCCAGGTATACTTCCATCAGAATAGTACTTGCCCTGGCTGCAGCTATGAAATGGAAAATACACCAGATGGATGTCAAGACTGCTTTCTTGAATGGTGTAGTGGAAGAGGAAGTATATGTGGAACAGCCATTCAGTTTTGAAATACATGACAGGGAGTCATATGTGTGTAGATTGAAGAAAGCCTTGTATGGCTTGAAGCAAGCTCCCAGAACCTGGTATGGTAGGATGGACAGTTTCCTATCTAGTTTGGGCTTTACCAAGAATAAAGCGGATTCCAACCTTTACTACAAGGTTGAGGAAGGGAATCCTGTGATTCTACTCCTATATGTGGATGACTTATTTGTAACAGGAGATGACAGACTGATTGCAGATACTAACAGGAAGCTTGCTGCTAAATTCGATATGAAAGATTGGGGAATGATGCACTATTTCCTAGGTATGGAGGTGTGGCAGAGTACAGGTGGGATCTTCCTTGGTCAAGGGAAGTACACAGTAGATATCCTGAAGAGATTTGGGATGATGGATTGCAAGGCCATGGCCACACCTATGGCATCGAATATGAAGCTTCTATGTGATGCTTCATCTGAGCCAGTTGATGTCTCTATGTATCGTCAGATGATTAGGTCCTTGATGTACCTGACGAACACGAGACCAGACATTTGCTTTGTTGTGAACACATTGAGCCAGTTCCTGATGGATCCAAGGAGTGTTCACCTGGTTGCTGTAAAGCATGTTCTTAGGTACCTGAAGGGTACAATGGATTATGGGCTCAAGTATGAAGCGAATCAAAAGTTTAACCTGCAGGGTTATGTTGATTCAGATTGGGATGGAAATGCTGCAGATAGGAAGAGAACATCTGGGTGCTGGTTCAGTATGGGATCAGGTGTGATCTCTTGGTTTAGCAGGAAGCAGTCCTGCATGGCACTGAGTACAGCTGAAGTAGAGTATGTTGCAGCCTGTTCAGCTAGCTGTGAGGCAGTATGGCTACGGAAGCTACTGTCTGAGTTATTTGATCTCCCGTTGGATGCTACTGGTATCTTCTGTGATAACCAGAGTTGTGTTAAGCTGTCCGAGAACCCTGTGTTTCATGACAGGTCGAAGAAAATAGAGATCAAATATCACTATATCAGGGATATGGTGTAGAGAGGAGCCGTGAAGCTCCTGTATGTTGCGACGAACGAGCATATTGTAGATGTGCTGACGAAGCCGCTGGCCAGAGTGAAATTTGAGTGCTTTAGAGAGAGGCTTGGCGTTCTTCGGATCGAGGACACTTCGAGGAAGAAGTGATGGACACATTTGCTGAAGCCATTCCAATCATGTTGGAAGGAGGATCCTCCACATGGCTGTGGATGTAAGCGCTGGATGATGAGCATCAGGGTTGATGTTCTGGTTTCTGCTTGGATATGATCGGTTGGATCATGTGTATGTATTTTGTATACGCATCATGTTGGATGCTGGATATGATCAGTTGGATCATTTATGTATGTATGCATCATGTTGGATGCTGGATATGATCAGTTGGATCACTTATGTATGTACGCATCATGTTGGATGCTGATGGATACATTGTGTGGATCATGTATCTTTGTATGATCAGGTAGATCATGTATGTTGATGGATACATTGTGGAGATCATGTATCTTTGTATGATCAGGTAGATCATGTATGTTGATGGATACATTGTGTGGATCATGTATCTTTGTATAATCAGGTAGATCATGTATGCTGATGGATACATTGTATGGATCATGTATCTATGTATGTATCAGGTGGATACTTGGTGTGCATCAGATGGATGCATTGTATGATTAGGATGATCGTGGATGACGAGCTTCTCCAGATGACATGCAGCAGGATGTTGCAGTGATGATGATCAGGATGATCATGTGTACATCAGGATGATGTTTGATGAGTATTAGATGATACTTTGTGGCCGTGGATCAGGTTGTGCATGTAAGCATGTAATTTGTGCCCTGGGAGATTTGCAGATGGTCTTTCAAGGTTTTTCCTATGGCATGTAATTCGGTGCCCTGGGACATCTGGAAAATCCTCTTTCGAGGTTTTGCTTGGGATGACATGTAATTTGTGCCCTGGGAAATCTGCAGATAATCTTTCGAGGTTTTTCCTATGGCATGTAATTTGGTGCCCTGGGATATCTGGCAGATGCTCTTGCGAGGTTTTTTCCTATGGCATGTAATTTGCTCCTGGGAGATCTGGACAGGATGAAAAAGGCCTCAGATGCTTCAACCAGGTTTTGTCATGACCACATGTAATTTGCTCCTGGGAGATCTGGATAGGATGAAAAAGGCCTCAGATGCTTCAGCCAGGTTTTGTGGTGAGATCACATGTAATGTGGTCCTGGGAGATCCGACAGGTAGAGCCGCGTGCTCGTAACAGCCTGGGATGCTTCAACTAGGTTTTGTGATGGGTCACATGTAATGTGCTCCTGGGAGATCCTACAGGTAGAGCTGTGTGCTCGTAATAGCCTGGGATGCTGCAGCTAGGTTTTGTGACGCACGTAATAAGTCCTGAGGATTCCACAGTATGGCCAGTGATGATGAAGACCTGCAGGTGGTGGGCCTACATCCAGTATGAAAAAGGAATGGCTCTGTAGAACTTCCTATGACGAGTAGAGTCAGATATTGGTTGAGATAGCAGAAGCAGTGACGATGATGATGACGATGATCCACAGAAGAAGACTTGTCTAGCAGATCTGTGTTGAGAAATACCTTCCTAGTTAAGAGGGAGTGTTGATGTATATGTAACTTCGGAATGTATTTCATCTGTGTATTTTATATATATTTATTGTACCCTTATAAGAGATGTGTTATTCCTCTATAAGGAAGTGTCGTCATGTGGATTGACAACTGTCGCAAGTGTGTGTAATTGCCGATGGGTTATCAGACCACCATGTGGGGTCGGCCCTGAATTATATATAATATAATGTGGATGTATCTAGATAGACAAGTCGGCCCCATAAGGTCACTGGGCAAAAAGGTGAGTATAAATAGAGATAGGAGATCTCTATTTTACTCACTCGGAAAAGTAACTCACTCTCTCTCTCAAAAGTGGCGCACTAGTGAAGAAGAGGAGGATCATCTACTAGGATACTATCTCAGTGTTATTTGGTTGAGCCATTGCTCTCTCTATCTCTGAGGAAGTTGTGGGGTTTTTCACCTTAGGGTTTTCCCCACGGAAACTTTGTGTCTCTTGTCTATCATGCTTTTGATTCTTGTGATGCTTGTCATATTACGATTGTCAAGCATTGATATACTGTAGATTTTATTCTCTCAGCAAAGATCCTATAGTATTGTGAATTAATACTCAAAATTTAACATGGTATCAGAGCTAACCTGAGAAGAAGACATTTTGCAGTGACAGAAGCTTGAGTTCCTTGTTTATTGGGTTTCGCTCCACAAATTTTTGAAAATCAATATAGTAGATTGACTCTACTCATCAAGGCGCATCTATCTGTCCAATCATAATTCAATTTCGAGCATTTTCAGTTTTAGCCCTAAAAATTAGGGTTTCCACAAAAATCAGAATTTATGGAATCTAAAGGCACAGCTGGAAGCTCCTTGCAAAAATCGAAGTTTAGAGCTTTGGATCGAGATTTTTGGTTGGGTAGATATCCTGGAAACTCAAACCTTAATTCAGGGCTCTCCCTAGTGAACCCGGGAGGACAAAAAGGAAATTATTAAGGGCAAGACTTTGCTGATCTCAAATTCTGAATGCACCAGGATGTTTAGCTCACCAAAGCGCATCTTTCTATCTTTTCATAAATTTGAAATTCACATTTTGAATTTTTAGGGTTTCTCTGACAAACCCTAATCCGGGACCAGATCCAGTTTTCAACACTTCAAGTGGTAAGTTCTAAATCTTTTCTATTTCCATTTGAAGTACTCTTTAAGATGTCTCTCCACACCAAGCTTGAGGATAAGCTTGAAGGGGCTGATAACTTCCGAGCCTGGAAGTATACGATTGGGTTAATCCTGGAAGAGAATGAGTTGGAATCATATGTGAAAGAAGACATCCCTATCCCAGAGGATGAAGAGGCCAAGGTATTGCACAAGAAGAACTTGGTCAAGGCAAAGAGAATCATTGTTGATTCTATCAAAGACCATCTCATACCCCATGTGTCTTCTCTTAAGACACCCAAGGAGATGTTTGACTCTTTGACCAAGCTGTTTGAAGGGAAGAACATAAATCGAAAGATGACCTTGCGGAACCAATTGAAAGGAGTAAAGTTTCAGAATGGAGAAACCATTCAATCTTATTTTTCAAGGGTCTCCCAGATCAAGGAACAACTAGAAGCAGTGGATGAAATGGTGGAGAATGGTGAAGTGGTGATGACTACTCTAAATGGCCTACCCAGGTCATGGGATTCCTTTATCCAAGGAATTTGTGCAAGGAAGAAGTTGATCTCCTTCAGTCGACTACGGGAAGAATGCTCACAAGAAGAAGCAAGGCTTGTGGCACGAGAAGAAAAGATGGGGAATGAAGATCAAGCTCTCACAGCTCACACCATGAAAGGGAAGTCCAAGAGAGATCCATCTCACTCCAAGAGATCTTCACATCACTTCAAAGAAAGAAGAATATGCTTCACCTGTAATGAGAAAGGACATATTGCCATAAATTGTCCCAAGAACAAGAAGGACAACAACATATCCAACAAGAAGAAGAAGGGTAGCAAAAGAAGGTTTCATGCTCATGCTGCCGAAGATGATGAACCCCCAAAGAAGAAGGCTAGGGCAGAAAGTGATAGTAATGATGACCCATCAAGTGAAGAAGAGTATGTTCTGATCTCTGCTCTCACAGGTACCATCTCCCATGGTTGTAATGATTGGTTGATTGATAGTGGGGCTTCCAAACACATGACTGGGTTCAAGGAATATTTTGTGAATCTATCTGAACATGAATCACCCCATAAGGTGAAACTTGGGGATGACTATCAATACCCAATCAAAGGAAGTGGTGAAGCCTCCTACAACCTAGATTCTGGAAAATCCTTGAAGATGAAAGAAGTTCTTTATGTACCTGGGCTCAAGAAGAACTTACTCTCCATCTATGCATTAAATGCAAAAGGTATGAGGGTTGCATTTGTGGATGGACAAGTCCTAATGTGGCCAAAGGGAAAGACCATAGATGATGCAATAGTGATTGGAGAGCAAGAGGGAGGCTTGTATAAATTGAAGGGACAACCTGAACATGCCATGGTGCATGAATCCATGGAGGCAAGTGAACTTTGGCATAGAAGACTAGCTCATATGCACTATAGAGCACTTCCACTTGCAAGCAAGGCAGTGGAGGGTCTTCCTGAAATCAAGACCAAACATGAAGGTGTTTGCGAAGGATGTGCAAAAGGTAAGAACATTAAGAAGGCTTTCCCAAGCAGTGAAAGCAAGGCAAAAGACATCCTATAAATCATCCACTCAGATGTATGTGGCCCTATGTCATCCAGTTCCCTGAGTGGGTATGTTTACTATGTCTCATTTATTGATGACTTCTCCAGGAAGACTTGCGTATACTTCTTGAAGAACAAAGATGAGGTGTTTGATAAGTTCAAGGAATTCAAAACCTTGATGGAGAATCAAACTGACAAGAAGATCAAAACATTCAGATCCGACAATGGTGGAGAATTCACCTCAAGTGACTTCAAGAAGCTTTGCAGTGATTCAAGGATTAAGAGGGAGTTGACTGCTCCGTATAATCCTCAACAGAATGGAGTTGAAGAAAGGACGAACGAAACTATCATGGAAGCAGCAAGGGCAATGCTGCATGACCAGGATCTACCTATGCATCTGTGGGCAGAAGCAGCTAGAACAGCTGTGTATGTGCAGAACAGAACACCCCACAAGATATTTGACAACAAGACACCAGAAGAGGTCTTTTTCTGGTAAGAAACCTGAAGTCAGCCATCTCAGAATATTTGGTTGTCCATTATAGACTCATGTCCCAAAGGAAAAGAGGACTAAACTAGATCCTTCAAAAAAGAAGGGTATCTTTGTGGGTTATAGTGAAAGCTCGAAGGCCTACAGAATATACTTTCCAGTGTTCAAGAAGATTGATGTCAGCAGGGATGTAACATTTGATGAAAACTCAGCTTTCATCAAATCAAGGAAGACACCTATCGAACTTTATGAAGAACCTAAGGAAACTAGATTTCAAGACACTACCATGACTGAAGCAGTTCCAGAAGATGTTTGTGAGTTTGAAGATCCGCAAGAACCTGTAGATCCACCCCGTGAGGATAACTCTCACAAGAGGAAACCTGCATGGGCTAGAGAGCTCATTCAAGATGCAGAAAGATTTGGCATTCCAGAAGAAGAACACAGAGAAACGAAGAGAACCAGATCACATACCAGTTATGTTGCTTTACTCTGTGACATTATCAACAAATAACCTTCCAGTTATGAAGAAGCAGTAGAAAAGAAAGAATGGAAGGATGCCATGGTTGAGGAATACCAATCTATAATGAAGAATGATGTTTGGGATATTGTCCCAAGACCTAAAGAGAAGTCTGTTGTGACTTCTAAATGGATCTTCAAAATCAAGCATGCTGCAGATGGCAGTGTGGAGAAATACAAAGCAAGATTCGTAGCTCGGGGATTCTCTCAGAAAGAGGGAATAGATTATGAAGAAACTGTTGCACCTGTAGCCAGGTATACTTCCATCAGAATAGTACTTGCCCTGGCTGCAGCTATGAAATTGAAAATACACCAGATGGATGTCAAGACTGCTTTCTTGAATGGTGTAGTGGAAGAGGAAGTATATGTGGAACATCCATTCAGTTTTGAAATACATGACAGGGAGTCATATGTGTGTAGATTGAAGAAATCCTTGTATGGCTTGAAGCAAGCTCCCAGAACCTGGTATGGTAGGATGGACAGTTTCCTATCTAGTTTGGGCTTTACCAAGAATAAAGCGGATTCCAACCTTTACTACAAGGTTGAGGAAGGGAATCCTGTGATTCTACTCCTATATGTGGATGACTTATTTGTAACAGGAGATGACAGACTGATTGCAGATACTAACAGGAAGCTTGCTGCTGAATTCGATATGAAAGATTGGGGAATGATGCACTATTTCCTAGGTATGGAGGTGTGGCAGAGTACAGGTGGGATCTTCCTTGGTCAAGGGAAGTACACAGTAGATATCCTGAAGAGATTTGGGATGATGGATTGCAAGGCCATGGCCACACCTATGGCATCGAATATGAAGCTTCTATGTGATGCTTCATCTGAGCCAGTTGATGTCTCTATGTATCGTCAGATGATTAGGTCCTTGATGTACCTGACGAACACGAGACCAGACATTTGCTTTGCTGTGAACACATTGAGCCAGTTCCTGATGGATCCAAGGAGTGTTCACCTGGTTGCTGTAAAGCATGTTCTTAGGTACCTGAAGGGTACAATGGATTATGGGCTCAAGTATGAAGCGAATCAAAAGTTTAACCTGCAGGGTTATGTTGATTCAGATTGGGCTGGCAATGCTGCAGATAGGAAGAGAACATCTGGGTGCTGGTTCAGTATGGGATCAGGTGTGATCTCTTGGTTTAGCAGGAAGCAGTCCTGCATGGCACTGAGTACAGTTGAAGTAGAGTATGTTGCAGCCTGTTCAGCTAGCTGTGAGGCAGTATGGCTACGGAAGCTACTGTTTGAGTTATTTGATCTCCCGTTGGATGCTACTAGCATCTTCTGTGATAACCAGAGTTGTGTGAAGCTGTCCGAGAACCTTGTGTTTCATGACAGGTCGAAACACATAGAGATCAAATATCACTATATCATGGATATGGTGTAGAGAGGAGCCATGAAGCTCCTGTATGTTGCAACGGACGAGCATATTGCAGATGTGCTGACGAAGCCACTGGCCAGAGTGAAGTTCAAGTACTTCAGAGAGAGGCTTGGCGTTCTTCGAATCGAGGACAGTTCGAGGAAGAAGTGATGGACACATTTGCTGAAGCCATTCCAATCATGTTGGAAGGAGGATCCTCCACATGGCTGTGGATGTAAGCGCTGGAAGATGAGCATCAGGATGATGTTCTAGTTTCTGCTTGGATATGATCGGTTGGATCATGTGTATGTATTTTGTATACGCATCATGTTGGATGTTGGATATGATCAGTTGGATCATTTGTGTATGTATGCATCATGTTGGATGCTGGATATGATCAGTTGGATCACTTATGTATGTACGCATCATGTTGGATGCTGATGGATACATTGTGTGGATCATGTATCTTTGTATGATCAGGTAGATCATGTATGTTGATGGATACATTGTGTGGATCATGTATCTTTGTATGATCAGGTAGATCATGTATGTTGATGGATACATTGTGTGGATCATGTATCTTTGTATGATCAGGTAGATCATGTATGCTGATGGATACATTGTATGGATAATGTATCTATGTATGTATCAGGTGGATACTTGGTGTGCATTAGATGTATGCATTGTATGATCAGTATTATCATGGATGACGAGCTTCTCCAGATGACATGCAGCAGGATGTTGCAGTGATGATGATCAGGATGATCATGTGTACATCAGGATGATGTTTGATGAGTATCAGATGATACTTTGTGGCCGTGGATCAGGTTGTGTAGGTAAGCATGTAATTTGTGCCCTGGGAGATTTGCAGATGGTCTTTCGAGGTTTTTCCTATGGCATGTAATTCGGTGCCCTGGGACATCTGGCAAATGCTCTTTCGAGGTTTTGCTTGGGAGGACATGTAATTTGTGGCTTGGGAGATCTGCAGATAGTCTTTCGATGTTTTTCCTATGGCATGTAATTCGGTGCCCTGGGATATCTGGCAGATGCTCTTGCGAGGTTTTGTCCTATGGCATGTAATTTTCTCCTGGGAGATCTGGACAGGATGAAAAAGGCCTCAGATGCTTCAGCCAGGTTTTGTCATGATCACATGTAATTTTCTCCTAGGAGATCTGGATAGGATGAAAAAGGCCTCAGATGATTTAGCCAGGTTTTGTGGTGAGATCACATGTAATGTGCTCATGGGAGATCCGACAGGTAG
This sequence comes from Larix kaempferi, assembly GCA_027924585.1. Classification (NCBI taxonomy): domain Eukaryota; kingdom Viridiplantae; phylum Streptophyta; class Pinopsida; order Pinales; family Pinaceae; genus Larix; species Larix kaempferi. Next base: position 6,887,413 of record BSBM01000008.1, read on the forward strand.
AGCCGCGTGCTCGTAACAGCCTGGGATGCTTCAACCAGGTTTTGTGATGGGTCACATGTAATGTGCTCCTGGGAGATCCTACAGGTAGAACTGTGTGCTCGTAATAGCCTGGGATGCTGCAGCCAGGTTTTGTGACGCACGTAATAAGTTCTGAGGATTCCACAGTATGGCCAGTGATGATGAAGACCTGCAGGTGGTGGGCCTACATCCAGTATGAAAACGTATTGGCTCTGTAGAACTTCCTATGACGAGTAGAGTCAGAGATTGGTTGAGATAGCAGCAGCAGTGACGATGATGATGACGATGCATCTATGACGATGATCCACAGAAGAAGACTTGTCTAGCAGATCTGTGTCGAGAAATACCTTCCTAGTAAAGAGGGAGTGTTGATGTATATGTAACTTTGGAATGTATTTCATCTGTGTATTTTATATATATTTATTGTACCCTTATAATAGATGTGTTATTCCTCTATAAGGAAGTGTCGTCATGTGGATTGAAAAGTGTCGCAAGTGTGTGTACTTGCCGACGGGTTATTAGAACACCATGTGGGGTTGGCCCTGAATTATATATAATATAATGTGGATGTATCTAGATAGACAAGTCGACCCCATAAGGTCACTGGGTAAAAAGGTGAGTATAAATAGAGATAGGAGATCTCTATTTTACTCACTCGGAAAAGTAACTCACTCTCTCTCTCAAAAGTGGCGCACTAGTGAAGAAGAAGAGTATCATCTGCTAGGAGACTATCTCAGTGTTATTTGGTTGTATTTTGGTTGAGCCATTTCTCTCTCTATCTCTGAGGAAGTTGTGGGGTTTTTCACCTTAGGGTTTTCCCCACGGAAACTCTCTGTCTCTTGTCTCTTATGCTTTTGATTCTTGTGATGCTTGTCATATTATGATTATCATGCATTGATATACTGTAGATGTTATTCTCTCAGCAAAGATCCTATAGTATTGTGAATTAAGACTCAAAATTTAACACCCAACTCCATGAGCGCCTTCCTTGAGCCCATTTTTGGGGCTGACATGTCATAATGGTCAGGTGTAAGAAGTCAGGTCTGAATTGTGCCATAAATGTCATAGATGCTTCATTATTGTTGTCATAAAACTAGGGAATCTAGCCCAAGTGTCCACTAGTCTCCAATTTGACTCTTCCTCTCCCATGGAGGTTACTATTCCATCCCATTTCGACCTAAGATGCTCAATGCCATGTGTTATGACTTACCAACTCACCCAAGAGTGTTCACCTTCCCATGAATTCGAATTGGCAAGAGAGAGCTGCCATGTGTCATTGAAAAATCAAGCTAGTGTGGGTCCCACCACCTCCATATGTCTCCAAAACCACTTGCCACTTAGAATTTCTCTTGAATTTATTTATTCACCATATTTATTAAATGCTTGAACCCTTCTAATGTCTAAATATCATTTATTAGCTTCCTTATTACCATCCCACATGTGCCCATCCAACCTAGGAAACTAGTAGGATTGATGGGATTTTCTTACTATGCACTTATTTGAATGGGGACATTACAATTAGCCTTATTGATTTATTGCCGATTTCGAGTCTGATGACTATGGTTGGTGTATATACAGTATATTACTATATACACAACTCAAGGTGTAGGTCACTTTCCCCAAGAGGGTTTTTGAGCCTTATATATAATAAATGATACAATATAAGGTTGGTCATGACTGAAAGTGAAACTTACACTTTTCTCAATATCTCAATAGAGGTAGCTGCATATGTGTATAAGGAGGAAAGAAAGTTCCTTGGAGGCCTTGCAATTATTTGTGACCCTTCTATTATCAAAGTGAGGAGTCAAGTCAAGAAAGATCATTGGACAACTCAACATTGTGAAGTAGTCTATTCTATTTAGTCCTTTCAAGTTTTCCATGTGTATGCCCCTAATAATCCTCCAAAAAAATAAAACAATGTTTGAAACATAATTCCTTTCCTCCACTCCCATCTTCAATGGAATCATTATGGGCAATTTAAACCTGATACTTAACAGCAAAGATAAAAGGGATGATCTAGGATACAAGACCCTTGTAGAGAAATTGTTGAAGATTTGGTGTTCCAGTTTGGTTTCCAAGACATTATACCCAGGAAAGGAAATAATACATGGACTAATATTGGAAAAATGGTCATGGATTTGAGTATTTAAATAGGTTTCTTATTCAAGAGTCTTTCTTACATGATGGTCTCAATTTAGTCTCCTCCATCATACCTTTAGTAGGCTCCAATCACAAGCCTATCACTCTGGAAATCACAAGCCTAGAAATTATGGCCTCCTTCCCTTTAAATTTAGTTTAATATTGTTGAAGCATCATCAGTTCAGAGACCTATTTCTTCATCCTGGATCTACCCCCTGGGTTTATAGGGTTCTGGATATTTCCTATGGGAACAAAAAATATAGAGTCTTAGGAAAGATATTAACGAATTGATGAAATCAAATGTTCAGGATCCTGGTGAGAGTAAATATTATGAGAAAATCCTTCAAGGAATACAAAAAAAGATTGATGCTGCTGGATATTCCAATGCCCTGGTGGAAGAAGAGAGAAAGGCCAACCTCAAATGTTTTGGAACCCATCACAATGAGGAGGAATATTGAAGACAAAGGACTAATTTTCTTTGGCCATATGCACGGGATCAAAATACAAAGCATACCATGCTTTGTATTTTGAGGGATCAACTCACTTTTCATACCAAGTTTTATATTGAGGGATTAACTCATTTTTCTCACATTGTTCCCTGCAAAGATTGACACGTCTGCCTCAGGAAGGTTTAGGCCTATATCACTTGGAAATGTCTCATATAAAACCTAATCAAGATAATATCATGGCACCTCAAGCCATTGATATTAGAGTGGTTTCTGAAGCCATCCACTCAACAAAAGCTTTCAACAGGAGGAATATGGTTCCTAAAGCTACATATGGCAAACATCTTTGACAAAGCGAATTAAATTTTTTCTCAAAGTTCAAAAGTATTTGATTCTGTTGAAGAATTCATATCCTTGTTAAAAGGATGTATTTATTTTCAATGGGTATCTCCCTTAGTTAATGGAAGGCCCATGAGGTTTTTAAATGGCACTAAAGAGCTAAGGCAAGGCTTCCCACCTTCCCCTTATTTATATATCCTTATGGCAAAATGTTGGGAAGAGCTCTAGAAGAAGACATAACAATGGAAAGCTTCCGAGTATCCAATTGGTCCATGGGACCAAACCTATAAGCCATTCCTAAATTGCTTATGGCACCACCCTTCTACATGGCGGATCTTAGACTGTAAGGGCTAGAAGGTTTTAACCTTCTATTTTTAAATACTTGAATGGATCAGGCAGTCAATTAAATAACAAAAAATACAAATTTATGGCATGAATGTTGATGAAGTCACCCTTTATAGAATAGCTAAAAAATTTGAGCTCTGTGCTGAGAGCAAATGGAGATCCATTACTTATTTGGGAACCTTTCTTTCCATGGTAAACCTAAGATCTACTGACTAGCTTCCTGTGATTGAAAAACATAAAAGGAAAAGAGCACATTGGATGGTTGAATCCCCAGGCCAGAAAAATTCTCATAAAAGCAATCCTCTATAGCCTCCCCATTTTATTTGTGCTCAACCCTGTCAACCCCTACTGATATCTTAAATAAAATGGGAAGGATGATTAAAAAAATCCTCTGGAAGGGTGGAAAGCAGTCGAGGGGAAGGGAATTTCCCTTGATATCATGGAAAGAGTCAATCCCTCCCATCCTAGGTGGACTGGGTATCAACAAGCCCAAGCTCAAACACATTGGAATGGGAGCCAGGATCTTGTGGAGTCCGATCAGTGGGGATTTGACCTGTTGGAAGCACATCATTTAAGAGAACCTTGGATCATGAAGGAAATTCATATTCAAAGATATCCCTTCCCTATCTTTCACAAATATTGAAATTCATCCTTAGTCAAAGGATAAATATATTTGATTCCTAAGGAGTATTTCAGTCAACATATGAGAGGATTCTATCCTCAGAGCCCCCCTCTAAAATTTATATTGAGACCTTCCACCCCTCAGGAAATGGTGTTTAAGCAATAAAATCTCTACGTCAGAAGACATCTCTTCTTGATCAATATCTGATCCCCATCTAAGAGAAATGACTTCCCCCTATTCTGATCCCCAATGCCTTGACCCCCCTTTTATCCAGAGAAATGGAATTCCCCTATTCTGATCCCCAATGCCTTGACCCCCCATTGTTCTAGCTCATTGGTCTCTTGGCAGGGTAAGATCCTATATTAAAAGTAACAAAATATTTGTAATATAGGGCTCTAAATCTAGAAGATACTCTGTCAAAGAGGGATATCTCAAACTTCTTGGCAAGGATTGTCCTCATATTCCAATTGGAATAAGGTAGAATAAAATTTGGCTAAATGGATTTTCCCCAAGAGACTTATTTTTCCTTTTTTCTCATGGGAAAATTTTAACTGGGAAACATTTGATCAAGCACTTGAAGGCGGTTAGTGTATATAACAACCAAACTGGAGAAAAACACAATTGAAAAATTCCAAACAGTAGCAAACCATGAACCCGAAACTGCCATAAACCCCGACAGTAGAAAAAATCACAGCCAAGGCCTTGAAAATTCTAAGGAGAAGAATTTTGCATCGGCTTATTGTGACAAGATTCCTGGAAATACTGCAGTTGTTCTATAAATTTTGGAAAAACTAAGTGTAGTCATGGCATAAATAGTTTCAAATACCACCTGGCTCAAATTCCCAGGCATGGCATTAATCCCTGTCTTATTGTCCCCCAAGAGGTTAAACATCAAGCACGTTTGGCACTTAAAGCCAAGAAAGCACAAATAAACAAAGAAATGCTAGTGATTGCAACTCATGAAACTTGTTCTAACACCTCCTTGTTGGCCCTATCTGTAAAATCCAGCATGCCAAACCCAAGTTTCACCACCACAGTCTGGAATTCAAGTCCAAACCCAAATGCCTATGCTTCCTATTCCTTGGTTCCTACAAATCTCAGCCATGAGGTGGAAATATAAACACTTTTTTGTGCCCCACACACAACAAACCTAGCTCGGGGAGCAGGGGTTGGAAAAAGAATGTACATACACAGGAAAGGAAGTTCCATTTTTTGGAATTACTTAGACATTCCATTCAACTGTGCTAGGATCCTTTATTGGCAGGATATGATTGGAGTTGTTGCTATTGTGGATCCAGGGTTCAAATCCCCTACATGTGAGAGACTCAAGATTGATTTTCTAGCTGAGAGTGCTGAAGATGTCAACCTTGTGCTTGCAGAGTATCGTAACTACTGGAGCAGAGACAGGTTTCACAGTCATGAGTGATGGTTGGACAAATACCAGGAATGGGACCCTAATAATGCTCCTTAAATTTGTTGATGCCTCGGACATAATCAAAACTGCTCAAATGCTTTGTGATCTGATAGATGAGTTTGTTCACGGGCTTGGTGAACATGTACAGATCATCACCAATAAAGAAACTAATTGTATGGCCTCTGGTACACTATTTATGATTAGGTACCCCACCATATTTTGGACATCTTGTGTTGCACACTGCGTAGATTTGGTGCTGAAGGACATAGGTAAAATTGATTGGGTAAAGGAGGTTGTGGACTAACCAAATACCTTTTTAATCACAATAATATCCTCATTGTCATGAGAACATACACAGTGATAAGACTAGATTTAAGGAGAATGCACAAGATGGGAGAGGATTTCTGACATGCATTGAGAGGTGCTTTCCTAGGGAAGAAATCCAAAGTCGCATCATTGGGAAATGACAACATTACAAAGTGCCATCAAATTATTTGTTTATGAAAATGCTATGAGAGTGAGGAAGAATATGATGTCGGTTGACCTTGATCATATCCACGATGAAGAGAAAGTATCAAGGAGGAAGTGTGGAAGGAGCTGAGAGAAGGCACCAAGGCACTGTTAAGGTGCACAAGGGTAATTATTGTGCTCCCCAAATCTTCACCAAACATGCTCATTGACTGAAATATTCTCAAAAAATCACTTATTTTGTTTATATCTCTATCACTATTTGTTATTGTTCTGTTTGGGGCATAACATGTGATAGCAGTTCTGGACCCAGACCTAAAATCATACAATGTGCTTTTTGAATCCATGGTTTTCATTTTGTATAGGTTATCATTTGATCTATGTGAAAGAAAAAATTCTACCAATTATTTTGAATGATCAAAGTGAAGCTGTGGCATCAAAAGGTGAAGTACCAGAGTCCTTAATTTATTAATGGTGTTATTGATCCATAAAGAAGTGAAATTGTACCCCAGGTTCAATATTTTCTTTCAGGTGACGGAGTTGAGGCTAGTTTGTGCCTCAATTTTGGTGGTTGGGGAATGTATGTGGTGGTCTTTTTTCTCTCTTTTGCAATCATTTGCACTCTTAATGTGAGAGCACAAATACATATTACCATGCATGAACAAACTCAACACCCACTAGCTGTGTGCACCAACCCTTATGACCCAATACTACTGTGCATAATGCTCATTGCGGGATCCAAGGGGAAACACTTGTATGTGATTAATGTAAAGAGTCTCCAAAAACTCTATAGAATTTGGCATTGACAAGACCATGCACACCAAGTTACAGCTCTACACACATGACCTTCAACATTCTATACACATGCCTAGAACTAAGAAGTCAGGATTGTAACTGAACATGCCTAAAATATTGAAATTGTAGGTACAATTTGTCATATGTGCTCTGTATCTCCTTGAGATTCTCCTCTCTAGCAAGAGGATCAAGTAATTGTTCTAATTATGTTGTAACTAGTTGATCCTATCATGGATTGTTTTTGATATTTTCTCCCTCTTTGTAATGGTTTGTACATAATTTTGTGGACCTAAACAGAGAATTCATTCCCTTAAGAACTTCTCTTGAATTTTTACCCACCATCCTAGATCCAAATCCTAGGCTCCATCAAGTGCTGAGAGGGATCAAATCTCTCGAGGTGCAAACCTCTTCTTGAATAGCTCCTTGAGTGCAATATCTGAGCCACCTAATCCTAAGCTCTAAAGTCTCTAGTTTAAGTCTCATATTTACTTTTTACTTTGTATTATTCTTTTTTGTTTATGGCCGACATAATATTTACCACCTAATCCTAAGCTCTAAAGTCTCTAGTTTAAGTCTCATATTTACTTTTTACTTTGTATTATTCTTTTTTGTTTATGACCGACATAATATTTATTACTTTTTACTTTGTATTATTCTTTTTTGTTTACTTTGTATTATTTTGTTACTTGACAAACACACACATGTTACAAGATCTCCCTCATACTGGGCTATAGAGTGCCTCTTGGTGCAATTATATTTGAGCATGTTAGAAGTAAGAAGATTTTAAGTTAGACTAGGCCAGACTTGTTCCTCATTGCAAAAGATTGAGATGGCATACAAGTTTTTTTCTCTTTCTCATTACAATATCTCTTGTATAGACTCAACATAATTTTTTAGCTTGGGTATATATTGACACTTTCTTGGCATTGTTATCCATGTAGCTAGGGTGCATTAGGTGGTTAGACTAGGGTTCGTGATATGCAAAGTATTCCAAATATTCCATTGGAACAGTTCGTCACAACAAATATTACAAGTTTCTTAAAACACTTTTTTATGCAATGTATTACAACATAGATTAGATCTTAAATGGGAAAATCCTAACCCATGAGTGCTACTTGTTAAACACCTATTTCCATGGGTGGTCACTTGGAGATTTATGGGATAACTTGGGTTGTCTCATAGCATTTCTGAGCATGAAGGAGGACAATTGCTAGCATTTTGGGATAGCTGAACAATACATAGGTAGCTTTATGACAGGTTTTAAAAGTGTTGAAGAAAGGTGAGCAACATTAGCAAAGAAGCATTAAGAATAAATTATGGGTAAATTTCACGAAGTATCAGCAGAAAAGACTACTCATTTCAAAATCTTGGATGTGTTGAGTTAGTTTATACCTCATACCAGTATTGAAACTCAGATTTGATCAAATTTGAGCATGAATAAGGATACATTATTAGCAGTCTGGGAATGTTCAGGATCTTCTAAGCCGTGATCCAACAATGAGAATACACCAGAAATGTGTTCTGGCAAAGACTAGGGTCATGATGAAATGATTTATTTACTTTCAGGTTATGGGTAGCCTTAAAAATGATTCTAAACTAACTGTGGTTTCATTTGAGGTTGGAAAATCTGTGACTGTGGTACTGTGGATCTACTCGATTACTTGGAAGTTGTTTGTGAAGAATGTTCATTTGCTAAAGCCTAAATCCCAGATTGATGGGCCTTTATCATCCATGTATCATACCTAGACTTGTGAGAAATTAAATCAATGAGTTGCCAAAAGTCCACTGGACTTTTCAAACAATGACATCCTACAGGTAGCCTAGAAAACATTATTATTTGAAATAGAATATATATAAGATAAATACAGATTAAAAAATGTATAGAACAAGCACAAAATGATAAATAATAATGAAACATGATCATAGGTTAAATTAGTGCTGACCATTTGTCAAAAAATAATGTTTGGTCTATCAAGTTGAACATAAGATGAAATTTTCAATTTAGTTATGACCAAGTATAACCAACTTCTAACCAAAGTTTAAGTATGGCCAATTTACTGCATCCAGTTGAGATCAACCATGCTCAAATGTCAACTATGGTTAATATTGGCCCAGGGCAACAAGATGCATGTGCATGTTTATATATATGTAGGTTCATCTTTCATTATAATAAGACTTTAACAAGGAAGCCATCCTCCGCACACTTGAGGACAATTTGGTTATGACACAAAATAGAATGAAACAACAAGTTGACCAACATCACTCAAAGCACTCTTGCAAAAGGGGATCGGGTGTCTCTTTACCTTCAACCTTGTAAAAACACACCACTCAAAGATAAACTCAAAAAATTGGCACCAAAGTTATATGGACATTACAAGATTAAAAAAAGCATTGGACAAGTGGCCTACAAGCTGGCTCTTCCAAACCACTCCAAGATTCACTCGATCTTTCGTGTGTCGTCTCAGGAAGGTTGTGGTATCAAATTACAAAGTGCAAACCAACTTATTAGAACTTGATGAAGAGGGCTCCATTTCGCTCCATCCCAAAGCAATATTGTATACCAGACAACATCAATTGCGTAAGTGCACGGTTCAAGAAGTAATGATCTAGTGGAAAGATATGCATCCAGAAGATGCCACATGGGAACCAACAATGATTCTACAACAATTCCCTCACCTTCAGCCATGAGGACAACACAACTCTGGAAGGGGGAGGGCATGTTAGGGTCCTACACTAACCTCCCTACTTTAGCTACATAGGAGTTAGTCAATCAATGTATGCTTCCGTCTTCCCTCTAATGTATGCGGGCATCTTTCCTTGACTAATAGTAGTGGATAGTTCTTCAATATAAAAGGATTCTTTTTACTAAGCAAGGCCCACTAGGTAGTTGGTATTCATTAATAATGTGAGCACAAGTAGTTAGATATGTGCTATTGAGAATCTATTTGATGAGGCAAGTGAACATTGTTTTCTCTCTTTTATTTATCATAATACAAGGTTATATTCCACATTGTGTCATTTCAATTGTCCCTTGTATCTAGTTTTATACATTATTATCTATGTATACCTAGTTGTGCTCTAAGTTTAAGGATTAAGGAACACCACACTGAGTACCAATCCCATGCACAATTTGTGGGGTAGGCTAAGGTTGTATCCTTAGAAGAGCTAAGTGTTAGGTCAGGGTACCTCTCTCTCTAAGAGGTTAAGTTCCAAAAGATCCAATATCTATATAGGAAAAAGACCAAACGAAAGATGACCTCAAGGAAAAAAGGACAGACATCGAACTATGCCTGAACAATGGATTGGGGACCATACATATGCACTGGATGGTGTGCCTGAGAAGCAAGGTCTATACTATCAATCCTAGCCCAATCAATCTACAGCAAAGTCGATCCCCGGATCTCTAAACCATAGAGGACCACAACTCTAATAATCATATCCAAGAGGTGTAGATCGAACAAGATGTCTTGAATCTGGTTCTAGAAAAATTGTCTTGAAGAGAGCAAGAGAAGCCCTTATGCATGCTAAAATGGGGTCCTACTAATTAGAACCCCAAGTAGTTGTAGGAAATCATCATCTCAATCTCTTAACCTTGGAAGTAGAAGTGTAGTTTTCTCTTCAACGTGTTGAAGATTGTAACCTTGGTTTTACCCAAGCTGATTGTCACATGTCAAAATCCAGGGAATCACTATCTATCAAGGCCCCTCAACGAGGAAGCCAATAAGATCAAGTCAATAGAGAAGAGAAGCAAAGAGATTAACACATTGCAAAGGAGGCCATCATTCGCATCCTTTTGCTCGCAAAGAAAGGATTCCAACTCGTCAATGTAGATCCAAAAGATAATAAGTGAAAAGGGGCACCCCTTTTTACTTCTATGGTGCTCACCGAGTAAAACTTAAATTTGATGGGGCAGCCCCCATCATTGTGAGAGCTACTTCACAATAGATATCACAAATTATAACTATTTCACCCCTTTTTGACCTCAATGGTTCTCATCGGGCGAAACTCAACTTTGATGGGGCAGGCTCTAATAGTGAGATGAAGCTCGATGGCCCAGGAAGGAGTCATAGTAGATGGAAAACCACAACTAAAATCATCCTGGACTAGCTAAAGGAAGAGAAAAAAATTATGTATGGCAATATCGGGCCAACATTGGAGGATACCAATCATTTGATAGGAGAGCATAACAACGCCATGGAGAATGGATTGGCAGCCATGAGAGAAAATATACACCATGTTCTACTGGCATTTCGGAACATGAACCTAAAAATAGAAATTCTAGTGAGAATTGTCATGGAGAAGGGATTTCCAAGCAGATTTCAGTAGTAAACTCAAGTGTGAGGAATAAAACTCGGCTCCTCAGCAGTCACCTTAAATGGATTTAAGTATTTAGTAGACCAAGGTTGGATGGATCTTGTATCCAACAAAGTCATATAGATGTTGGCAGTCTAAAGGCTCTCCACTTCAATGATGGAAGAGGCACTTCAGATAAGATAAGATCATTTTCTTAATGTCCACAAGTGTCAAAAAGAGAAAGTTAGAGCATAGGAACCATTGCCCATACAGGACCAGGCACAAAGTTTTCACACTCAGACTCAGCAAAGACTCCCTAGCTTGGGACTCAACAATAGTTGACAAATACAAAAAATCAAAATATATTAAGGGCAAGTATTGGCGAGTCAGTATGAGTCTTGGCCAAGTATAAGGAGATTTTTTGTGAGTTTAGCGAGTAAGGGAAACTCTTGTCAAGTGGCGACTTCATGGATGAGTAAGAGGCATGTATTCAACCCAACTAAGATTCGGGAAGACTTAAAAAGACTAGTGAATCTTGGCCAGGTCAAACTTTAATGACCAAGCAACCACTCCTTGCAACTCTGGTGGGCCATCCATATCTAAAGAAACTTGCATTGTGTGAATTAAATTTTCTATCATAAATTTTAAGTCTTTTGTTTTAATCTTAACTTTTAAGTACGCCAAGTCTTGGAAAGTGGCAACTTCATGGCTGAGTAAGAGGCATGTATTCATCCCAGCTAAGACTCGGGAAGACTTAAAAGACTAGTGAATCTTGGCCAAGTCAAACTTCACTGACCAGGCAACCACTCCTTGAAACTCTAGTGGGCCATCCATATCTAAAGAAGCTTTCATTGTGTGAATTAAATTCTCTTTCAGAAATTTTAAGTCTTTTGTTTTAATCTTAACTTTTAAGTACGTCAGCAGATGCCAGGGATGGAACTCTGTAGGAAGATGATAGTATGTAGTATGTACAAGTCAGTATGTTAGCTCTGTTTTGATTATCTCTGAAATTCTATATTTTTTGGGTATACTATGAAATGAGAACTATATACTATGAACGAGAACTCTACCCATAAAAACGATGATTTTTGCAAAAAAAACACCAAAAACACCCCCCAAATAGAAAAGTGTTGATACCAGTATACACGTATTTTTTTTTAGGGTAAAAAATAGAGCCCTGGCCTAAACATCCCATATTGTTGTTTAACAAAACTTTAAAATCAACCTTAAATTGGAAAAAAAAAAATTCTTGAAGAGATAAATTACAACTTTCAGGAAAATTGCATATTAAACAAAAAAACAAATTTCTCTAATAATTTCACCATTATAACCATATAAAAACAAAGGAATTATGATGCGATTCATAATGAGATAATATATTAGACCATACAAGAACAAATGGTTCATATAAATATTCAAAAACTCCTCTAGAGTTTCAATTACAAAAATCATACTAGTAAAAAGCATCTAAACTGCTTCTTCAAATTCATCCATGGATTCTAACACCCCATCATCAAAAACTCCTCAAGAGTTTCAATTACAAAAATCATACTAATAAAAAGCATCTACACTGCTTCTTCAAATTCATCCATGGATTCTGACACCCCATCAGAATCTACATTTTCTGCAGATGAAGGACTTGATGAAGATGTAGATGACCCATACTCTTCTCTATTATCAATGGGCGCACAATATGAGTCTACATCTATACCCATCATTTCAGATGTCACATTCCTTCGAGATCTATGGCTTCGTTTAACACACTCCCATCTTGCACGAATGCTCCCTATTCCACGAATATTAGCTTTGGGTTTTAAAAAAGAAATTAAAAACAAATTAAACTAACAATTTTAACTAATGTTATAATTAAAAATGTTAAAAAAATTAAAAACAAACTAAACTAAGATAACATTATAATTAAAAATTTAAAAATACATTAAAAAAAAAACTAAGTATCTATATACTAACCAAACTAACATTATAAATTTTAAAAAAAAACTATACAAAAACTTAAAAACGATTAAAACAAAAATTTAAAAACAATAAAAAAATCAAACTATACAAAATTTTAAAATAAATTAAAAAACAAAAAAATAAAAAAAAAATTAAACTATACAAAATTAAACAAACTTTAAACAAAATTTAAAAAAAATTAAACAAACTTTAAACAAAAAATTAAACAAAATTTAAAAAAACATAAACTATACAAAATTAAAAAAAAAAACAAAATTTTAAAAAAATTGAAACAATGCAATGGCAGGGAGGTGGGCGGTGGCGGTGGAAGGGAGGGCGGTGGGGGAGGAGCGAGGAGGGGGAAGGGGGAGGGCGACAGAGGGATAAGGGAGGAGGTGGAGGAGGTGGTGGGTGGCGGCGGTGGAAGGGAGGGCGGCGGGGGGAGGTGGAAGGGAGGGCACGGGCGCGGGGGGAGGGGGAAGTGGAGGGGAGTGGGGAGGAGGAAGGAGGGGGAGGGAACTGCCCACTTGGGAGCCAAAGGGCAGCCCTCACGGCCCCCGTCGATGCCGGGCATCGATGGGGGTCGTCAGGGCCTCCCTTTGGTGCCCAAGCGAGCAACCTCCCTCGCTTGGGCGCCAAAGGGTGGCCCTCACGGCCCCTGTCGAGGCCCGGCATCGACGTCGATGCTGGGAATCAATGGGGGCCGTGAGGGACGCCCTTTGGTGCCCAAGCGAGCGACCTCCCTTGCTTGGGCGCCAAAGGGCGGCCCTCACGGCCCCCGTCGATGCCCAGCATCGACGTCGATGCCTGACGTCGATGCCGGGCATCAACGTCGATGCCCGGCATCAACGATGATGCCCGGCATCGACGTTGATGCTCGCGGCATTGGCGAATGATGTTCCTGCTCGCACTTCGTCGTTGGCGTTGGCGCTGGTAGGTTTGCTACTAGCCACTCCTGCATCAGTGTTTTTCAACACTCTTAACCTTCTGGTTATTTCGTGGACCATTTGGTTTTTTATGTGGCATTAGGGGTTTAATTTGTTTATGCTGCAACAGGGTTTAGGAATGGTTTATGATGCAGTAGGGTTTATGAATGGTTTATTGTGCTCCTGTTAATTTGTTTATGAATGGTTTATGATGCAGTAGGGTTTATGAATGTTTTAGTGTTTATTCATTTATTAGGTTTGAGGTGAATTTGTTTCGGTTGATTTATTGAAGGTTCTATGGCTTACGTTGCAATCATAATTTTGGGTGAATTATTGAAGGTTCTGTGGTTAATGTTGAAGCTGCATTTAAATTTTTTTTAGGGTGTATGAATTAAGGTTGTGTTGCAACAGCATTTTAAATTTTTTTAGGGTTTATGTTGCAATCATAGTTTGGGCAGAATTATCGCAGGTTCTATGGTTTGTGTTGCAGCAGGTTCTATGGTCTGTGTTGCAGCAGGGTTTGTAAATTTTTTAGGGTTTATGTATTTAGTTTGTGGTTTGTTTATGTTGCAATCAGCGTTTGGGATGAATTATTGAAGGTTCTATGGTTTGGGTTGCAACAGGGTTTATAAATTTGTTGGGGTTTATGAATTTGGTCTGTTGAATGGTTTATGTTGCAATAATCGTTTGGGCTGAATTATTGAAGGTTCTATGGTTTATGTTGCAGCAGGGGTTGTAAATTTTTTAGGGTTTATGAATTTAGTTTGTTGTTTGTTATGTTGCAATCATAGTTTGGGCTAAATTATTGAAGGCTCTATGGTTTATGTTGCAGTAGGGTTTGTATTTTTTTGGGGGTTTATGATTTAATTTTGTTGCTGGTTTATGTTGCAGCAGTGTTTATAATTTTATTGGGGTTTATGAATTTCGTTTGTTGTTGGTTTATGTTTCAATCATCGTTTGGGGATGAATTATTGAAGGTTCTATGGTTTATGTTGCAGCAAGGTTTGTAAATTTTTTGGGGTTTATGATTTTAGTTTGTTGCTGGTTTATGTTGCAATCATAGTTCGGGTTGAATTATTGAAGGTTCTATGGTTTATGTCGCAGCAGTGTCCCTAAATTTTATCTGGTTTATGAATTTAGTTTGTTGTTGGTTTTTGTCGCAGTAGGATGGTAATAGTTAAAAGTCAAAACTGCATCAGACAGGGGATGGATGCTAGTTGACAACAGTGGCTTTTCCATTGTCTCGTCTTATTGGAAGAATACCCATAATTCAGTTGTTGATATCAACAAGTTTGCAAAATTGTCTATTGTTGATGTAGCTTACAAGTGATCTGCTCCATCTTATGATTTTCTATTGTTGATGCAGTTTACAAGTTATCTGCTATTGTTAAATTACAAGTGTATGATGTCGTTTTTACTTTTAACTATTAACATCAAGTGATCTGCTGCATCTTATCAGTCCATTGCCTGCATTATGGTCCAATAACTTGTATTATGGGCAAAATAGAAGAAGTTAAATTAGTTGTTGCATTATGAGAATTTATATACACATGGTTTTCTTAAACAGTTTGTTGGCTTGATTACCGTTTTCTGTTGTTCTAGCCTTCAAAAGGATATTGAATTTGTTTATAGGAATGTACATACACTGGATCTAATTTAGGCCTGTTATGTTGATTAGTATGATATTGTATTAAGGTGTAATAAGCCATGCATGAGAGCCCTCCATGGAACATTCCTTATAAAATCATTATTAATAATAGGAGAGAAATATGGGCATGTTCCCAATCAGTTAGCATCGCATGGATGGGTATCACACCCATGTAATGGTTCAACCCCATTCCTAACTGCTACTTTAAGGAATATAGGGGTCAAGAGTTGTAAACCATAGAACCTACTGCAACATAAACCATAGAACCTTCAATAATTCAACCCAAACTATGAACCTTCAATAAACCATAGACCCTGCTGCAACATAAACCATAGCCCACGATATCATCAAGGATGAAGCTATTATAGTGATCTTGGGATTCTTCTATCTCCCTTTGAATTTTGGGAATATGGTTGCAATTCATCCCAAACGGTTGCAACATAAACCGTAGACCTTATTGCAGCATAAACCATAGAACCTTCAATAATTCAACCCAAACTACTGCAACATAAACCATAGACCCTACTATAGCATAAACCATAGAAACTTCAATAATTAAGCCCAAACTACTGCAACATAAGCCATAGACCCTACTGTAGCATAAACCCTAGAACCTTCAATAATTCAGCCCAAACTATGATTGCAACATAAACCAACAACAAACTAAATTCATAAACCCTAAAAAATGTTAATGAAATGTTTAATCGGAGAACATTACAGCTTGTTGTTGAAATGATGAAATTGTATATTAAACCTTATGATAAACCCCTGATTACAATGCCGCAAACATCAAGGAACGATATGACCTAGGATTGTACCCAAAATGGTCTAGGATTGTATACAAAATGGCCATGTTGCAGTAGTTAGACCCAATGATTACAAAATCCACAATGCAATGTGGTCACAACAAAAACTTTGGCTCCCCTATATGACACTCCTATGCTTGATGTCATCCAAGATCTTCACTTCCCAATATTGTTGAGTTTCCTACTTGAGCCAGGTTGGTTGGAATACCTAACAATGGCTGATTAGGTTGTGGCTGGTTTCCTCCATATGATATCCAATTTGCTTCTTGTAGCCATGGAGTAATTGAGTAGCCACAGTGCACACTTGTGCTACTAACCCCTGCATTAGGTTGAGCCCCCCGATAATCATAGATATGTCTGACACCTGCACTGGTAGGAGGGAATAAAGTGGGCATGCGCACTTGTTGATAGTGGGGGACTTGGATGTTTAGGAGGTCTTGGAAACATGGAATATTATCTGCAAGATGTTCCAATGTGTTTGGAATCATCCTACTCCCCTCCACTATGTTTTCATCAATGGTAGAACTTTCTGCCACCCCTTGTTCTTTTTGAAGCAATTGTTGAGCCTTTCTCAATTCCTTTTCCTGCCTTGCCATTTGTTTTTGATGAGCCTTTTCTTGTATTTCTTTATCTCTTTCAATCCTTTCCTGTGCTCGAAGTTTTGCTGCAGAAATCCTTGCAACCTTCTTTTCTTTAGCTAAATCCCTCTTTTCTGCTTTAAATCCTGGATTTCAAGTTTCCTATGCTCATACTCAACCAATAGTTTTATATAGTCCTCTGAGGTGAGTAACTGTGAACTTCAGCATAGATGAACATTGTCTACTGTTGCTTGCCTTCTTTTTGCTGACACACTCTCTACTGGTAGCTTTAGGAACCAACCAAGCAACTGGCCCTTCTTTCACACTTGCCTTTCAATATTTGGGTCAATGTTCTCCTGCTCAATTTGAAACATATTGTCCTCTTCAGTTGGAACCTCATTGTGGACACTATCTTCTTCCAGGTTTCCATTGTCCAAAAAATAATGAACAATTTCATCTTCCAATTCTCTTGGATGTGAAGGCATGTTCATGCTTTCTTCATTGGTCCTTGAGACAATATTTTTGTCCAAATTAATCATGGCTTCTGCCAGCCATGATGGTGGGGTAACCTGGCTTGGAAAAGTCAATTCTCCATTGCTACTTCCTGGTGCATGATCAATGTTTTCATTGACATGATCAGAAGCAAAAGTTGCAACTGTTTCTTGCATAGAGACATTAACAAGATTAGAAGCAGAAGTTGTAGCTGTCTCAGTTGGTGTAACAACCTCCATGTTACTATCAATTGGTTCATTGTTATATTGTGTTTCACTTACCTGTTCTTCTTCATCACCATAGTATGGCCCTCCTTGAGAGAGGGATATCATATTATCAGCAACAACAACATCTTCCTCTACCTCCACATATTCTTGGCCATCAACATGTTCTTGGACATCCCCTTCTTCCTGACCATTCAGATCAAATGCCTAGCTACAACTAGTATCATGCATGAGAGCCTTAGAATTTAGTGGCCATATTCCAGTCCTCTTAAACCCAGCCTTGATATTCGAAGGTATGAGAGCCATTTTAAAGGATTTACTTGCAAGCTAGGCTAGCTCAAACCTTTTTACCTCCACCCCTGGATTCTTTTCCATCCACGAAGCTCGCTCACCCCTGAAATAGTTCTTGAAAGGCCCGAACACACTGACATCTAGGGGTTGCAATCTGTGAGTGGTATAAGCAGGCAATGTCAACAGGTTGATACCCAAATTGTTAGCCTCCTCGATTGTTTGCACAACAATGTGGCTTCCATGACCATCTAAAACCAACAGGTGTCTATTTACAGGTGAGACACCACTTGGTATAGATGCAACAAAGTGAGTAAGACAATTCAAAATGAGTTCTTTGGTCATCCAAGCATGGGGATGTGCAACCATGCATGCACCTGGTTCACAATTATGTATATAGTTTTTCAGTTGAGTTTTACCTTTAAATAGATAAAATCTAGGGATTGAAGCACCAATTGCATTGACACAACATAGAATAGTGATCCACTCCCTGCTCCTAGGAAAACTCTTTGGCACATTACGACTCCCTCTCTTGGCAATTACATGCATGCCACAGTTCCTTCCTTCCTGTAAACTTGTTTCCTCACAGTTCCATATATGGTCTAGAGCATACCCATGTTTCTCATATGCACTAGAAAGGGTGGCATAGAACTTAGTCAGAATTGGATCCATAGATTTAGAGCCCTGTCTCTATCTAGGCCCTCAGCTATACGCAACACAAGGTTTGGATGCCCTTTTTTAAACCCAAACCACCATGACTTACTAGGAAACCCATCTTTGAAGGGGTTTGGCCTCCCTTGACAGATTTGAGCTACTGTGGATTTTAGCTATATCAACTCTAGCCCATGTCCCATTTTAGCCATCTCCTTACACCACTGAACCACCTTGGCCTCCTCCTCTTCACTCATAACTATAACAGGCCCTTTGCGATTTGTATGTGTGAGCCCATTTATCCAATAATGTACTGAAGAGGTAGCAACTCCATGTATTTTAGCAGCAGCACGAATGGAATATCCATTGAACTCTATATCATCAATAGCATCTAGCATGTCTTCTTTTGTTTATCCTCTTATTGCATTGATGTTGGTTACTGAACTTGTTCCTTGAACTGTGGTTGGAAGTGACTGTGTGGTTGATGGTGGGACAACAATGTCCTCTTCCACCACATTGTCATTCTCAACAACATGGTTGGGAGCATTGTTGGCATTTGAATGATCAACCCTCTCCTCGTCTGATGAGGTGCAGCGTAGCTAGGCACCCCTACTCAGTCGACGACTTGTTCTCCTTGCATTGATGACTCCTGCCATGCCTGCAACAACCTGCACATTTAGAAGGGAGGCTGATTATGTAGAAGAAACTGGAAGTTGATTATAACAGAAATGGAAATAACATTACAAGGGAAGCTGGTTATATAGAAGGAAACTGGAAGTTGATTATAACAGAAATATGAATAACATAACTGGAAATAACATAAACAGAAATATAAATAACATAAACAGTAACCTGAATCTACTGTGCACACACTTCTGATGGTATGCCTCCACTGTGCTGTTCGAATTTCTGAAATGCAATTGTGCACACACTCTGCAGGTCAAATTTATGAAATGCATCTTCATAAGGGTTGTGGTTCATTTATAGTTGTTTGCTATTGAATTGGATTGGTAAGAAGGTTGCACATGGATTGCAATCTCTCAAATTTCAATGTGTGTTGTGGATTGATTTGAAAGTGATCCAATGGCTGGGAGCTTGTCATTGTGGATCCCTATGCCTTCATCTATTTCATGTTCCTTGTGCTTCCATCTGTTTAATGGGTGCATTTAATGGGTAGGTGTCATTTATTGAACACAGTGGGTTGGAATGTTGAACAATCTTGCAGTTATGGCTGACACTATCCTTTCTGTTGCTTGAACATGTTTCAATGAATGTTTGAACAAGTTTTAATGAATGCTGGGATATTTAGGCTCCAATAGATATTTGTGGGTCCTCCTTTGATAGGTACCTTGTAGTAGGTGGCAAAAACGAGCTGGGTTATTTAGTTGTTCGTGTACTTTTGGATCCTTGAGCAGATTTGTACTTAGTTGGGACAAGATGTTTTGTACTGTTTTTCATATAAAGACTATTTATTGACACCTATTGGCCCAGTCAGTTAATGGGAAAATTTTGGACATAATTTAAATATTTACTGCACTCAATATGGAATATGTATGTTTAATTTATGGGTGTCTTTGTGTCAATATATGGTGGTTGTGTGGGACCAGTACTATGACAACTACTGGTCCCTTTTCAAGAATAGACAACTCTCCCCTACAACTATTTGTGAGAAAAAAACAATGTATAGCAATTTCACAATGGCATATATACACAAAATTAATCTTCTTAGAATCAGAGAGAGAGATTTCTTGGCCGCTTTTAGAAATCTTAATGGAATCTCTCAGGTTGTCAACTATTCTTTTCTACATGTTTTCACCCTAAACGGATGGTCAAACCAAGGTCATTGAGCATACCTCAATTCATGCTCTCTGCATTTGTCATCAATAAAACAAGCAGTTGGATAAGTACCTCCATGTATCGCAGCACAACTACAACAGGGCCAATGCTATCTCTACTGGGCACTCCCCTTTGAGGTTTTTTGGCTTTCAACATCTTGCTCCTTATGAGTTTCATGTTGCTCATCTAGATGCATCCACATCCCACTAGTAGAAGAAGAAAGATAAGGCTTATTCTTTTATGTAGCACTTAGCTAAGATCCATAACAAGGTTCAGGCCATCCTCCAACAAACATAATCCATATATATAAGGCACCTTATGATCTAGATGATTGTCCAATGGATTGTCTATAATCAAATTGAAGGTTAACACGTGTCCTCCACTATGGGAAACACTATATACCAAAAAAAATATGGTTGTCCAACGGATTGTCTATAATCAAATTTAAGGTTAACACATGTCCACTATGCACATATGATTTCTAAATGTCTAAATTGGAGCTTTTACTCTTCAAAGAGAGTACGAATTATGAATATTGATAAGCTTGACAAGCTCCACAACATGATATAGGCTGAATTTTTTATTTGAATACAAATCGATACAATATATTATTTATCAGGAGAACAATGTGTAAACAACAGGGTCCAGGGTTTAATAAAAAAACAGATAATGTTCTCTATGCAGTAGGTAAAACCCCCAACAAGAAAAACCATTAAAATCAGATAAAATGTATTTTTTCTTTGTTAAACCCCACCAACAGCAAGCCAAAATCTCAATTTAAATCATAAGAAAATGGGCATTTTATGAGGTGCATAAACATACCTTAACCAAGAGAAGACAAGCTTGACTAAAGAGTCGGGAGATGCGACTCAAGTGAGCTCTACAAGAGCCTAAAAACTTCGGCAATAGGTGGGAGCTTTGAGGGTTTTTCTTCCACCAAAATGATAAAACCCCAAGAGCCCAAGCATGTGCGCATAAAAAAGAGTATTATGAGAATAAACGACAAGAGTATGAAATGATGAAAAAACAGAATAAAATAGGAATCTGAATGTTGAGAATGAATGGTGAAGGGTTTTTTGGGGAAAACAATATATATACACTATATATATGCAATGGCGTCGATCTTTGAGTGTAGATGTTAAAATAACACTATATATATGCAAAGGCGTCGATCTTTGAGTGTAGATGTTAAAATAAAATTGGGTTTCGTTAAAGGATGACCAAGCACCCATCCTCCATCCACTTGGGTTTATTCACCCACTTCTTTCTTTAGTTAGGGGTATATTGATCCATGGTGTTCGAGAAGGGTTAGGTCATTGTCAACGTGATAGAGGTTAACTGGTACTAGTATTTGGTGAGTGGTTATGTTCAATCTTTTTGAAGATGATGTCTAGATCTAAGTTAATAAAATGTTAGTAATTTGTATCATAATAGCTAAGTATTTATAAATTTTATAAATAAATAAAATAGTTGTAGTGTTATTTAGGATTTTTTTTTGTTTTTTTTGTTAAGAGATTAGGATTTTGAGTCTAAGAATATTTAGTGATTTATATTCTCCTA
The DNA here is from genome assembly GCA_027924585.1 of Larix kaempferi. NCBI lineage: Eukaryota > Viridiplantae > Streptophyta > Pinopsida > Pinales > Pinaceae > Larix > Larix kaempferi. The sequence continues at coordinate 6,909,254 of BSBM01000008.1, forward strand.
TTTTTTTTTGGAAACACCACTATTCATGAATCTTCCATCATGATTTAGTCTCTTGATTTTGCTCGGAATGATTTTGATGGATTAGACACCTTGAAGATCACCTTTTGCAATTCTCAAAAGTTTTTTGAAAGACATGTGAGTGTTTCAAAAATAAATAAAACATGTGTTTGGTAGAAATATCTTTTAATTTGTTAGTTTAAAATTTGCTACACAGGTCAACATGGAAAAATCAAGTATAATGTTCATTGATACCCCAAATGAACAAGTGGTAGAGATTGCAAGAGCAACATCCTAACCCAAAAGAAGGTTTTGAGAGTCATTTAAGAAGACTTTGTTCAGGCAGCTAGGGTTCCTACCCTAGACGCACTATTCGCCTCACTTGTTGGCGAGGTTTTAGGTTTTTGGATTACACAATCAAGATGAGGTAGTGGCGAGCTTGAACTCATTCTCTCCTATGGGCATGGTCAATGGCGGCGGTACAAGGCAGACAATGTAGTGTGGTCGGAGGCAGTGTCTATGTATTTGTGCTCACTGAGCAGTTTTAAAATGTGCTCTTTGAAGCCCCTTGAATCCCTGTAACATGGGTTTTTTTTGTAGATGTTATCAATTGCTTGTCTCTTTGGAGCTTTGATGTATCCATGTTTTTTTACATGGAAGAAAGACCGTTGGGTCTTTGCATGCTCTTTTAGCTTTTTTTGCTTTAGGAGCAGTGATGTATTTGTGCTTTATGCACTCAGAAACCTTCGGGTTAGTTTCTGTAAGGCCATTAGGTCTCTTTAGCTAGTTTTTTATGTGATCACAATTCTGTGAAACTTAGTTTTTGAATTAACAGTCTCATCCTTCCTAAATTCCAATCTGTTACAGTGGCACCCATGTCTATTGTCCAGACCTACCTGAAACATCACGTTGTTGTATTTCCACGACAACCTCACAAACATTCACTAACTTGAGGTTCCATTATATAATATGTAAATATGAAACATTAACTAGAAATTCAATTTATTCCTATGCACACACTTGGGGTATAGCATTGTTTCAACTTTCCATCATCCATTTATTGGGTTCAACACAAACTTTGTTTCGTAAATCTTCTTAATTCTTTTCAAAACTAATAAAGAATGGTTTAGCTCATCTTCTTTCTTTCATCCTCTAAGGAGCCTTACAATTTATTTAATAACCTATGTGTGTACCAAATAAAAAAATATATACGGAGCTATCTAATCTTGTAGCAAACTTTCCTCAAGTTATTTGAAATTGGTTCAAGGTTCCCAATGCCCATCAATCTGGAACTTTGGTCAAAATTTGGACAATATGAGTAGAGTAATAATTGGGAAAAATGTTGAATTTTCACACTTAGCGAAAATCTTGATTTCAACCTCCAATAATTTACTTTACTCAGATTAATGCATACAAACCCACTAGCATTCAAATATGGAAATTATGAGTAGAAATATATTTAGCTAAGACACTGAATATGCACAGCGGAAATGAACAAAAGACAACCACATTTAACCACACATTTGACACAATGATTTCCTAGGTAATGGCCCCTGGAAAAACCTCGAAGGGAAAACCAGTCAATGAGAGAAATTTTATTAAATGAGCCCACAGAATTTTCTAAGTACAAAAAACAGTAATTATCAGCAATAAATGCAATGTACTTTCCTCAAAAATTGTGCCCAGCTTCTTGGATATCATGCCACAGTCACTTGTGCGGACTCCCAGGGACCTAGACAGAAATAAAGTCTTGAAATTCACACCCAAAATCTTGTTGTACAATCTGTATCCAGTTTAATCCATGTAAAATATCTAGGATGGAGGTATGTTCAATGGGAATCCTGGTTATTCTCGTTTTTGTATGTATTGAGTCAAGCTCAATTTGTTTTAGAGTGGTTAAGTAATTGTAGTGTAAATTTTATTTTCTAATTTGCATTTCTACAAGATTTTATTTATGACAGAAAGATGCTCTGAGCACATAGCTATAGAATTATATTTTGTTTTTCTAAATATAAAATGTTAATAAAGAACAAAGATGTAGATGAATAGTAGATGAATAGCAGTCAAGGATAAAGATGATAATCAAGGAAACAAGGTTTGTGGGGGGTTGGAAAATTTGTCTAGACTTTCGTGGTCCAGGATCAGCTTGATCTCTAAATATAACCTATAAGAGTTGCATCTCTTTGCTGTCACTATCATGTGGTAATTTATAATCTGTTTTAATGCTTTAGGCCTTTTACTGTTAAGATTTTATGCAAATCCAATCCCATTTTGGAGTATATTTGGCTGAATTTCGCTTGTTGCGATGAACTCGTTAAGTTTTACTATGGTTGTTTTCCTTAGAATTTTTCCTAGAGAGTTTCCTAACACAATGTGGCTATCCGCTTCATTTATTTCTCAGCTTGAGCTGCCAAGTTTTTTTTGTGGTGGGGGTAGGTATAGTTGTTGGTACAAGGGATACCATTTTTTCCAACTCTGGATGTGGGGGTGAGCACACAATAACATATTGGTTTGTTATTATATCCATGCCTTGACTGGATCTTATCATTTGATGGCGAGTAGTTCCATTCTTGTATTCAATAAAGAAGGGAGGGTTTAGGAAAGTGTCTGCTTTGTAACAAGTTACCCTTTCATCCGTTACTAGATAATTTGAGTTTATTGTTCATAAAGAGTAGTAAGACTGGAAAGCACGGAATACAGAAGCACTGGAAACGAGTGAGGAAGAAGGGAGACTGACTACCATCAGAGACATGCATAAGCTAAAATTTCACAAAAAACCAAGAAACTAACCTACGAATTTGTAAGGGAAGAATGATCATGCTACCAGTCTGCAACCTTAAGCACCTCACTGTCACATGATGCCAAATCACGTCACTCCGCATGTAGAGATTGATCCTACACCACCAAATTTAGAAACCATTCTTGATATCACCTTGATACCACCAAGCCTTCTCGGATTGGTTTTACAAGGAAAGTTTTTTTTCATATCGGTGGTGCAGGGGACAAATTGATCACTCATTGAGAAGTGAAAACCTGTTACTATTGAGTCCCGAAGACAGATGCAACAAAAGAAGTACAAGACATGAAGAGTCCAAGGAATAAAATGAAGCCCTGACCACTATCTCTGCTCTACATACCCTCAGCCTCCCTCTGTGTTTGCTTCCCTTCCCCTTTTCAAAACAATGATTCCCCTCAGGATTTATGTCTTTATGTCGACCACAGCTCCCTTCCACCAAACCGTTGTAAAAGATTCAAACTAGCACGACGGAGACTCTACAGACCAACATGACGGAGTTCATTTCATCTCTGCGGGAAAAATTGGTAGAGGCGGGAAAAATTGAAGGGCTAGTTCATTTCATCTCTACCCTTTCAACTAATTTTTTGTTTTTATGTTTTGTTTAGTTTTTTATGCTAAACAATAACTCTTCAACTATCAAGTTTTATTAAAAAATACCTTTCAATAATAATTTTTTTATTAAAGAATTTAATTTTCAATTAAAATATTTTTTTTATTATTAAGGAATTTAATTTCCAAATAAAAATAACAAGTGTCAACATTATGCATTTGAAGTATATTAAGTAATAAACTCATGAAAGAAACAAAACAAGGAAACTAGAATCATTTTTGAAATTAATGTGAGGCCACATGTAATGCACACACACAACGTAATAGTAAATGTGTTGACATTATGCATTTGGTGTACATTAAGTGATAAACTTAGGAAACAAACAAAAAGTGGAACATAGAATCCTTTCAAGAGGTTAGTGTCAGGCCACATATAATGCAACATACAAACATTTTCAAGGTTAACATGCTACATCAATGGTGTAATTGAAACTGTGACATTTTTTTCCTAAGGACTTGATTTAAAATGCCAGATAAATATAATATGCCATTTGTACAAGCGATTCATTAAAAAACACATTGCAATCGGCATTGTACTATGACGTTCTCTCCTTCCTTCGTCAAAAAAAGAATAATAAGGCTGGTTTTCAAAGGTATGGATTGTTTCAGATTCCTCAACTATTATTGCACCCGAACTTGCACATACCAAGCTGCAGCGAATCCTTCACGAAAGTGGATTTTTATATGTATTATCCATGATGCACTTTGAAGAGAATTTGATAAAATAATTTTCTTTTGTTTTACTTCATTCATAAAGGAAAGAATTTAGTTTCCTAATATAGGTAATTCGTTTTATTTTAAATTCATAAAAATAGAACAATGTAAACATTTGAATATATAAAATTCTTCTAGTAACACTATTTTTTGGACAAAAGTTCTCTTAATATAGAGAGCGAAGTGATACATTTTTCAATTCCCAACCAATTCCCGGTTCTTGCTTTCATTTGGCCATTCACTTTCCCTTGGCTATAAATGGATAATAATTCAAGCTTGTTTAGAAGCTTTTTTTCCCATGAGTAATATCAAATAAATATTTAAAAAAAAAATGTGAATAGATACTTGAAAAGATTTTAGGAACAAGACCTATAAATTGTAACTTGTAAGTATTGGAAGTGTACAAAGTGGGATTGAGAGCCTCCCATAAAAAAACCCTGTTTCCATGCCTTTTTCAGTCACGAGTCTAAACCCATTCCTTTGTCATTCACAAGTGTAATTAAAACCTAGCTTAATATTGTAATATCCCGAATTTTGGACTAACTGTTTTATGATGTTATATTGGGCCACGACCCCAGCACCTATGATTTATTCTTTTGTAGACTAACATATTGGGCATGAACCCTGACTGAATTTCATTATTTGATTATATACTGGGCAAGGAAGCCCCAATGTTCTGATTATGTTTTGATGTGGGTACAAAACCCTAATATACTGAGTTGACCTTTTTCTTACATACTGTGTAGTAATGCGAATGACATAATTGACTTATGTGGTGTGTTGAGTGTGGACTCAGAAACACACAAATTACCTACATACTGGGCAAAAGCCCTGATGTATCTAGAGGAAATACGATGTACTGGGAGTAAGCCCTGATGTATATTGAGTGTTGGGCATAAATCCTGGAGCACTCCAAGCTTGATAAAACGAATACCGGATCTGAGGCAACTTAAAGATTCTAGATGTGCCTCACAACCACATTCTAACACTAGTGTTGAGCAGAGACTTTGGAATTGCACTAGAGTAAAGCCCATGTGGGAGTGTTGAGTTAAATGGCTTTGAAGAGCACTCGGGGTTACATAATTTCCAAGTGTTGAGTCAGAAAGACTCTGAAGATCACATTCATCACAATTATTTAATTAACTAAATGATTCATCTTTCTATCCATCATCAAGTACTGCGTGAACTACCATGTTAAAACGAGAGAATCTGACATGCAAAGGGAGAGACTAGAGGTGCCTATCCTAGCTTACTGAGACTGTCCAAAGAAGTGGACCCTATCCTTAAAATGGTTAAAAAGAAATATCATGTGAAGATACATAAAAGACAACATCACCACTTAAAGCATAATTTAACTAATAGTAGTTTCCTATGGTTAACATGCATAAAAGCCTCAAGGCTAATGCTATTATTAATAACGTAAAAATAATAAGGTTGGTATTATTTATTTATTTATAAAATATATTTATTTTATATAGTTATGCATTTAATTAATAAATCAATGATGCATTAATTATTTAATAGAAATATAAACTTTGTCATTACAAATTATGGAAAGGCTTAAGTCAAAAGCACTCTAGTTAAACAAATTAAAAAGTCATGGTCCCAAAAGAACTAGTGATTAATTAAAAAAATATTCTTTTGAAAATTAATTTATTTAATTTAAAGAAACCAATTATCCCAACAGTCCTAATTCAATATTTCCCTACTTAAAGAGGACAGACCCCAAAGTTTGGGGATCATCTTTTCATAATTCTCTTATGGAATCAAAGAGAGTGTTTCTGCTCCAAGAAGTGAAGAATTTCCACATCAATTTTCAGATTTGAACCAACAATGACCTAGGACCTCTATCTCTCTATTTGCATGTCAGAACCAGTTAGGGGGGATCCATACTGAATCAGGAACAGTTGTAGGATCATGGTTGGGAGGAACGTGGTAGTCCCAAAGTTATCTGGTTAAAGAATCAATCTAACAGGTCAGCTAAATTCAACAATTTTCCACTAATTATTTGACTGAGTGTGCAGGTTATTACAGCAAGTTGCAAGCTACAAAACAAACAGGTATGCAACCTTCAAACCAAAACATTTCCAGATTTGAAGCTATTACAGTATTGTTGTTATTTCAAATAGTTATAATATTGTCTTTTCCCATGGAGCAAGGGCCTTAGGGTATAGGCTCACAGGTTTAATGTTCCCGAATTTCTGTTATAGTAAAGTGAGTCATTATTTCCCTATTGTCAAGTTCGAGTTCTGCCCAAGAATCAGAGGAAGATCTAGCAGGCCTAACTGAAGCTAGTCTTTGCTAGAAAACCTATACTAGCCTCAATGTTAAAGATCTTTAGTTTTTCCTTGAAATTTAATTTATTATCTGTTTGAATCATGCTATCAATAAAGTATCATTTAGAATGTCAATAGTAGTATTTTTAGACATCGACCATCTTAAACATGTCATACCTTCACCCTTCGTTTTTCAAACTTTAAACAGAAAACAAGAATAGTTGATCTTTCAAAACTAGGGTATCTCTTCCACATCAACATAAAACCACGATTACAGCGAGCTAGCTAAACATTATATCAAATCGAAACACAAAATTTTTCTACCCAAATCAAGATTGACAATCAAAACAAGCGCTACTCATACCCTCTACATCTCATTACTTCTCTATTCTTCAAGAAGTGGTCACAGGTTCAAATCTCATAGAAGTCGAGTTCTTTAAACAAAACAGTAGCTAAACAGGAACATTCACTTTCATACCCAGGCGTTCTTACTACTTGTAGACAATACCCACGGCACATTTTCGCAAGTCAGGAATTGAACCCCCATATACATTTAGTCTACTAGAAAACGTAGTAAGATAAACCAGAATTCTTTTAAAGATTCAGATGAGTGTTTTGACACATTAAGCAACATCTTTTAACAAAGAGCCACATTATCTAGGTGAAACAAAAGGAAACACTACAGTATTTCATTTAGAATGAAGGAACCGAGATTTATTCCTAGGATTCAATGCCACTAGCAAACTAACGCAGAGACTAAATCTCGATAGAAGCAGTAGTAAACCATATCAAAAGAAAACCACGATTTAAACCAAGAAGTCATATTACAGGTACAAAATCCTCACACCCCCCGTTGAGAGGTTACAGTGACATCAACAACATCAAACTACTAGTGCCATAAGAAGAAAAAGGCAGAGACCAGGATTTACACAAAACAACCATAGTTTTATACAATTTATCATTTCTCTGTTTTACAAATCAAAATACCATTACTTTGTCCAAGAATCGTTACAATCTCTACTAGAGTACCACATCGAGTGGTTGACCAAACCCTTCAGTATCATAGCAATCAACAGACACTTTTCACAGTGGTCCAGCCAATGACGACCCAAGGGACCCAACAACTCGTGACATAAAACCCAATCGGGCTCACCCGGTCCTTCATAATTAAATACCAACAGTAAACCCCCACAGAGGCGAGAGAAGGAGCTCATAAATGGTAATATCTGGACTTACCATTTACAAACACGCCATTGTAGAGTACTGGCCATGCAAGAGAGAAACGTCAGTCACCTCCTGCAATGAAACACAATAGACAAAGGCAGGCACAAAGATTTATAGTTATCAAATCATCTATTTGGCAATTGCGGTAGTGAGGAAATCAAACCAGAGAGGAATTACCTTTAGGGTTTTAAAGTCACCATCGATATTGTCCATATGGATTTCCCTCCATGAGCCTCTGCCTAGAACAACAAGAAAACCCTCAATACACCTACGGTAGACCAATGAAGTGAACCACGAGTTTGACCTTCGTTGGTGAGGAACCCTAAGGTAAAACCCCTACCATAGCTAGCATCATGGCCATGTGCCTTCGTAGAAGTGCATTCAATTCTATACCTACTACCTTTATTTCAATGATAAACCCATCGCTCCATAATTCGGGACCTTTCAAACATTTGAAAATTTTCCCCATTTAATTATTACAACGACCATGAACTCTACCTAGAGTCATGACATAATTACAAAGGTGATTTAGTAGTTTAAGTTTCACATTGGCCATATACCTCAACCAAGGCATACCGAAAAAAAGATGTCAAACTTCAAAGTGTTCAAACTCAAGACTTAAATATTGGCTAAGAAGATGGAGTAGACTTTCCAGTAGATGTCTGATAGATACACCTGCAAACCACAAGTAAGTAAGTGCATTAGCAACAACGCTAAGTAAGCCCAGGGTCTCCATCTCTTTCACCCTACCTCTCGGTAGCTCTGTCAGGGTATTTCCTCCCCTCAAGAAACCAAGCATCTCATCATAGCCCTCAACAGTCACCAACAAGGGTCCATCATACCTAAAGCATCAATTAGATTATTCATAAAGGTGCTCATATACTCTGAAAGTAATAGGAAGGGATTTGTATTATAACATTCAAGGTAATTGCATTTATAGTAATAGAGTTTCATCACTACCCTTTCTTTTATACTTCTGCAAACAGTAGGAATATCAAATAGTAGGAACTATTAAATTCAGAACTCGAGGCCCTCTGACCGTCGCTTCTTATTTCCAATTTAGCAAGTTGTTATCAGTACCGAAGTTAATTTGTTGATCATCAATTCTTGTCTAGTGAATTACAGTATCAGAAAGTTTTTTTTATTTTATTTTACTATTTTAAGGACGTTATAAGTGGTATCAGAGCCCAGTTACAAAAACTAAGTGACCTATTGGGCTCATTACAAACATCCGCTACAGATACTCAATAGGCATAAACATACATTTACATTTTGTTTTGTTTTATGAATAAACTAACATAAATTTATATTCTCTATGATTATATAACATGCCAGGAACAGTCACTGTCTGAGAAATGAATGCAGAATGGGTCAGTAGTATATAGGGAAATCTAAATTCCCCACCACGAGAGCAAGAAATTGTGGTGGAACTCAACTCGGATTTAATGCAATCCATACAGAATCTACAGGCAGAATTCCAAAGTTTCAGAGACGAGAATATGCAAGAAAGAAGAGAACAACAAGCTATAAATGAAGCCTTACTCCAAATCTAATAGGGGCAAAACCCCATGAAAAACCTACTCTTTCAGTCAACATTCTTAAAACAGGAAATTGTCACACAAGGAAAGCAGCCAGTTACAAGATAGAAGAGAAAAATATTCCAGGACAAGTATATGTCCGAAAGGTTCTTTGACAAGAAAATAAAAGAATTCCATGAGTTGAAAATGGGCTCCCTGACTATGGAAGCATTCATAAACCAATTCTTAGACTTGTTGCACTATGTACCTTCTATTAAGGATGAGAAGGTGAATATTCAACAGTTCTTGGGTGGGATGCCACCAAAATTTAGAGAGAAGATAGAATTTGATATGCCCAAAACCCTTGATATAACCCTACATAAAGAAAGGTTGTGCTATGAGAACAGGCAACCAAGGAATGAAAACATCAACATAAATAGAGACAGATTTAGAACCTTCTCAGACAACCGTAGATCGGGTTTTAAACCCCCACCTTATCGGAAACATAACAACAGTTTTCCGCCCAACAGAGGCTTCAACCGACCTCAATCTCGACCAAGTGCACCCCCACCACCAGCCAACAAGCTAGCTTTCAACAAAGGGACAAAAGCAGTCCCACCAATTGTTTCTTGTTGGAAATGCCAAGAGCCACACTACTACAGAGATTGTCCCAGCAAAACAGATGAGGTTTTACACAACATCCAAACGGAGCCTACCGTAGGGGACATGGCAAAGACACCTAGGAATTATGTTGCTCTTGATGGCCGACAAGTAGATCACCAAGCCACCATGGTGGAAATAGAGAGTAAGATATCTAACATTTCCGTTTATGTGAAGAACCTGCAATAATTAATTAATGCAAACACACAAGATATCAGAAATAATAAAACTCATAATCACTTTTATATTGATCACGGGACACTTCGAGGGGGAAACCTCCTTTGAGCAATCTCAATACAATTAACTTCACGGTGCCTTCATAGGCCTCAACACACACTTATATACTAAGTCTAGGCGCCAATACCATGGGTCAATACTATGTGTCAATACAAACCATGGGCTAAGTCTAGGTGCCAATACTATGAGTCAAAACCATGGGACATATAATACTATGGGACAACTTACAAAGCATATGCGTCCAATACTATGGGTCAATACTATGGGCTAATATAAACTATGGATCAACAAATACTACAGGACGACTTACAAAGCATATGCGTCCAACAAAAATATACTAACAAAGTAAAGACATGGGTTCCTAACATCCCCTCTCCATTAGAAAAAGCTTTTTCCTCAAAGCTTTAGATGTGGAAATTGATGCAGAATCTGAAGGAGTGGGTCCCCTGTGGCATCCTCAGGTTGCATTCCGAGCCACTGGCGCCTTTGGAGTTTCAGGGAGGATTGCATGGAAGGATGTAGATGAAGAAGAACCATATCAACGATGTGAAAAGTGCGCTCAAAACGGTGCTGATCGGCTTGTTGTTTTAGTCGAATTCTTGCCATGTGAAAATTGTCTTGCAGAATGAGAAGAAGGTGATTACGGTTTCAAAGAATTGAGTCAATTGCTTGAACTGGGGAGCTGTTGAAGGAGTATGGAAGAAGAATTGGTGGTTCCTGTCCAAAGACTGCTTTATATGGTGTCCTTTGAGATGTGGTACTATACCACTGGAGCGATTCTAGGAAATCCATAGAAATAGTTGTCCAAATATGTGGAGGGATGGGCAAGGGTTCGAGCAGTCCCGAAAGGAGGGTCGTTTCACCCTTGTTGACCTAGAAAGTATCACAGTCAACCACCATCTGTTGAATTGTTCTTTTGAGTCCCTACCAAAAGAAGTTACATTGTTCCTGGTCATATGTTTTGAGGAACCCAGAATGCCCTACTGATGAAGAAGCATGGAGTTCATAGAAGAGATAGCCCCGTTGAACAGATTGCAACCAATTTGGAACAAGTAGAGAAATAACTGTAAGAGAAACTAGGTCATCAAATGTGCGAGGAGGAGCATCTTCCACCATATTGTCCTTACCCTTCTAGTAAGTGGTCGCATAGTCATAACCCATGAGTTGGATAACCCATTTTAGGTGTGTTGGGGAGGAGACCCGTTGTTCTAGGAAAGTTTCCAGACTCTAGAGATCAGTCTTGATGCAGAAATAATTCCCCAATAGGGATGGCTAACACTTCTATACTGTATGCAAAATAGTCATCATTTCCTGCTGAGAGGTAGATGTGGCTAAATTCTTACCGAAAAGGTCTCTTGAAGGCAACAAGCTCATTGGTTCAGCAAAGACACCTGCATATCTATCCAAGGAAGTAGTGGAGACTATTGATGGATGCATCTGAATGGAATGGAGCTGAGTGATGACACCATGTGAATTATTCTTAAGTATTTTTTTCCAGGTGATGTGAACTGATGATGTAGAGAGACCCTGGTTGTAAGCCCATAAATTTGTGTTGTGCCCCATTGACTGAAAACTGCATCCAAAGTTCAGCAAAATCCAATAAGATGGGGCCAAGTGTGCGTAACCATTGAACGCCCAAAAACACATCACATCCGCCTAAGGACAAGGAAAACATGTGAGAGTGTAGGTTATAATCTTCCATAGAGATACGCACATTGTGACACTTCCAATTGCAAGGTAAGGTGCCCCCATTGGCAACCATGACTTCAAAGTTGGAGCAAAACAATTAGCTTGTTTGGCAATCCGAGGATCAATGAAGTTATGAGTGCTACCAGAATCAATGAGTATGGTAAGATGGATCTTCTTGAAGTATCCCCCGACTCGCATTGTTTGTGGGGTGGTGACATCGGTTACAGCATGGAGAGATATCTCGGGTGGGTTGTCCTGAGATGGGGTGTCAACAGGTGGGTGTTGAATGTCAACCTGATCATCTACTGTATCTGGAGCTTCTTCATCAAGTTCTGAGGTAGGGGGAGAATCCACATCCAAGAGATAGAGATTTTGTTGAACACATCTATGTCCCCGAGTGAATTTCTCATCACAATTCTAACAAAGCCCTTTTTCTCAGCGTGCCTGCATCTCTATTTCAGACAATTGCATGATAGGAGTTGGTTGAGGAGCAGGTGTGATGGGAGGTCGTTGGGAACCCATATTTCTGAAGGGAACAAAGGTGGGTTTGGAGCGTTGTTGAGAAGCAATCTTGTCCTCGGTTAGCTTAGCCAACCCTAGGACTTCCATCATTGTGTTGGGACAAAAAAATTTGACTTCTGAGCGGATTTCATCCTTGAGACGACTGATAAAACAACTCTTGTAGATATCATCAGACAATCCTTCTCTGTGATTGGCTAGTTTCTCAAATTCCGACTGATACTCTCTCACTATGCTAGTTTGGTGAAGTTTAGTGAGTGCTCCTGTGAAGTCGTCAAAAGCACTAGGACCAAATCGTGGCAAAAGGAGTTGGCAAAAATCTGTCCAGTTTGGCTCAGGATGAGCTTTGATGTACCAACGGTACCATTGAAGGGCTTCTTGTTCCAAATGAAAGGATGCAAATGGAACTTTCTGGACATCAAAAGTATTATGTAGACTGAAATATTGTTCTGCTCGGTATATCCATCTAGTCGGATCAGTACCATTGAAGCGAGGAAAATCAAGCTTCGGCCCACGAAAATGGCTGGAAGAAGAGAACCCAGTGGCTGCAAAAGATTTTGGTTGTCGATTATTGTTCATGGTTGAATGCTGAAAATGGAGGCTGAGAATTTTTTCATCTAGATCTTGGAGTTTGGTTTGGATGGCTGCAAGTGCTTCCTCCATGGTGTTTTCTCCTGTGCGAGTGACAACCATAACCAATAATTTTTTATTTTTCTTTTTCTTTTGTGGGGGGGGGGAATGGATAGAAAAACACAAACACAAGATTATTTAGTAAGGGAAAATTTGGATTTGGGAAAAACTCGGAGGGGTAATTTGGGTTTGACTAGGTTTTCGACAATTTCTGAGGGACAGGGAAGAAAAAAATGGGGATTTCAGAAGTGGGAACTCTATGGTAAAATTTGAAGGCAATCAGGTGAAAATTGAAGAAGTTATGACAAACCCTAAAAATAGACAAATGTGGGATTTCTAGTCTTGGGAAGTGGAATCTGGGATAGGGTCTTCAGGAATGAAATATGCAAAATGGGATTGCAGGGATGTTAGTGAAGTTTCAGGGAAAACAGAGTTGAAACAAGGGAGATTGGGAACAGCAGCGCGGAGGGATTCGCAATAGATGGATCTGCAACAACGTGGAAGGGATCGAAAACAGTTGGATCTGAAATGACGATTAGATCTGGGACGACTTTCAGAATAGATCTGAAATGGATGAATCTGGAGCGGAAGTGATCGACAACAGTTCAACTGAAAATAGATATGGACCCCAGGTATGTACAACTTCCTAATAGTTTAGGTGTTTCACTTGGCCACCAATGCTATCTGACGGCTTGCGTATTGGGGAAGTACCCCTCACTCCACGACTCAGGTAAAACTGATAACCGCTTTGCCACAAACGACAACTCTTGGTTTACCTCACGGGTGGGAACTAGTCAATCAAGTAGGGGTCATTGCCCTTTTCACTGGCAGGTCCTCTCAATGGGCCAGCTACTTTGGGGTTCCTGTGGTACTCCTCACGATGAGTTTTAGGGATTATTCCCAAGTACTTCCCACAGTTAAGCGGATAGGGATTATTCCAAATCCGAAGATGCAACAGATGCAAAAATTTGTTTTTGGAAGAAATTCCACCCAACGAGCCCAAGAAAGTGCTCTGATACCAGATGTGAAGAACCTGTAATAATTAATTAATGCAAATACACGAGATATAAAAAATAATAGAACTCAGAAACACTTTTATATTGATCACGGGCCACTTCGAGGGGGAAACCTCCTTTGAGCAAGCTCAATACAATTAACTTCACGGTGCCTTCATAGGCCTCAACACACACTTATATACTAAGTCTAGGCGCCAATACCATGGGTCAATACTATGTATCAATACAAACCATGGGCTAAGTCTAGGCACCAATACTATGAGTCAAAACCATGGGACATATAATACTATGGGACAACTTACAAAGCATATGCGTCCAATACTATGGGTCAATACTATGGGCTAATATAAACTATGGATCAACAAATACTAAGGGACGACTTACAAAGCATATGCGTCCAACAACAATATACTAACAAAGTAAAGACATGGGTTCCTAACAGTTTCAGTTCTAATAGACCTCGGTGCTTGCCAAAGTTATATCTCCCCTAAGATAGTCGACACCTGTAAGTTGAACCGAGAGCATCACAAGAAACCATGGATGGTACAAAATGAAGGGTCACCGAGTTAGTTAAAACTTGTGAGATAGATTTAAACGGTTTTCCAACTAGGATAGAATTAAATATTCTACCCCTAGGATCGTACGATGTACTTATAGGCATGGATTGGATAGAAAAACACCATGTCCTATTGGACTACGCAAACAAGACCCTACTCTGCAGGGACAACCAAGGGAATCAGGAGACGATTCAGGGTATCCCTAGGAAAGTGTATGTAAGACAGATATCGACCTTAAAAGCAAAGAAGTGCATTAGGAAGGGCTGTAAGCTCTTTGCTGTTAACATCCAAAACTTACAAACTGAAAGTGAACAAAGGATTGAAGACTTTCCGGTCCTCGTAGAATTAAAGGATGTATTTCCCGAAGAAATACCGGGATTACCACCCAAGAGAGACTTAGATTTCTCCATCGAACTAACACCTGGGTTAGTACCAGCTTACAAAGCCCCATACCACATGAGCACGCCAGAATTGGTGGATCTCAAGATTCAGTTACAAGAGTTAATAAATAAAGGATATATTCAACCAAGTGTGTCCCCTTGGGGCGCACCGATACTCTTCGTCAAGATGAAAGACAGAACGATGCGAATGTGCATCGATTACCGTCAAATCAACAAGATGACCATTAAGAACCGCTATCCACTCCCTAGAATTGATGACTTGTTTGACCACGTAGGAGGAGCAAAGATCGACTTACAATCAGGATATCACCAGGTGAGGATCCGTGATGAGGATATCAACAAGACTGCGCTTCGAACCCGTTATGGCCACTATGAGTTCGTAGTGATGCCCTTTGGGTTGACAAACGCACCGGCCAACTTTATGTGCATGATGAACAATATCTTTAGTAACTATCTAGATAAATTCGTCTTTGTCTTTATCGATGACATTCTGATCTACTCCAAGAACGAAGTAGAACACGAAGAACACCTCTGTATTGTGTTACGTATATTACAGGAACACCAACTTTACGCCAAGTTTAGTAAGTGCGATTTCTACAAACCCCAGATCCAATACTTAGGACACATCATTTTCGAGAAGGGAATAGCCGTCGACCCCAAAAAGATCAAGGCTATTGAGGAATGGTCCACACCTACGTGTGTTTTTGACATAAGATCATTCTTAGGTTTGGTCGGTTACTATCGGAAGTTCATTGAGAACTTCTCACGCATCGCATGTCCCACGATTGCCTTACAGAGGAAGGAAAACAAGTTTATTTGGACAACTAAGTGTGAAGAAATCTTTCAGAAGCTGAAGCAACTACTGATTAGTGCACCGATTCTGTGTATCGCAGATCCCAATGGGGATTTCATCGTTTGCACGGATGCAAGAAAGGAAGGACTCGGGGGAGTTCTTATGCAAGATAATTTTTCCATATGATACGAATCAAGGAAACTAAAAGAGCATGAGTAGAACTACCCTACTCATGACCTCGAATTAGCTGCCATCATCCATGCTCTGAAAATGTGGCATCATTATCTCATGGGAAATAAATTCTTATTGATGACTGATAACATGAGCTTAAAGTACCTTTTCGATCAGCCCAACCTAAATGCCAGGCAGGCCAGGTGGTTGGCCTTCCTTAGTGAGTACCATTTCGAACTAAAACATATAAAAGACAAGGAAAACAAAATTGTGGATGCCTTAAGCTATCGAGAACATATGCTTTACGAGGTCACAGTGAGCCAAACCGACTCAGACTTACACCATAGAATTCGAACGGCATATAAGAGGGATTGTTATTATACGGAAATCCTCGCAAAGATTCAGGAAGATAGACTCTTTCAACAACATAAAGAGTATAAGATAGACGAGTCAGGACTACTATGGTCGAAAGAGAGACTTTACGTCCCTGAGAGTGGAGACATTAGATCAAACATCCTCACCGAATTTCACCAGAAACCCTATTCAGGGCACCCCGGATATCAAAAGATGATATTGACAGTAAAGAAACATTACTTTTGGCCTAAGTTGAAGGCTGACATTGCCATGTTCATCGCAAAATGTCAAGAATTCCAATTGGTCAAAGCGGAACATCAACACCCCTCCGGATTACTTCAACCTTTACCCATTCCAGAATGGAAATGGGAGGTAATAAGTATGGACTTAATTACAGGCTTACCCAAGAGTAATAAATTGAACGACTCCATCTTTGTTGTGGTGGACAAACTGTCTAAAGCAACCCACTTCATACCAGTAAAATCCACCTACAAAGCAGTTCACATCGCGAAAATATTCCTGAAGGAAATATTTCGATTGCACGGGATACCCAAAGCAATCATTTTCGGTCGAGACACGAAGTTCACTAGAAACTTCTGGAGAGCATTGTTCTCCGGTTTGGAGACCCAGTTACAATTTAGTACCGCATACCACCCCCAAACCGATGGACAGACGAAAGAAGTAAACCAAATTCTTGAGGATATGCTGAGAATGTATGTCATGAATAATCCCACTAAGTGGGAAGACTATTTACACCTCGCATAATTTGCGTACAACAATGGTTATCAAACCTCGGCCAAAATGATCCCTTTCGAGGTGCTCTACGGATGAAAGTGTCGGACCCTCGTGACTTGGGACAGTTCGGTGGACAGACTTATGCTAGGACCAAATTTACTAAAAGACTTGAAACAACTAGTTTCCAAGGTGCAACTAAACTTAAAAGAATCTCAAGACTGCCAAAAGAGTTATGCGGACAAGAAAAGAAAGGACAAAGACTACCAGGTTGGGGAACATGTGTTTCTAAAAATAAAAGAAAAACGAAGCTCGTTGAGCTTGGGACATTGCGGTAAATTAGCCCCAAGGTTTTGTGGACCTTTTGAAATACTGGCCAAGAAGGGCCCAGTAGCTTATGAGTTATCCTTACCAGCTCATATAAAAGTTCATAATGTTTTTCATGCTTCATTAATAAAGAAATATGTATACGATTCTAAACATGTTATTGATTGGTCCTTATTACAGGTGGAATCCAAAGGAGAGTTCACGCCAGAACCACTCCACATTCTGGACAAGAGAGAGGTCCAGCTTAGGAGGAGGACCATTACTCAGCTGAAAGTGCAATGGAGGCACTTTGGACCAGATGAGGCTACTTGGGAGAATGAGGCCATCATGAAAGAGGCATACCCCACCTTGTTTCATGACTTCATTTTTAGTCCCTAGAAACACCGGGACGGTGTTGTTCTAAGCGGGGAGGGATGTAATATCCCAAATTTTGGACTAACTATTTTATGATGCTATATTGGGCCATGGCCCCAGCACCTATGATTTATTCTTTTGTAGACTGACATATTGGGCATGGACCTTGACTGAATTTCATTATTTGATTATATATTGGGCAAGGAAGCCCCAATGTTCTGATTATGTTTTGATGTGGGTACAAAACCCTAATATACTGAGTTGACCTTTTTCTTACATACTATGAAATGATGTGAATGACATGATTTACTTATGTGGTGTGTTGAGCGTGGACTCAGAAACACACAAATTACCTATGTACTGGGCGAAAACCCCGATGTACCTAGAGGAAATACGATGTACTAGGAGTAAGCCCTTATGTACATTGAGTGTTGGGCATAAACCCTGGAGCACTCCAAGCTTGATAAAACGAATACCGGATCCGAGGTAACTTAAAGATTCTAGATGTGCCTCACAACCACATTCTAGCACTAGTGTTGAGTAGAGACTCTGGAATTGCACTAGAGTAACGCCCATGTGGGAGTGTTGAGTTAAATGGCTTTGAAGAGCACTCGGGGTTACGGAATTTCCAAGTGGTTAGTCAGAACGACTCTAAAGAGCACCTTCATCACAATTATTTAATTAACTAAATGATTCATATTTCTATCCATCATTAAGTACTGCGGGAACTACCATGTTAAAATGAGGGAATCTGACATGCAAAGGGAGAGACTAGAGGTGCCTATCCTAGCTTGCCGAGACCGTCCAAAGAAATGGACCCTATCCTTAAAAAGATTAAAAAGAAGTATCATGTGAAGATACATAAAAGACAACATCACCACTTAAAGCATAATTTAACTAATAGTAGTTTCCTATGTTTAACATGCATAAAAGCCTCAAGGCTAATGTTATTATTAATAACGTAAAAATAATAATGTTGGTATTATTTATTTATTTATAAAATATATTTATTTTATATAGTTATGCATTTAATTAATAAATCAATGATGCATTAATTATTTAATCGAAATATAAACTTTGTCATTACAAATTATGAAAAGGCTTAAATCAAAAGCACTCTAGTTAAATAAATTAAAAAGTCATGGTCCCAAAAGAACTAGTGATTAATTAAACAAATATTCTTTTGAAAATTAATTTCTTTAATTTAAAGAAACCAATTATTCCAATAGTCCTAATTCAAGATTTCCCTACTTAAAGAGGACAGACCCCAAAGTTTGGGGATCATCTTTTCATAATTCTCTTATGGAATCAAAGAGAGTGTTTCTACTCCAAGAAGTGAAGCATTTCCACATCAATTTTCAGATCTAAACCAACAGTGACCTAGGACCTGTATCTCTCTATTTGCATGTCGGAACCAGCTCTGGGGGATCCATACTGAACCAGGAACGGTTGTAGGATCATGGTTTGGAGGAACGTGGTAGTCCCAAAGTTAGCTGGTTAAAGAATCAATCTAACAGGTCAACTAAGTTCAACAGTCTTTCACTAATTATTTGACTGAGTGTGCAGGTTATTACAGCAAGGGGTAAGCTACAAAACAAACAGGTATGCAACCTTCAAACCAAATTATTTCCAGATTTGAAGCTATTACAATATTGTTGTTATTTCAAATAGTTATAATATTGTCTTTTCCCATGGAGCAAGGACCTTAGGGTATAGGATCACAGGTTTAATGTTCCCAAATTTCTATTATAGTAAAGTCAGTCATTATTTCCTTATTGTCAAGTTCAAGTTTTGCCCAAGAATCAGAGGAAAATCTAGCAAGCCTAGCTGAAGCTAGTCTTTGCTAGAAAACCTATACTAGCCTCTATGTTAAAGATCTTTAGTTTTTCCTTGAAATTTAATTTATTATCTATTTGAATCGTGCTATCAATAGAGTATCATTTAGAATGTCAACATTAGTATTTTTGGACATCGAACATCTTAAACATGTCATACCTTCAACCTTGGTTTTTCAAACTTTAAGCAGAAAAAAAAAGAATAGTTGATCTTTCAAAACTAGGGTATCTCTTCCACATCAACATAAAACCACGATTGCAGCGAGTTAGCTAAACATTATATCAAATCGAAACACAAAAGTTTTCTACCCAAATCAAGATTTACAATCAAAACAAGTGCTACTCATACCCTCTACTTCTCATTACTTCTCTATTCTTCAAGAAGTGGTCACAGGTTCAAGTCTCATAGAAGTCGAGTTCTTTAAACAAAATAGTAGCTAAATAGGAACATTCACTTTCATACCCAGGCGTTCTTACTACTTGTAGACAATACCCTCAACACATTTTTGCAAGTCAGGAATCGAACCCCCATATACATTCAGTCTACTAGAAAATGCAGTAAGATAAACCATAATGCTTTTAAAGATTAAGATGAGTGTTTTGACACATTAAGCAACATATTTTAACGAAGAGCCACATTAGCTAGGCAAAAAAAAAGGCAACCGTACATTATTTCATTTAGAATGAAGGAATCGAGATTTAGTCCCAGGATTCAATGCCACTAGCAAACTAACGCAGAGACTAAATCATGATAGAAGCAATAGTAAACCATATCAAAAGCAAACCATGATTTAAACCAAGAAGTCATATTACAGGTACAAAATCCTCACACCCCCCGTTGAGAGGTTACAGTGACATCAACAAAATCCAACTACCAGTGCCATAAAAAGAAAAACGCAGAGACCAGGATTTACACAAAACAACCATAGTTTCATACAATTGATCATTTCTCTGTTTTACAAATCAAAATACCATTACTTTGTCCAAGAATCGTTACAATCTCTACCAGCGTACCACATCGAGTGGTTGATCAAACCCTCCAGTATCATAGCAACCAGCAGACACTTTTCACAGTGGTCCAGCCAACGATGACCCAAGGGACCCAACAATTCATGACAGGAAACCCAATCGGGCTCACCAGGTTCTTCATAATTAAATACCAATAGTAAACCCCCACAGAGGTGAGAGAAGGAGCTCATAAATGGTAATATCTGGACTTACCATTTACAAACACGCCATTGTAGAGTACTAGCCACGCAAGAGAGAAGTGCCAGTCACCACCTGAAACCAAACACGATAGACAAAGTCAGGCACAGAGATTTATATTTATCAAATCATCTATTTGGCAATCGCAGTAGTGAGGAAATCAAACCAGAGAGGAATTACCTTCAGTGTTTTACGATTGCCATCGATATTGTCCATATGAATTTCCCTCCATGAGCCTCTTCCCAGAACAACAACAAAACCCTCAATACACCTACAACAAACCAGTGAAGTGAACCATGAGTTTTACCTTCGTTAGTGAAGAACCCTAAGGTGAAACTCCTTCCACAGCTGGCAGCGTGGCCATGTGCCTTCGTAGAAGTACATTCAATTCTATACCTACTACCTTTATTTCAATGATAAACCCATCGCTCTATAGTTTGGGACCTTTCAAACATTTGAAAATTTTCCCCATTTAATTATTACAACGACCATGAACTCTACCTAGAGTCATGACATAATTACAAAGGTGATTTAGTAGTGTAAGTTTCACATTGGCCATATACCTCAACCAAGGCATACCAACAAAAAAATGTCATCTTCAAAGTGTTCAAACTCAAGACTTAAATATTGGCTAAGAAGATGGAGTTGACTTTCCAGTAGATGTTTGATAGATACACCTACAAACCACAAGTAAGTAAGTGCATTAGTGACAACACTAAGTAAGCCCATAGTCTCCATCTCTTTCACCCTACCTCTCGGTAGCTCTGTCAGGGTATTTCCTCCCCTTAAGAAACCAAGCATCTCATCATAGCCCTCAATAGTCACCAACAAGGGTCCATCATACCTGAAGCATCAATTAGATTATTCATAAAGGTGCTCATAAACTCTGAAAGTAATAGGAAGGGAATGTATTATAACATTCAAGGTAGTTGCATTGATAGTAATAGAGTTTCATCACTACCCTTTCTTTTATACTTCCGCAAATAGTAGGAACTATTAAATTCGGAACTCGAGGCCCTCTGACCGTCGCTTCTTATTTCCAGTTTAGCAAGTTGTTATCAGTACTGAAGTTAATTTGCTTATCATCGATTCTTGTCTAGTGAATTACAGTATCAGAAAGTTTTTTTTAATTTACTATTTTAGGGACGTTACAAATATAAAAATAACAAAAAAAAATTCATGTTTAAGAAAAAACACGGGAGAGTTTCATTAATTTTTTTTTTAGATTATGATCAAATTTATGAAAAATTGAAAATAACATCTTACTAAAATTAGTAGCTCCAAGTCTCTGATAGCCAGAGGAGAGCACTTTCAAAAAGTCTAGAGAAATGGGTATCTAAATTCAACACATGCTTCTAACTTCTGAGGCTAAAATGCCATAGGTGATGCTTGGTAAATTCGGTAGATGATAAATTGTTGATGGTAGGGAACCATTGAAGATGATCAATGATGACCTAGGTAGGTAGGGAGGAAAGAACGTTTACCTATTATATGTGGATAGAAGGATCAAGGAAAAACTCAATAGGGTGATCTAGAATTATAGATAGACTTAGGTTGAATCCAAATTTAGCCTTCAATGGGGGATGGAATTGCCAATTAGTATGGTACCTATATCTAGAATTAAAGAATAAATCTCAATCAAATCCTTTAGAATCCTCAATACCTTGGGAGCAAAGGACAAGGAGGAAAGAAACCATCGATATGAAGGGGATGACTACCATCAACAAGAAGTAGTAGAGTGACATTTAGGATGAGGGATTCTTAAAGTTCAAAAGTGTACCTTTGAAGGAGATGACTTTCTCAAGTCATGATCCAAAATCTAGACTATATGGACAATGGATGGGTCCAAAATATAGACTATGATAATATCCCTTTTCACTAACATAAAATGGAATTAGCATTGCCATTAGCTATGGGACAACCCCCTTAATGTTAAACATGTGCAAGTGGAGGAGAATGGAAATAGAAACTATGATGGTTGGGTAGTAGTTTAGAGGAAAGGGAAGGTGGTGCCACTAAGAAACCCAAACCAAGGTCCCTTGCTTCATTAAACTCACTCATGAGGTGAATAACCATGAGAAGATGGAGAAGGAGGGATATAAATATCAAGGAATAAATAAAGAAGACAATCAAGATCACAATGAAACTAAAGAGAAATTAATAATGAAGGATACAATAGACACTAATCAAACAACATATCAAAATCATATCCAAGGAGGGGAGGAGGAATAAAATATAAATAGGAGACCAAATAAGAGGCTATATACATGAAACTAAATGAATTTAAGATAGAAACCACACCAAAGAAATGGAATCAACAAAGGACAAGGAATGAGATTGTGGCAATGGTAAAATAGTAATATTGCAAATGACCTTGATACTAAAAAGGGAAAAGAGAGCATAAAGAAGATATATAAATTAGAAATGAATGCAAGAGGAGGAGGAGGATGTGGAATAAGTGAACATGGAGTTATTATCCTTGCATTATAATAAAACATTTATAATTTCCCTTTCAAGTTAGCAACTGGTGAATCTACACTAGCACACGATAAATGGAAATGGGAGGATATAAATGTTGAAGGATTGTCAAGTTCCCATAAGAAATGATCATGAATAGACACAAATCCCACAAAGTTGACAAAATCTAAGTTGGGATGAGGCGAGAAACTTGTCAATGATGACTTGAAGGAGAAAAGGGAGCAATTAATTAACCCAAGACAAACAACCTCACTTAAAGAGACATTTCTTCAAACGCCTAGGCCTTCTAAATGAAAATTCTCTTGTGGAACATAAGGGGCAATAATGCACCTACGAAAAAAATCATTTTGAAAAACAAATGAGTAGAAAAACTAGACTTAGTGTTAATTCAATAAACAAAATGCAAAATGAATAACATGTATAAATTCACTAAAATGATATGGGAAGGATGCGATTGCTCAACTAGAGGATTGAGAGGATCTTCAAGAGTTATGGCCATGATGTATGATCCCATAAAAGTGGATCTAGAAAACCAACTTACCACCTATTGATAGATGACTAGCGATTTATACTTTAGACTCAAGGGTAAAGGGTAATATAACTAATGTATATGGGTTCATTGATCCTTGACAAATTCTAGATTAATGTTTGGAAATATTAAGTATGATTAAGGTCCTCCCCAATTAGGAACACTGAATCATTAGAGAATATGGCCTAACCACAAGAAAGTACCTCTTTGAAAAGAAAGGATGAGTGTAAAGGTTGGATGCGGAAGGCTAGATTCTCTGGGACCTTTAAGAGCATTGATAATTTGTGGATGTATTTCCGAAGAATGCCATCTTCACTTGGAACAATTGGTGTGGAGGGTTGATTATAATATGCTCATCATGTGGCTTATAGAATGTCTCAATGAGACACCATTTTGTGGACTATAATGCTTATGAAATATGCCCATAATGGTAGGATGGACAAAGCTCAACAATGTTTAATAACATGCTTGAGAATAATGTTGTCTCGTGGAATGTTGTGATTTGGGATTGCATATAAAATGGGAAAATCAAGGAGGCTTACAAATTGTTTAAAAGAATGCTACAATGGAGATATGCATTTTTTCAAGCATGGAGAGATGTTCTTACATTGGTCTTGTTGTTTCTTTATGTGGACCTAATATATACTTGGAGTGGATTTGACATACCAGTTACAATTACCAACAAAAATTGTCAAACGGTGAGGGCATTCCATCATGGTACCTTTTAAGATTATCATCATAGTTTGGACATTGACCTTCATTTGTCAAAGACATGACTAGTGAGGAATTCGAGGAGTAAAAGAATGTAACATGTGATTAATGCGTCAAGGAAAAGGGACAAATACAAGGCAAAAGATGGCCATTTACAAGGTGGGAGGACACATTAATTAAACTCAAAACCTCACACATCCAAATATGCCATGTAAGTAAGGATAATTATTCTGTATCAACCTTACCTTAGGCCATTTTGTCTTTAGGGATCATGTGACATTAATAGGCCTATGTCCACCATACAAGCCCTATAAAGGGAATCTTTATCATGTAAGTGGAATATAGTGTTCATTTCAAGTTTGGCACACTAAGGATGGCTCTCATGGCCTAGTCCATGTTCTAGGGTAAACATATAAATTCATAGGCCATAACATTTTCCTCAAGGGATCGGGGCCCACAAATGGGGCCCTAGTCCATAACGTCATCTCTATGTGGGAAATATTTGGCTTACAAGCAAAAAATGGCCATTTCAAGCTCTATGTGACCAAGAATGGTTATCATTGATTGGGCCATATTATCAAGTTAAAAAATAACGTCTAAGGGTAAGGGGATCATGGGTCATGTGTGATGCCCTAGACCACCTAAAAGGCCCCATATACTACATAGGTAATATTTAGCCAATGCGTAAGATATGTTGGCCATTTTGAGGTTTGGCACACTAAGTACGGATTTCAATCCCTAGGCCATGGACCATGGTTTTAGGGTACAAGGCCATATGAATTACCTTGGGGATCATGGCCCATGAATGGAGGCCTAGATTATAACACAAGGCCACATGGGGAATCTTATCCTATATGCAAGATATGTTCACCATTTTGAGGAAGGGCACGCCAGGGATGATTTTCAATGCCCATGTTATGATATAAGGTGAAATAAGGGTCTTAGGTCATAACATTTTTCTCTAAGCTCATGGTCCATTTTCAAGCCCTCAAACCGCCACACATACCCTCCATAGGGAATCATTAGCCTACAAATGAGATATGATAGACATTTTCCTCTTTCTAATACTAGACATGGTTCTCAATGCATATGTCATGGTTCAATGCTAAAATCCCTAGGAATATTCATGAGTTCAATGCCAAAAAACCGCCTCCAAAAGTTCAATTCTCATGAGTTTTAAGGGGGGTTCCAAAAAAAAACGCCTCCAAAAGTTCAATTCTCATGACTTTTAGTGGGGGTTTTGAAAAACCGTCCTCACAAGTTATGAGAATTGGGCTATTAGGGGGGCTTTTCAAACAACCACCTCCAAAAGTTCATTTCTCATGACTTTTAAGGGGGGTTCCAAACAAATCACCTCCCAAAGTTCAATTCTCATGATTTTTAGGGGGGGTTTTGACAAACCGCCCCCAAAAGTTATGTGAATTGGGCTTTTAGGGGGGGTTTTCAAACAAACGCCTCCAAAAGTTCAATTCTCATGACTTTTAAGGGGGGTTCCAAACAAACTGCCTCCCAAAGTTCAATTCTCATGACTTTTAGGGGGGGGTTTGACAAACTGCCCCCAAATGTTATGAGAATTGGGCTTTTAGGGGGGGTTTCAAACAACCTCCTCCAAAATTTCAATTCTCATGACTTTTAAGGGGGGTTCCAAAAAAATCGCCTCCAAAAGTTCAATTCTCATGACTTTTAGGGGGATTTTTGACAAACCGCCCCCAAAAGTTATGAGAATTGGGATTTTAGGGGGGGGTTTCCAAAAACCACCCCCAAAAGTCAAATTTCAGGAATTTTGGGGGCAGATTTAAAAAGACCGCCCCCAAAAATCCAATTTCCATGACTTTTAGGGGTGGTTTTAAAAGACCGCCTCCAAAGGTCTGAAATTTTTTTTAGGGGGGGTTTTACCAAGACCCCTGCAAGCCAAAACCGCCCCTAAAGGGCTATTTTGTTGTAGTGCTTAAACTACCCTAGCCTAACCTAAAGATGATAATTTACCTATAATTGAATAAGGGTTATGAATTATCAATCGACTTGTCAAACAGACTTTCAAATGGATTCTTAATTTATTGATGATCAACTCTATTCGAATTTAAGATCCTAATGCTGACTAAATACTCTCACATCTAAAATCTACAAAGCATTCAAATTTCAAGCTCTAACATAATTGTAAAAAACTGAAATAATGTTCAAACTGACTTCAATACAATCCTACTTCTAAATCATATCCTTGCAAATGAAAGTAAACTAATGAAAACCATTCATTCTAATGTGACTTAGAAACTAAATTAAGTAAACAAAAAACTAGGTATTGACACAGAAAATAGAACGGGTGATAGAAAGTGAACTGGGAAATTGTTTCTCATTTAATACCTTAATACTTTTATCAAATTGATGAATTGCCTTTAGCATGAGTTTTAAGAAGTTTGATATTACCATAGAGTTCACTGTTCAATCCAATCTTAAGGTGAATTACTACTATAATTGAAACTATTCTAAATTAAAATTGCATTTAAAAATTACAACAAGATAAATGAAATTTGCAGATTATGAAATTATGAAGGAATACCATCACTAAGTCTAAAGCTATATTCGAAAATCAAATCTTGTAGAAAGACATAATTGAATTAACTTAGAGTCTAAGCTATGATAAAGCAACCATGAACATTTTTAATAACTATGTAAATGAGAAGAGCAGATCCTATGCTTGAACTAAAATCTATGATCAAACCATGAAAAACCAATGAAATTTTTAGAAAATGAAATTACTAAGTTAAACCCAAAATCAACCTTAATAAAAATGAAATCAGACATAAAATATCAATTATAGAAACATATTATGAAAATTAAACTAAGCAAAGTTAAAGAAATGAATAAAAACTAAGAATGGTTATAAAGCCTAATCGAAACTGTATGTAGTTCAAAACAAAGTCCTAATTACATATACAACTGCTGGTTAACTACAAAAAATGATACAATTCCAAAAACCTGAAAAAATGAACTTCAAACAAGCATAAAAAATATCCAAAAAATATTAAAGGCCGGATGGCAGTTTGGATAACAGTTTGAAAGACAGTATGAATGTAGCTAGGGTTTTACCCCTAGCTTGTGCAAATGAGCACCTACTAAGGAGAATGGACTCCTTAGTAGCAGTTCAGTAAATGTAAATTAAAATGCTAAAACAGAAATAAAAATTGCTCTAAACATGTGCATGAAACAGAAAAAATAAGATGTAAAGAATGGCTTTTGTATTAATTTTTACCTCCAATGTGAAGGTTGGTGAAGCTCTTGCAATGTCCAAGAGGGTTGCTCCAAACTCCAACTTGATCCTTTTCTTTCTCCAATGGTGGGAATGGGCCAAAAGGGGCTCTCAAGGTGAAAGTAGCTCAAGGGTGAGCTAAGGTTTCAAGAGCTCTTTTGGCAGAGTAAGGGTGCTTATGACTGTGGATATGGAATAAGGGGTCTCCATCACCTATTTATAGTTTTTTGGTGGTGGAGTGTTGGCCCATGGTTTTGGGAACCATATGGTTTAGGGCAGCTGTATAGGGTTTTTCCCTCATTTTCCTCATTATTTTATATTTTTTATTCCCCTTTTTAGAGGGATTTCGCTATTTTAGAGGAATTTTGGATATTTTTGGAGGAAAAAGGGGTTTTTTAGCCTTTTTGAGGCTTTTTTGATGGTTTTGTGGCCTTTTGGAGGCATTTTAGGCCTTTTGGAAGCTTTTTAGTGGGATTTTTAGGGTTTTTAAGGGAAATATGGTAGGAAAATGGACAAATGAGCCATATAATGGGGTAGATGAGATAGTGAACACTTTTTGGGTGTTAACAATGAATGACAGTTCGGATGACAAAAAATGTTATAAACTATGAAAATGAGAAGACTAAATGATTCTAACACTAGCTGGTTTATGCATTTTGATCTACAGTGAAAGAAAAGTAGTAAATAAACTATTTAAAGTTGAAATAACAAGAAGCCATTACACTAATCACCATCTAAGGAGAGAAATCATTTTCTATTGCATAATAAGGTAAAACTGAAAGGTAAGTGAAGCTAATCTACAACTACAGGAAAATAAACATAATTGAATCTACTTATGAACTGAACTTGAAACACTAACTAATTAAACTCTATCTAATTGCAATGGAAAGACTGAAAGCAAACTAAAGGAAACTATGCATGACCGACCACTTTAAATTCTGAAGATGTAAATTATATTAGCAGCAAGACATATGTTTACAAGAAACTTAAACATAACACCATTTACAGAAAAATCAAATTAAATACATATAAAAACAAAACTACTTATCTGTAGAAAAGAAAGATTGAAATATACAAATTGAAAACCTCTGGTTGTTGAGGGGCCCTTCTCAGCAAGAAGAGGATGTCCAACTCAGATCAGTCACCAACAAAGCACGAAAATACTCATCAATAGCTGAAACAAAGACTTTTTATTAAATTGAAGCAAAGTTTACAAAGAGTTTTTCTTTTTCTCTTCAAAACCAAAGAGGTATTTATACAATGATTACAAGGCAGAGTAGGTCGACCACCCCTCTCTAAAAATAGAGGGTCTTCAATGCTGAGAAGCGACTCCATTAAAACAGGAACAACTTAGAAAAATGGTCAACCACGTTTTGACGTTTTATGGGAAAATCCATTTTAAGTAACCACGAACTGCTCCCAAATGACTTCAAATTTTGGAAAAATTCCTCGCTTCGACCTAAATGGGCCTATTCCGCACAAAACCCATGTGCCAAAATTTTCAATTTCGCCTCTATTTGCTTGCAGATCTAGCCCAAAATTTTGTTGTATGTTAAAACACATTTTTGACAGAAAATGAATGAAGGTCCGAATGGGCATCCGAATGAGCATCCGGATGACCTGTAACGAAAATTAGTTAATAAATTCGGATTTCTGGGTTGAATTTCCGCTGGGTTGTTTTTTAAATTGATGGTTGGATGCTGAGTTGCTAACTAATAATTTAATTATGTGTTGGGTTGGAAGTATCTTGATCCCTTTGTGCTCTCCATTCCTCTATCACGTGAACTTGCATAAAACATAAAACAATTAAATTAAAACCACAACATACAATCAAAATTCATTTGATTATTTACGTTAAAATTAAAATCAAACTATTAAGATTATTTTAATGTAAACAAATTTATTAATAGTTTAAGAATGATGATTATTCTATTTGTTTAACATTTAAAATATTCTAAATTTTATCATAGTCATGGTTTTGATTTTTACATGCAGAATCGACAAGGCTAACCAGAAGTGGAAGACGAAGATAAACCAAACCAATGCCATCAAACCTAGTGCAAGTCTTAGAGACTGAAAGAATGGTTAAATGAAAGGTCAAATGAAGCACCGAAAGTTTATTATTTGTGCAATATTGTGTTTAATATATCGAAAATAATATATTAGGATCATTTTACTTGCAAGATGTTAATTAATAAAACAAGGTAAAAGATAGCCTTATTGAACATAGATGTATTAAATCATGGTTGATAAAATGAGAAATTAATGTAAATAACATCATTATAAAAGACAATTTTGGAGCCCAACACTCCCCCAGACCAAAGGTATGGCATGTCCGCATGCCATGAATGAATTGGAAGTGGTGTTTCATTTATTCAAAAACTCTTCTTTGATCATCAATAGTTTATAGGCAATCTTCAGCAAAACTAATCCAACTTTATTACTGCATGAAAAACTAGAACTTAGAATTTTTTTATTAATGTTATGTTATGAGAAGACCAAAACAACTTCATATTATTTAATATTTCGCCAACTAGTAATAATTCATGATTGTGAAGACCATATAAATTGAGACTCTCTCCCCCAGACCGAAGGTATGGCACGTCCTTGTGCCATGAATGAATTAAGACTAGGTTGTGTTCTCTTATGTTAACACTTTGGATCAACAACACTCATTAGGTAACATCATATTAAGGCATATTCTTTAATACATGCAAATTCATCAATTTATGCTCACGAAGACCATATATAAGCTATGATAGGGGATTTTCTCATGTCTCCCGAAATGGAAAACATAAGGGTATAGATAGTCTATAAAGCCTATAGGAAATCAGTCATCCCTGCTACTTCTCAAAGGTTTATCGTCATTCAAGTAATTATGGACAGAGTTTGCATTTCAAGTTCATTAGACTCCTAAGTTTATGGGTCCCACTTCTAGGATAGTGATATCCTAGGTATAATATGAATTAGACAACAGGGTCTTAAGTGCAACTTACAAACATTCTCAAATGAAAAATATATAAGGTTCATTTAACCGGTTGTTCAAACATGCATGCTTCTTATTAAGAGTTTACATAAGTATATCATTCATACACACAAATATAGATTAGGCATAGTAAAAGACATCAAAGTCAGAACCCATTTTTAGCAAGCCCGTTCAGTACCTCAATGGGGTAACTTTGATATCTAATAAATATCCTCCCTAGACAGAATGGCCCATTTCCAGCGAGCCTGTTCAGTACCCCGATGGGTTTGTCTAGTCATACCACAGGCCGATATCCGCTGCCAGCGGACCTGTTCAGTATCCCGGCGGGTTATCCTCTTACACTTTTTTTTATAGCAGAAACTAGTCTTTACCACCACCCTTAAGAGATTTATACATATATTTATTTTTGCAACAGGATGGGGAGATAGCTCTGAAAACCTTTTATGGATTGGGATGGCATATGGGTTGGAGGACATTCTATAAATTTCCTTTTAAAGGTTGTGTGCATAAAAAATAAACTACGCATTTAGTTTATTCCAAATACATGATATGGCCAAAATTAATTAATGTATAGTGGATGAGGCCATAAGAGAATGATTCAAAGTTGTCTCTAGTCCCAAAAATCGCCTCTTTCATATAGAGTTATAGTAGTGTTCCCCACAAACTAGGAATTTCATTCACCCTTATGCTACCGTGTAGTAAAGATGCTTAAATAACATGCTCTGGTAATGAAGCTAGGATGTACGAGTGACCTCTAGGTTTTAGATAGACCTCGATTTATGAAAAATCCCCATGATGTTTAAAGTTGGCCTTGAGTAACCGATATAATAAGAAATATGCATGTATGAAAATGATGTAAGATTGTTTTGGTTTGGTCATTAATACGATCTTATTCTTAGTTCTTTTATCTTAAGGGAAAACATAAAGTGAAGTTGTATGCATATCTAAAGCTAACAAACTACATACACCTTTTTATTTATATACATAATATCCTATGCTATCTAAAAGAGAGAAAAACTCTTTATTCAAGTGTAAGAAATTTTCCAATGTAACCATGTGTGAAGCAAAATGAAAAACATACCTATATCCACATATGAAAAAGTTAATGCAGTGATTACCTGGATGTGGAGAATCAACCGACTTACTTGTTTTTGCAATAGAAGGTATTGAAGGAAGGAATAGTATTGTGGTTGGGTTACCTCTTGAAACTAGATTTCGATGTAGTCGTGGTACCCACCTTCCTTCCTCGGGCCATGCAGGTCCTCTTCTTCTAATTGTTTTATTACTTGAGTACATGAAGGATTTGTTGATATATATGTGGAGCACTCTTCAATTTCAGGTCTCTCTCCATCGAATGTAGTCTCCAAGTTTTCGGCTTCCTTGGTAGATTGGCAAGGAGGGTCGGTTTGTAGCTCATGGCACTGTGGTTCTTCTATTATTTCCGGAGGGGTAGATAAATTTTTCATTTCTGTAAAGATGTGTTCTCTTTGAGAAGAAGAAATTGAGATCCCAACTGCTGCTAGGATTTGAGAGAGTTTTCTCATACTGATGGTCACCTCTGAATCCTTTTTGTCAGTTGATGGATCGTACTTCACACATGGATTAGTCCCTAGGGTTCTTACAACACCCAAAAAAATTTTTTTATGTGTTTTTAAAAGACTTTCTACTATTGAAACAAATTTTCAAACTAAACAAACCACACTTTTATGAAATAAAGCACCTACATGAAATTAACTTGCAGAAAATAAACACACACAAACATACAGAAAGGAAATCATATTTGTGTGGAAAGGAACAACAAGGATTTGGGGCACCCCACTATAGTGGATGTGCAGGTTCTTACCTTTCGTCTTACCGTTATCCCCTCCCCCTTGTTGTATAATGTAAAAGAAACCTATCTACCTAGACTCCAACCCCTTCAAGGCCTCCCCAGCAATGGCGCCAAAATGTTGATGAAAATATATGCTATCTAATTCAACAATTAATTGTCAACTTGAGAAGGTGGCTTATGAGATGCAAAAACTATATATGCAAAATTGGAGGCTTAAACTACCCTAGCCTAACCTAAAGCTGATAATTTACGTAGAATTGAATAAGGGTTATGAATTATCAATCAACTTGTCAAACAGACTTTCAAATGGATTCTTAATTGATTGATGATCAACTTTATTCGAATTTAAGATCCTAATGCTGACTAAGTACTCTCACTTCTAAAATCTACAAAGCATTCAAATTTCAAGCTCTAACATAATTGTAAAAAATGAAATAATGTTCAAACTGACTGCAATACAATCCTACTTCTAAAGCATATCCTTGCAAATGAAAGTAAACTAATGAAAACCATTCATTCTAATATGACTCATAAACTAAATTAAGTAAATGGAAAACTAGGTAGTGACACAGAAAACAGAACAGGTGATAGAAAGTGAAATGGGAAATTGATTTCTCATTTAATACCTTAATACTTTTATCAATTTGATGAATTGCCTTTAGCATGAGTTTTAAGAAGTTTGATATTACCATAGAGTTCATTGTTCAATCCAATCTTAAGGTGACTTACTACTATAATTGAAACTATTCTAAATTAAAACTGCATTTAAAAATTACAACAAGATAAATGAAATTTGCAGATTATGAAATTCTAAAGTAATACTATCACTAAGTCTAAAGCTATATTCGAAAATCAAATCTTGCAGAAAGACATAATTGAATTAACTTAGAGTCTAAGCTATGATAAGGAAGCCATGAACATTTTTACTAACTATGTAAATGAGAAGAGCAGATCCTATGCTTGAACTAAAATCTATGATCAAACCATGAAAAACTAATGTACTTTTTAGAAAATGAAATTACTAAGTTAAACCCAAAATCAACCTTAATAAAAATGAAATAAACTAAATTAAGCATGAAATTGATAAGTTCTAGAACAGTAACAAGTTAAGAAATCAGACATAAAATATCAATTATAGAAACATATTCTGAAAAGTAAACTAAGCAAAGTTAAAGAAATGAATAAAAACTAAGAATGGTTATAAAGCCTAATTGAAACTCTATGTAGTTCAAAACAAAGTCCTAATTACATATACAACTGTTGGTTAACTACAGAAAATGATACAATTCTAAAAACCTGAAAAACTAAACTTCTAACAAGCATAAAAACAATACAGAAAATTTTAAAGGCTGGATATCAGTCCGGATGACAATCTGAAAGACAGTTAGAATGATTCTAACGCCAACTAGTTTATGCATTTTAATCTACAGTGCAAGCAAAGCAGTAAATAAACTATTTAAAGTTGAAATAACAAAAATCTATTACACCAATCACTCTCGAAGGAGAGAAATCATTTTCTATTGCATAATAAGGTAAAGCTGAAAGGTAAGTGAATCTAATCTTGTAGAACCCCTCTTTTTTGGGTCCCCTTGAATTGAACCTGTCAACCCAATCCAGTTGGTCCATTGTCGCCTTCTTCTTCCGTAGGATCCCTCCAGCAAAGCTCGTTTAACCATTGGCGAAGCAACCGTTATCTTCGGCACCCAACCATAG
The DNA here is from genome assembly GCA_027924585.1 of Larix kaempferi. Lineage (NCBI taxonomy): Eukaryota > Viridiplantae > Streptophyta > Pinopsida > Pinales > Pinaceae > Larix > Larix kaempferi. The sequence continues at coordinate 6,943,364 of BSBM01000008.1, forward strand.
GCTCATGCTTTCAGTCGCATGGCCTCCCCCGAGCTTTGGGTCGTAAAGTTCACACACAATTCTCAAGAAACCTAGCTTGGGTTTCCCCCCCACCAAGATTTCCATCCAAACCCTCAATAGCAGCAAGTCATGAGGTAACTCAATATTACGATAGTCATCCAGGGTCTAGGTCCTTTACCCATCCCCAAAGTCTCCCTTTTAAAGGAAAATCCCCTGCGACACATGTCGCTTCATGCATAAATAATTATTTAATTAATTCTTTAATGAAAAACAACTCACCCATCCAAGTGTCAGTTCCTCTAGGAGATGCACCAACATCCCTAAGTTTGCTCATGTTTGTCCCCTAGATATTTCACTTAACTCCTAGATTTGTGGTGTAGGTGGAGTTAACTAGGTGTCCATGCCTAGGATTCCATTTTGTTCCTAAATAAATATTTATAATATTTTTAAGTAATCAGGAATATCCTTTCATGTGCAATGCCTAAATAACACTTAATATTATTTAAATGCCAAAGTAATCATTTATGTGCAAATGCTTAAAGTACTCAAATGCATTTCTAAGTAAAGTTCTAGGTGCAAAATTATACATTTCAATGCAGTTAAGTTTAGCAATCAACTTTTACTAGGGACCCGGTGCTGCGCCATTGGGCCTCCTTGTTTCTTAATTTAATTTCCCTGACATGGAACCACTCCGTTGAGTCCATTCATCCGTAGTTTCCATTCCTCGGCAAGGAACCACATCGTTGGGTCCTTGCATTCACTCTTTCCGTTCTCGGCAGGGTACCGCACCGTCGAGCCCTTCTATCGTCATCCTTTCGTTTTGACTTGCGGGAACTTCATGTAGGGATTTCAGGAGCCGTTACCTTCCATCCTCCGTCTACACGCTATTAGGGACTAATGGCGTTGAGGAGTGAGTCCGTTCTCACTGCGCGCCCCCCAACTTGTACGTGACCAGCTCCATCGTGGCCCACCTCGTACACCCTCACGCTTTCCTCTTGAGCAAGCGGATCAGTGCTTATCTGCTCAAGCGTGGTATTCCGTCGGAAGTCGACATCGTCGTCGCTCTCCCTGTGTGTGATTTACTCGTACTCTACGACCCTTCATATTCCTTTGTGTGTCCGTCGGTGAACCGTTTCACCTGTCGCTACACACATTTCTCACAAACGTAAATTAGTAGCATTGTCCTCAATAATCACAATTTGGTTTATAAATCTGTTGCTTCATTAAGCATCTATAATTTACTTAATCATTACTCATTCGTCTAATCACATAATCAATTGCACAGCTAGTCGTTAAGCATCATTCGTATGTACAATTTTCATATCAAAGTTAATCGTAATCATAAATATACTCAAAATAAAATTATAGGGTTATTTTACTAATGTTTCAAATAGTAGGGTGACCTAGCAGGTGCCCTCAATGTCTACAGTAGTCTAGGGGCACTACATATACCCCTACTTATTTAGAACTTCGTTCCGAAGTTCAGAATAAATGCATAAAGATATGATGCATCTCAGTTGCGTCCTCCCAAGTCGCAGAGATAGGATTGTAACTGTCCCACTGCACTTTGACTTGATCAATCAAGGCTAATCATTAAGCAGGAAGTAATCAATCAATTATCCCACTCCACACATACAATTTAATTCCTTAATTCATTTATCAATTATTATCGTCATTCACATCTTCAGTTTTTCCTCAATCATTTAAGACATAACAAGGCTCAAGAGACCACTGTATTGAAGTTGTTCAGTCGGGTCACTCGACAGGTGCCCTTAAGGTCCACAGTCATTCTAGGGGCATTACATACACCCCCTCTTAAATAGAACTTTGTCCCGTAGTTAATTTTTGTTCAAGTACTTTCAACGCTAGGATTTATCTTAATTTTATATTCTCATCTTCTGTCATTCTCTTCTATTCCTCAACAATCATGGCCATAAGCATTAGTGGTTCTACTCGTTAGTTTTCTTTTTCATCCAACGTGGTTCCAATACCTCCTCAGGAACTCAATCATAATGTCGTATAATATCAATCCGATAATGCATTCAATAATTGTCAATACCAACTTAGATTTCCTATACCTCCCAATGTCTTGCGAAGATCTACGATATCAAATTTAGCTAGAAGCTATATTACATCATTAGCCTCCCAATAGTTATCAAATCATCATTATAACAAAACCAAGCAAGAATTCATATCTATTTGGTTAACCTTCATTCCAAGATGAGAAGGTAAACATCTTAAATTATTCAATCCAAGATAGATGGGTAAGATATAATCACATATTTACCCAAATCAATAGAGACCCTCAAATAGTCCAAAAACAAAAGTCCATAAGACCACTTCCAAAACCCCTAAATGTTTTAGCAATGTTGGTTCTCAATTCGATAGATTCGAGGCATCAAGACATTAGTGACTTAGTCGAACGTATTTATTTTAACTACCATTTTGTTTCTCCAGTGTCATAATGTCTAGGTCAAGGAACGCATCATGTCATTACCTCATTTCCTCATTCCCGTTGTCATGTGACTCCTTTGCAATATTTTCCTTATTTTTTCATCTACAGGTCGTTGTAATCACATCGAGTCGTATCAGTTGTATTTCCATTTAGACTTCATCATCTCATAGGATTAGCATCATTGTGTTTAGCTCATCGTGATTATCGTCTACATACTTCATTTGACAAGATCGTCTTCAATTGACCCTTTCTGTAGACTTGCTAAGTTTGATTTCCTCAATACCATATCATATATAAATATCATTCCTTCCATTATATAAAATGGATAAAGACAATCCTCTCAATATCTATAGAATATGCTCATCTATAAATTACAATTCTTTCTAATCCTATAAGATATTAAAAATGCAATTCTACTCAATATATATAACATGTATATAAAGTGAAATTAATTCCAAATACAATGAATATATAATAATTAATTCCAAAATGCAATGAATATATAATAAGTGCAATGATGTTCAATCATGTGTAAAATATAAAAGAATGGCAATTATTTTCAATAAGCCGGTCAACCAACACATAGCCTATATGTCACGCGTACCATCATTCAATTTCAATGCATGAGCAAACATTAACTCTCAACTTTAAGTCACACATGATACAAAAATGTAGTGCCAATGTTACAATTTCATCGAAAGGTAATTTTTCTTTAATTTTTTTTTTTTTTTTCTGTGTTTTTTTTTCTTTTATCTTCATAAGGGTATACATTATTCACATAACATTGACTTAAGAGCGTTAAATGTTCCTTCTTAGTATATTCATTTACGGAATAAATATAAACATGATCTTCTTCTTGGTGTAAATCCTAGTTAATCTATGTACTTATTTACATATAATATTTCATTAGGAACTCCATAACATGGTGTTAATTCTTATATAACATCAAGGTTTAAATGAATATAGAACCCTAACCCATATATAATCCATGTATGATTTGATTCAATTATATTTATTTATATAATAGTAATGTACTGACAGGGAAGTAGGACTTCCACTACAGGTTTCCCCCCTTTCAACTATCCCATGTATCAACACCTATAAAGTATTGTTTTAAAGAGGATCGTCATGTTCCCATTTTAGAAGAGTACAACTTTTATTGCATATTTAATCATTATGTAGCCTTAAAATAAATACTAAATACCACTTAATGATCTTTGTTCAAATTTATTTCACTTCCACGATAGGTAGGAAGCGATTTGTAAAAATAAAAATAAAAATTAATCGAATCTAAATTCCTTTTTTTTTCGACAAATATATATATATATATATATATATATATATATATATATATATATATATATATATATATATATATATATATATATATATTATTTATATATACTCTACTTATTTAAACGAATTAACTATTTTCACATAAGGTCTTGGAACATCTCACCTAGTTTTCCCCATCCTACTGGTACATAATGGAATCTATTATACTTTAGAAATAATATCTAAATTCAAATAGAGAGTTAACGTTTTCTTACAAGTCTTTTCTCCCTACCCACATTCGTGGCTAAAGATGAACCTTAATCTACCATAGGAATTAAGTCATCACATTTCCAATTTCCTTATACAATAATACAAATCTTAAAAACACTAATTAATTATTCATCTTTATAATAGTACTGAATTGATACGTAACTTTTATTCATCTCCTTGATTTCTTTATGCAACACTATACATAACCTTCATATAATTTTAACCAGTAATATTGGTCTTTCCATATAAAGGAATTGAAACAATGAAGCAATTCCTACTTAGCCTTCAAATATTCTATGTGACAGTATAAACACTTTACATATATTATAGTAATAATAGAATATCCTGTTAAGGAAACTGAATGCATTCATTACTAGCATCTTCGATACAATCTGAATCTTGAGTCATAGTAAACACTGAGGTGTGATTACTATGTTCTGGATAACACATAGCAGACATTGTTACATTCGGATTATAAGTTGAGTTTTAAGGAACAGGAATTTGACTGGTGTTGCATCAACGAATATGTAGATGGAGAGATAGCTACTAGTGTAATCCACCACTACGATCTAGATCATAGGTTCTCTACACTCAATGAGTTATCATTTCTACAATAACTTATGCATAATATTTGATCACCGATAGTTATGGCGAACAAAGCTCAAGATATCTATATTAACCAATGCATATTATTTAATAACTTAGGCATAGATCGCCGATAATATTTGATCACCCATAGTTATGGCGGACAAAGCTCAAGATATCTACATTAACCAATGCATAATATTTAATAACTTATGCATAGATTGCCGATAATATTTTATCACCCATAGATATCTATATTAACCACCGACAAACAATCGGTTAGATCGCAAACTGCAGATCGTGTGCTCTCACAATCGGTTTACTACAATCATGTAAGCCTAAAATTTAATACATGCTTAACTCATAGATTAAACTATCAAAACAACAATAGATCTCACATAGGGTTTGTGGCTCGAATTCCGTAGATACATGCACGCATTATTATGCCCAGAAGGTAATCTTCACGATCTAGATGATGATAATACCTACTTCAACAAAATTAATAAGAAAAGTAAATTTATTACCCAGGATTAGCAGCAACGACTCACACTACATACATGATGTAATTGGGAAAATATATAAATTCCAGATCCTTTTATTTGCACTTCTCTCTTTTCCTTGATTTACGATGGTGTAAGCATAGATTTACTTATGATAAGTATCTCACAGCTCATTCTCTAGAGAAGTTTCTTTTTGAAATTGGGTTTGCATTAAGGTTTACCGCTTAGTGGTAATCATTTCCTGGCTTTTGCATTAGACTCTATAGCGATGGTTTTTGATACCGCAGGAATCATGTCTCAAACTAGAGACTAGTTTCCAATTCTACCTTTTGAGATATAAAATGACATGATATTCTAATTCGACATCTAAACATAATTAAAAATAAGTAATGACACTACCTATCAATTCTTCCTTAGATATGAAAATTGACATAATTTAAGACAATTCATTCAAGCCTATGAGCTATAGATTGACATAGTTGTAAGCATGATATTTCAATTCTATTGAAATATGTTTTGTCACAAGTAAAACTACTCCATTCATTTATCCAAATGTAGTTTGCACAATAATACATTTTGTCTAGACATAAACAATATAAGTAATGGTGTTACATATCAACTTTATCTTAGTAGTATTACATATCAACTTCTACTTTTTAATATGTAAATAAAACCCTTCATTCCAATCCTATGAACCATAGATAGTCTTAATGTAAGTACTAACTTCCAATTTTATTTGTAACGTGATTGTAATGAACAAATCTATTCATGTTTATATATCTAAATATAATTGGTACAAAATAACTTTTCTTTAAATAAGAAATACATAACTAATGGCATAAATAATTGCATCTTATAATAATCTTCCCTCTAAACATCACTTACTTAACAATATTATATATATATATATATATATATATATATATATATATATATATATATATATATATATATATATATATATATATTTAAATTTGCAATTATAAAAGCTTTCCCTCTAAAATCAATTGTTAAACAATGGTATAATATATAATTCTACGCCTACACAAATTTTTTCCCTCTAATTAATACAGTCAAAGAATAAGTTGGACGAAACCCCGAGTTTTTAATTAACAATACTGAGATTTCCCGGAAACACCAACAGTTCACAGTGAATGAAAAAGGAGTTGGTACTCGTACTGGTATTGGTAGAGTTGGAGCTTCATGGTCAATTTCCAAATACAGAGATATAGAATAACGATGACATATACGAATTATATAATGGAAGTTTTTCTTCTACTTAATACAGTCGAGGGATGAACCGAAACTTATGATCATTTTTCTAAATGAAACGTACAGGGCATTGATAGAGTTTGAACACATAAATAAGTTCGTTCCAATGGAAACCTACAGGTGTCGACAGAATGAGAATTGATGGTCTAAATTCCCAATAAAATCCTGATACGATTCTTGAAGTAGCCTTCATTATAAAATACAGGGTAATTCGAAAACTTGATTTAAATTTATGGCAAGGATCTGGAATGCCCTTCATCATGAAATACAGAGGAATTGAAAACTCAAATAAGATTTATCATAAGGACCTGTACTACAAAGATGAACTACAAAAGATACACCACCGATTCTAGAAAGAGATCCACAGTTTTCGAAGGGATATAAGAAGGAAACAGAGTTAGGATGTCATAGAAATTTGGATCCATTATCTTGATTCCAACTTGATGCAAAGTAAAATAAATCGTCATCCACACAAATGTAGACGCGGGGGCTTGTAATCGAAATCGTTCTGCGTAAGAAAAGTAAAACAAGGATTTACTGAATAGATTTCTCATGTGTCGAGCTCCAACTTCAAGTTGATCTTCCACCGAGGGCTCGATTCCTATAATTCTTTCGCATTTATTAGACTTGACAAGTGTAAACGTATGAGAGTATTACTCTACCGTTTCAGCAGTGTGCAAGGTACGAGATGTTATCCCAAGAGCGCTCATACGAATTAAAGCAGAAAATCAAGGAGGAATAACCGATTGTAATGACACGTCTATGCCTAAGCTGTCAAGTCAACGTTCAGAATCTCAGACGTCTCACCGAAATACTCTTTTCGGTTTGGTGCAGTAAAAAATTCAACTCAAAAATGCCTATACTTTACAGGGTTCAATACAAGACCTAAGGTGTAATGCAGGGTCGGTTGGAGCACGTCTGGCAGTGACGAAAACAAAATTACAGATCTGGGTGCCACTTTTCCATTCTGGGTTTATCACAGAGTTTAGACAGTAGTTAAATAACTTGAACCTGAGCCAAGGTTTATAAAGAAGCAAATGGAAATATGGGAGATGTACAAATATTAATAAAAAGAAGTTAACAGCCGGATCCAAAATACGGCAAGATGAATCTCGAGTTACAAAGTTTAGGCTCAACGAAAGATGTGGAACCGGTTATCGATCTAGATAATGTAGAAAAGGAAGCAACAGAAACTAACTTCAGAGATATTTTAATTCTAGTTAAAATTAAAAGCTACAGGATTTAACCTGGCATTTGGTTTTGACTTCCATTTTTGCCAAGACCGAAGTAGAGGTGTGAGAAAGATAAACAGATTCTTCATGGAAAAGAAAAGAATTAGTTAATCATAAAATATGAGTTAGCTTAGTGTTTAAGCTAGATTCAAGATCAATCCCTGCTATCGCCAAGATCGATGCCAAAACAATATTGATAATCCAGAGGTCAAATTTCAAGAAATAAACCTCAAAATTTTAAATAATAAAAACAATCCATAAGTCGAATAAATCTGATTCTACTTCTCGGTGCTTCCACATACGTTCTAATTAAATGAGTACATAGTAGAAATAAAAATCAAATACCGGATCCACTTTCCGAGTTTTCATATAATCCCGGTAAATCTAAATGTTGAGAACAGGGTCGTAAACTTAATCTCTATATTTTTCACAGATTCCCTATACATATGTGTAAAAAAAGAAAATAGATTTATAATTTTTATGAAACCAGATTGATCTACAGGAAACTGAACAATTCCTAGTCTGATATTTCTAATTCCCATACTCTTCAAATAATCTATTAATCACATATATAATTAACAAAATTCTATTTCCTTGAAATTCTGAATCGATTTCTTTAAGAGAGAATAGAACTAAAACAACATATTTAAATACAAAGAAAAATATAAACAAAGACATTGAACCTGATTTTATCGGTTGAATTCGAGGTTGAGGGTCCGTTCTAGTTACAGTTGAATCCGTGCTCCAATCGATCTGCTTGACGAAGGTACCCACAACCCCTCAGTTGAAATATGAGTCTGGTGCCCTCAAGGCTCGACCAGCTCTGATACCAAATGTAGAACCCCTCCTTTTTGGGTCCCCTTGAACTGAACCTGTCAACCCGATCCAGTTGGTCCATTGTCGCCTTCTTCTTCCATAGGATCCCTCCAGCAAAGCTCGTTTAACCATTGGCGAAGCAACCGTTAGCTTCGCCACCCAACCATAGGCTCATGCTTTCAGTCGCATGGCCTCCCCCGAGCTTTGGGTCGTAAATTTCACACACAATTCTCAAGAAACCCAGCTTGGGTTTCCCCCCCACCAAGATTTCCATCCAAACCCTCAATAGCAGCAAGTCATGAGGTAACTCAATATTACGATAGTCATCCAGGGTCTGGTTCCTTTACCCATCCCCAAAGTCTCCCTTTTAAAGGAAAATCCCCTGCGACACATGTCGCTTCATGCATAAATAATTATTTAATTAATTCTTTAATGAAAAACAACTCACCCATCCAAGTGTCAGTTCCTCTAGCAGATGCACCAACATCCCTAAGTTTGCTCATGTTTGTCCCCTAGATATTTCATTTAACTCCTAGATTTGTGGTGTAGGTGGAGTTGACTAGGTGTCCATGCCTAGGATTCCATTTTGTTCCTAAATAAATATTTATAATATTTTTAAGTAATCAGGAATATCCTTTCATGTGCAATGCCTAAATAACACTTAATATTATTTAAATGCCAAAGTAATCATTTATGTGCAAATGCCTAAAGTACTTAAATGCATTTCTAAGTAAAGTTCTAGGTGCAAAATTATACATTTCAATGCAGTTAATTTTAGCAATCAACTTTTACTAGGGACCCGGTGCCGTGCCGTTTGGCCTCCTTGTTTCTTAATTTAATTTCTCTGACATGGCACCACTCCGTCGAGTCCATTCATCCGTAGTTTCCATTCCTCGGAAAGGCACCACATCGTTGGGTCCTTGCATTCACTCTTTCCGTTCTCGGCAGGGTACCGCACCGTCGAGCCCTCCTGCCGTCATCCTTCCGTTTTGACTTGCGGGAACTTCATGTAGGGATTTCAGGAGCCGTTACCTTCCATCCTCTGTCTACACGCTATTAGGGTCTAATGGCGTTGAGGAGTGAGTCTGTTCTCACTGCGCGCCCCCCAACTCGTACGTGACCAGCTCCATCGTGGCCCACCTCGTACGCCCTCACGCTTTCCTCTTGAGCAAGCGAATCAATGCTTATCTGCTCAAGCGTGGTATTCCATCAGAAGTCGACATCGTCGTCGCTCTCCCTGTGTGTGATTTACTCGTACTCTATGACCCTTCATATTCCTTTGTGTGTTCGTCGGTGAACCGTTTCACCTGTCGCTACACACATTTCTCACAAACGTAAATTAGTAGCATTGTCCTCAATAATCACAATTTGGTTTATAAATCTGTTGCTTCATTAAGCATCTATAATTTACTTAATCATTACTCATTCGTCTAATCACATAATCAATTGCACAGCTAGTCGTTAAGCATCATTCGTATGTACAGTTTTCATGTTAAAGTTAATCATAATCATAAATATACTCAAAATAAAATTATAGGGTTATTTTACTAATGTTTCAAATAGTAGAGTGACCCAGCAGGTGCCCTCAATGTCTACAGTAGTCTAGGGGCATTACAAATCTACATCTACAGGAAAATGAACAGAATTGAATCTACTTATGAACTGAACTTGAAACACTAACTAATTAAACTCTATCTAATTGCAATGGAAAGACCGAAAGCAAACTAAAGGAAACTATGCATGACTGGTCACTTTAAATCCTGAAGATGTAAATTATATTAGCAGCAAGACATATGTTTACAAGAAACTTAAACAAAACACCATTTACAGAAAAATCAAATTAAATACATATAAAAACAAAAACTACTTATCTGCAGAAAAGAAAGAATGAAATATACACAATGAAAACCTCTGGTTGTTGAGGGGCCCTTCTCAGCAATTAGAGGATGTCTAACTCAGATCAGTCACCAACAGAGCATGCAAATACTCATCAACAACTTAAACAGAGACTTTTTATTAAACTGAAGCAAATTTTACAAAGAGTTTTTCTTTTTCTCTCTTCAAAACCAAAGAGGTATTTATACAATGATTACAAGGGAGAGTAGGTCGACCACCCCTCTCTAAAGATAGAGGGTCTTCAATGCTGAGAAACGACTCCATTAAAACAGGAACAACTTAGAAAAATGACCAACCATGTTTTGATGTTTTTTGGGAAAATCCATTTTAAGGAACCACGAACTGCTCGCAAATGGCTTCGAATTTTGGCAAAATTCCTTTTGAGACCTAAATGGGCCTATTCCGCACAAAACCCATGTGTCGTAATTTTCAAATTCGCTTCCATTTTCCTGTAGATACAACCCGAAATTTTGTTGTCTGTTAAAACACGTTTTTGACAGAAATTGAATGAAGGTCCGAATGGGCATCAGAATGAGCGTCCGGATGACCTGCAACGGAAATTAGTTAATAAATTCGGATTTTTGGGCTGAATTTCCGCTGGGTTGTTTGTGAAATTGATGGTTGGATGCTGAGTTGCTAACTGATAATTTAATTATGTGCTGGGTTGGAAGTATATTGATCCCTTTGTGCTCTCCATTCCTCCATCACGTGAACTTGCATAAAATATAAAACAATTAAATTAAAACCACAACATACAATCAAAATTCATTCGATTATTTACGTTAAAATTAAAATCAAACTATTAAGATTATTTTAATGTAAACAAATTTATTAATAGTTTAAGAATGATGATTATTCTATTTGCTTAACATTTAAAATATTCTAAATTTTATCATAGAGTCATGGTTTTGATTTGTACATGCAGGATCGACAAGACTAACAAGGAGTGAAAGACGAAGATAAACCAAACCAATGCCATCAAACCTAGTGCAAGTCTTAGAGACTGAAAGAATGTCTAAATGAAAGGTCAAATGAAGCATCGAAAGTTTATTATTTGCGCAATATTGTGTTTAATATATCGAAAATAATATATTAGGCTCATTTTACTTTTACAAGATGTTAATTAATAAAACAAGGTAAAAGACAGCCTTATTGAACATAGATGTATTAAATCATGGTAGATAAAATGATAAATTAATGTAAATAACATCATTATAAAAGACAATTTTGGATCCCAATAGATGTTCAGTGGGATGCTGAATGTTTCATCACCACTCAAGGAAATTTCATAGATGCCTCACACCATCCCGAGGACATCAAAGGGATGCTACACAAACAAAAGAAAGTGTTCGAAGATCTTCCACATGGCAGGCCTCCCGACATAGGTACTAAACATTGGATTGAGTTGGAAGTTGGCACACTTCATATCAAGACCCATCCTTACAAGCACCCTAAAATATTCAAGGATGAGATTGAGAAGACCATAAAGGATCTTCTTGAGTTGGGATCCATAAGGCCAAGCTCAATTCCCTTTGTATCATCAGTGGTCTTAATCAAAAAGAAAGATGGAACAACGTGCATGTGCATTGATTATAGGGCCCTGAACAAGAAGAACAACAAAAACAAATATCCTATCCCAAGTATTCATGAATTGATGGATGAGCTGCATCGAGCAGTATAATTTCCCAAGATATATCTCCGCTCAGGATACCATCGAATCAGGATGAGGGAAGAAGACATCCAAAAAATTGCTTTCCGATGTCATTATGGGAATTTTGAGTTTCTTGTCATGCCTTTTGGCTTAACCAATGCACCAGCCACCTTCCAATCATGCATGAACAGATTTTACAGTAAGCAACTTCCTAAGTATGTCGCTATGCTATTTGATGATATTCTGATTTACAGTAGGACATGGGAGGAGCACTTGCACCACTTGAAAAATGTCTTGACAATTTTGGCAGAACAGTCCTTTTATGCCAAATTGTCCCAGTGTGAGTTTGGTTTGATTGAGATCCTCTATCTTGGTCATATAATTAGGAAAGAAGGAGTCAAGGTTCATATGGATAAGATCAATTCCATACTTGAATGGCCAATCCCAAAGAAAATTACAGAATTAAGGGGATTCATTGGTTTATGCACCTACTACCGGAAATTTGTGAAGGATTTTCTAAACTATCCTCCCCTTTAACAGATCTCACCAAGAATGGATATTTTTGCTGGCCAGACGAGGCTGAACAAGATTTCAACAGAATGAAAGAAGTGATGAGAAAATTCCCAGTACTTGCACTTCCATATCTCACTCATCCTTTTATACTAGAATGTGATGCCTTCGAGGAAGGCATTGGAGCATTTATGATGCATAATAAGCACCCAATTGCCTATGAGACCATAAAGTTGCAGTCACATGAGAGGAATTATTCAATTTATGATAAAGAGATGCTGGCCATTATGCATTCCTTGTCCAAATTCAAACAATACCTAATAGTAGGCAAGTTTATAGTAAAGACTGATCACAACAGTTTGAGACATTTTCTGACCCAAAAGGAGCTGAATGATAGACAACATAAATGGGTAAGTAAAGTTTAGTCCAATGACTTCGACATAGAGTACAAAAAGGTAAGATGAATGTGGTAGCCGATGCCCTCTCTAGGGATCTTGCTTTTTCTTTGCTGCAAGTCCCAACTGATTGGAAAGACCAACTTGCTATGGAATATTCTAAGAACCAGTTTGCTTGTGAAGTGTTGGATTGGTTGATTCAGGATGATGCATACAAAATTCTTAATGATGTCATATATTAAAAAGACATAATTTTTCTAGTGCATGGATCAAAATTAAAGAAAATATTTTGGAGGTTTCCCACAATGCACCAGTGGCAGGCCACCCCGGATTCCTTAAAACTTACCGGAAGGTGAGAGAGAGGTTCACTTGGAAGGGCCTAAAAAATGATGTGTTAAGGAATGTAAGGGAGTGTACTACATGCCAACAGAATAAATTTGAGCACACTCATCCTACTGGTCTCCTACAACCCCTACCAATTCCAGAGCAAAAGTGGGAAAGTATGTCCATGGATTTCATCACCGGTTTGCCCAAAACCCAAGGTAAGTATAGTATTTTTGTAATGGTTGACAGATTGACTAAATTTTCTCACTTCTTTGTTGTCACATCAATCATTACTTCCAGTCAAGTTGCTGCATTGTTTTTTAAAGAAGTATTCATATTGCATGGTTTGCCCAAGACTATAATAAGTGACCGAGAGAGAAAATTTACTAGTGCTTTATGGAAAACCTTGTTTGAACTAGTTGGAACTATTTTGAATCTTATCACAAGTTATCGCCCTCGGAATGATGGCCAAACTGAGAGGGTAAACCAATGGCTTGAGGGTTATCTTAGAAATTATATTACCGGGTAGCATAAAGCAGGGGTCACCTGGCTACACTTGGGGGAATTTTGTTATGACACTACATTCCATCTCTCCATTGGAATGACCACATTCAAATCTCTGTATGGGTATCCATCCCCCACATTTTTAGATCTTATTTTTGGGGATTGCAGAGCACAAAAAGAAAATTATTGGATTCAAGAAATCCAAGACATACTCAGGGAACTCAAAGAAAACTTGTAGGTTGCACATAACGAACAGGAGGTGAATGTAGATAAGAACATAACAGACCGAACCTTCCAAGAAGGTGATTTGGTCTATTTGAGGTTGCAACCATATAGAAAATCCACTCTCAAATAAAAAGGGGCTGAGAAATTGCTTCCAAGGTTCTATGGACCATATAAGATCACAAGGAAAATTGGTGAAGTTTCCTATGAATTAGATCTTCCCTCATGGAGAAAGATACACAATGTTTTCCATGTGTCATGCTTGAAGAAAGAAGTTGGCCAACAAGTAACTATTTTAGAATAATTTCTTCCTCTCTATGATGAAGGACACTTGGTAGTGGAACCAAAAAATATTTTGCAGGTTAGAGAAAGGAAGCTGAGGAGCAGAACCATTAAAGAATATCTAGTGCAGTGTTAGGGGTTTCCTAGTTAAGATGAAACCTGGGAAGGTGAATAGGTTCCGCAACATCCAGGATTGCACCCGCTTGAGGACAAGCAGTATTGGGGAGGGAGGACTGTCATGTTCCTTCCCTAGTGGCCATTTGGTCAAGACTTGGACCCTCCAATACCTAAGGGTTTAGGAAGAAGAATTAAATTGAGAACAATTAATTGGGATGATGTTTTGGTACAAGGCCTATAGTAATTAATAATTTTAATATTTTGAATTTTGAATTATTGTTATAATTAATGACCTTATCGTTATTAATCAAATTTTTGGAAAGCAATGATTTTCACATGGCTAGGAGGGAGTAGGAGGACAAGGTGGACCTCACCTACTCAAGTGGAAAAGTTAGAAACAACAAGGAGTCATCTAAAAGAAAGGTGCCAACATAAAAAGATAGAAACTGGCAACAACAAGAAAAAAATAGGAAAAATCACAAAGCAGTAATTTCAAAAAGAAGGAAATTGTAGAAAGCAACCAGTTGGTAAAAGAAGGAAACATCCAGAAAAGCTAAGTAGGGTGCACTTTCTAAATTTAGTTGAAAGACACAAAGCAAGCAAGTTTTACAAAGCAGAATTGTTGCTAATTCTCTCAAGGAATGCACCATCACCTCTCACACGTGCCAATGGATTGTACATGAAGCTACCTAAGTTATAAAAGAAGGATAGTGCACACCTTTCACATCTTTTGGTTAATTAATTTTTGTCTTGAGATCTTCTGCTACTCAAAGTTGAGTGATGTGCCTCAACCAATGCTTGGGAGATGAACCCCAATGCCATTCATGTTCCAGTTTTTCCATGATCAGATACAGAGACATGGAATGCTGATATACAGGTCTACATCATTCCATTATTGAAGAATCTTAAGCATCCAGAGATAGATCCTCAATCACAATGTCATTGGAAGAGTTCTTGAAGGAGTTCATCTGGAGGAAGTGATCCATTTCAGTGAAGGCACCCCTGTCCAGATCATGAAGCCCAGTGAGCCCTCCATATTTAGATACCATATCTGATTTAATTAACATTCCATATCCAGTGCATAACTTCATATTCTCCTCCTCCTCTCATACTCATTCTCTCAGTTTGTAATGTTTCTTTAGCATTGGAGACTCCTTGAAGATATGAATGTTATAACTCCTCTAATATCTGGTCGTAAACTTCAATTTCGATTTTATTATATTAATAAACTTATTTCAGATACCTTATATACTTCATAAGTGAATTTTGTAAGCCTCTAAGGCAATTTGGATCAAGTAATTCAAAGACTAGCTCTTTAAGCACTTTTTATTGACTAGTTTTACCATATTTGTAATTCAGAGCTATGTATGAGTTAGTTTTCTGTTTTTATGGTAATTTATGAATCCCGATACATTAATGAAGCATATAAAACCATTTACATAAGGTTTCGAAGGCCTATCAGCTTGTTTGGAAGAACTTGGAAAACTACTAGTTGAGTAGTCCAATATAGTGCCCTTGCCTCTTTTGCTTCCAAATTCAACCAGAACCTCCCAAATTATCAGAAGCAGTTCTACAAAACCTAATTATGATATTAATACCTGATATATTCCATTTGGTTATATTCAGGTGTAAG
This sequence comes from Larix kaempferi, assembly GCA_027924585.1. Lineage (NCBI taxonomy): Eukaryota > Viridiplantae > Streptophyta > Pinopsida > Pinales > Pinaceae > Larix > Larix kaempferi. Next base: position 6,959,303 of record BSBM01000008.1, read on the forward strand.
CACTAAGCCTAGTATGCATATGCTGGAGTTCCCAGGCTGCCTCAAAGTAGACATCAACTACAACTGTTGTTGAAATGTAAATGGCACTAGTACGTTGTGCATAGGACTCTGAGTTTGGACATGGACCTGATTCCTTTTCTTCTATACATTAACCCATATATTTTGCATATCCTAACTCTTACAAATTCCTAACCCTGGGAAAAAGCTACTTGTGTCCAAGGCTAGTTTTTCTGCAACTAGTTTTTCAACTAGTTTTGGTATAAGTTAATTCATGTGCTAATTGATGTTTTTAATTCTGAATTGAGATAATATATTTGATATAAGATCAGGGATATTACAGGAATCTTTTTTACTGTATTCCCTGGACGATGAACTTATAATTTCATGAGGATTTTGCCTAGGTCCTGCGACTAATAATACCATTGAGTATCACGCGATGATTGGATTGTTAATTGATGCCTCCTCCCATGGTGTAGACCACATTATCATCTATCTGGATTCTCAGATTGTAGTCTCCCACTTAACCGAATCTACACTGTTCGTGACCCTACACTACTCTGTCTTTTCAACGAGTACATCTCTTGGAGAGATAATTTAAGTTTATTCAATATCAACACATCCCGAGATGCATGAATATGGTTGCTGATTCATTAGCTAATTTTATCTTAGATTGGCACATTGCACATTCTTGAGAATTTTATCAATATAGTGTATACAAAAAGAATAACATGTAAATCATCCATATGTAAATAATCATCCTACATGAGATCCACATCCACCATAGACACATTGTATATAAAATCGCTAGATAATTTTTATATTAAGTGTGATAAAAGTTTCACAAAAGTAATAAGAAAAAAATATGAATCTCATAGCTTTCAGTATATCATGTTGACAAAATTATGAAGCTCATGGATTTCAAAAATCACAAGACATAAGGCTAATCATGGCACTCGTGATAACATATCACATCTCTAGGTATTCGACATAGAAAACCTCCAATACTCGCAGCAACTCCTACTATGTGGCGCTGATAATGTCGTGATAGATCATACAGTGATATATCTAGGACATTAGCAGTCAAACTTTCTAAGATCTCCTCAGTTTTCGTGAGCTCTTCGCTTGCCTCTCGGTCGCGAGTAGAAATGGACCTGCCTCTCCCTCACCGTTGAATAGGGGAATCCCCAGGTGGCCTTTTCAGCCCAACATCTGCATTAGTGAAACATAAAAAGTATTGGTACACCAAAAAATGAAATATTAAAAAAACCCATAAAAACTTGAAAAGTGCGAAAATTCATTTTTACCTATCTCACACTAGACTGACCCCTCTGGGAGTTATAATTCGGGATCTCCTCAAAAGTATGTACCAGCGTACACATAATACTCTATCATGAGCAGTTGCTTGCGCACCCATCCGAAGACAGCTATCCCGTAGTTATGGATTAAACCACCATGACAACCAAATAACCCAGTCCACCTCCTCATGCGTGGCTCCCATGGATCCGGGTTGGCCATGTTTGTAAGTTTTCGACGAAAGTGATGAACCCGCTCCATAAAAAAGGATACCAGAATGGACCCGTAACCAAACTATTTTGTCTTCCCCATCCGACACTTGTTCAACTGGTCTTTCATAATGCTTAGTATAATTTCACACCAGTTGAATACAATGGGTTTCATACACTCTATTGCGCACAACATCTTGGATCTAGTTGCTTGATGGTGGGACTTAGTTCACACCACTTACACCACGGAAAATAGAACAGTCCTCAATGTTAAATCAAAGAATTTTTTAATTGGGATCTTTCCACTGGACCTTCTAGTCCTAGGCTCGCAATACCATCAATGAGTGAATCAACGTCTCCTTCACCCCTACTCTTCCTGGATATGACAACACAATCTCCTCTTCTTGAGATCCTAGTTAGAAAATAGACGTTTTCTATATCTAGGGTGAGAATATGCCCCCCCACTTGGAAATGAAACTCAACAGGGTCCCACATTCCCACCAAGTATTCCAATAGATGAACTTGACTCCTCATTATTGGAGTGAGAAATAATTTCTTGAGACCACATTCTTGAAGGGACAACATGGTGTTGGCATCATTCAATCCTTCCAAATCCTCCAACTCATGATGTATCTCTCTCTCCACTCCAACATTTTCCTTGGTGGAACCTGCAAAACCATGAAATAGGGTATTAGAACTTACTCATTTGAGAGAAAACCCACAAAATTTATTGTATTCAATTTTTGAGGCCGCATTTGTGGTCGGTGTGATACGATTTCATATACAAAGTGCCATCGATGTGGTTCTCCCTTTTGGGATTTGGTTTGACCTTGTTCGATGTGTTTTTCGAAAGGGGCGGTCACATCGACTTGAGCACATGTTTCTACCCAAAAATCAACCCCAAATCCACTCAAATCATAAAAAAATAGCAGTAATTCAACCAAATGGATGAAATGGAGGAGGAGAATAGTTACTTGGAGCTGACGAAGTGAAAATCAACTTCCTTGAATGCCCAGAATTTTCAACACAATTTTGTACCTCAAATGGCTCTTTACCCTCTTTGGTAAGAATGCATTGGTAAAATGAGTCATTTTCACCTCTTTTTATTGAGTTAAAAGACAATATTTTATATTTTTTTCCTCATAATATTTTATTACTTTTTACCGTTGTTAGTAAAAGCCCTTTGTTTATTAATTATTATGGTTTCTCACACTTTTTTTTGAGATCATATGTCAAACAAAATGACGAGGTTATGGTCTAAACTAGTTTTATGCTCAAGAATACCCTTAGAGTTGTCTTTAATCTCTTTTCAGACTCTCGAACTATGAAAATATTTCCAAGTGAACTTGTCTCTTTCACGCTTGTAAAAGGGTTTGAAAGGTCATCTATTTGGTGATAGTTTACCCCTTTTTTGGATTGTGTAGATGATTTACAAGAAATGAATACCTTGGTCATCCACTGACTAGGAGAGTTCTTCTAGGAATTATTTTACACTTTTTTGGGCCTAGGGGACTAACTTTATGAAAAAGTTCACCTTGGAGTTTTCTTTTGACCGTTTCAAACTCTCTAAATGTGAAAGGTCGCTGAGTTTACCTTCTTTGGACTCATAAAATTATACACGGAAGGATTCTTTTGGGACAGAACCCGTCCTTTATCAAGTTTGTAAAACATGTGAGATTGGACTCATCGAAAGGATGAGCTATACCGAGCATCTATTATGCTCCTCAAAATCGTTAATAAATAAAGAGGTACTCGTCAATCATGATGGGGGATAAGGGAAGGGAAGTGCATCTGAATCTGTATTTATGGTATCTTATCATCGCCCTTGAACATGGCACTTGTTTGTATTTCATCCAAACAATTGGGTAATCGACTTGTCTTCGAGTTGTGTCAAGTCTATGAGTCTCTTTACTACTTTGGATCATCCAAAGAATTCTTTGTTCATGTCGCATTATGTCTTGGCCTCCGTCTCATTGAGTCAATGATGCCAGGTCATTTTTTGTGTTGTAAAATGTTCAAGGAAGTCTTCCATTTGAGTCGAACTTTGCAGTTGTCAAGCTATCCATCGTGTCGGTCATCCCTTAAGCAGTCTCTCAATAGAACTTTTCCATACACCTTGTTTCATTCCATACTCATTTGATCTACCATCCAAAATCATCTTTCTATATCGGTTTTGAATCGATGATGTTGGATAAATCATGGCCCTCCTTCGACGAATCTATCCCTGTCGACACCAACACATCATCCAGGGGTTATATTTAAAGACCACTGAGTACCTTGAAGCTTGCATGCCTCAATGGAATATTTTCTCGCCTTTGACAATAGGTTTACATCATTTACCTCTGATCGAATGATTCCACGAATCTTCGAATCTAACTCATTCATTTTCATTCGTCGGAATGTACCGAGATACCTTTGGAATCAATACCATCATTGGTGATTTCCCTCGCACTTGTTAATCGTCCACATCACTAACCAGTAATCAAGTGGTTTATAACATGTTCAACTTCAACACATTGTAATCACATGGTTAGATCCGTATCATTTTAGAATTAGATAGAAGACCCTATGTTTCTCTGATGTCTTATTATCATACCCAGGTTACGAAGGATATTTTTAGTAGGTTTCCACACATATGTTATTGTGGAGGCCTCGTTGATGTACTATCACACAAATCCACTCTTGTAATGTTCATGGCTGTGTCATTATTTTATCATGGAACTACGCTAGTATTTTAGTAGCCATGATTATATTCAGTCATTCAGGTATGGATCCTCGCTGTATTTTGGTGGCCATATCCTTAGTCGGTACCAGCATGGATATGCAATGTATTGGTCGACATCCATGTTTTGATTCATTGAGATGTCTAGATCATAGATATTAGAACTTGTATTGCAAATTCCTTGATCATTGTTGTTAGTTATTTGAATGATGGTTCCTCTTTTCAGCAGCCACATCAAAGTACATAACCTATTCTTTTTCTCTAGCTTTTTACTTTGGGGGGAAATCTGTTACATGGAATTTTTTCCAACAACACAAACCTTGTTACCTCATGTTTCCACAATAACTGAAGTCATTTTCATGGTGGATGATCCTTGACTTCCCCGTCCTGTAACTTGACTTGTTTTGCAACCTTGACGCGCTTTTCTATGCTATCAACATGCACTGAAACTCTCTCAACGCAACGTGTCTCACTGTAACAAGTGTCGCTGATGTGCCTTTCCTTAAGATCAAGCCGCGTTGACCATGATAGATGCATTTTGCTCCACTAGAGGTCTCATCAAGGTCTATTCGGGAAAAATATTAGGTCTTCGAGAAGCTTCCAGAGCGAAATCTCATTGTGTAGCCTTTCCTCACTATTTCTATGGATCTAGGTCGAGCTCCAAAAATCTTGGGATCATATCTCATCCACTTTCCCTAATATTCTCACCCCTCTGTTATCCTTAGTGTCCTGTAAATGAGACCTTTGGGCATGAGTGTGAAGGAGGAAGAATTGGTCGCAAGTAAGTGTTGGAGAAAGTTTCCATAGCATTAGACTCTTGATGTGCTTCCTTTCAAGACAAGGGTGACATGGTGGAATAAGAGGAACCTATCAGAAGGAGACTATGAAACCAAGGCTTATGGTTGTACTTCTTTCTATCATCTTTAATACAATGATGTATTTCCTTCCCATACTTGATTTCTATTCTCATGTATAGAAAATCTCCTTGGCCATTTTCTTAGATCATTTATATTGTTTCTAGTTCAATCTACTTGTTATTTGCTTGTATTGGATCTACCACAAGTTCTCTCAAACGTGAAGTTGGATTGTAGCAACTTGAATATAACAAGAACGGACTTCATATCAGAGGTAAGCTCTCTCTACTTCGTTTCTTATGAGTATTCAATTGATCTAGGAGAAGGTGTGCATATATTGTCATGTTTTGTTCTAGTTTCGACTCATTCAAACTAGGGAGGTTCACTCATGTCCGCACTTGAGAAATAATCCTTCAACAAAACTCATGTCATTCGAATCCCCATAGGATCAAGAGTCCTCATAGTTTGACATACAGAAATAAATCCACATGCATTCTATTCATATTGTCACTCATTGGCCAATCCTTATAAACAAACTCCCAACATGGAGTTTCTATTAAGCTCTTTTCTGACTCCTTAAAGAATGAAAATATCATCGAGCAATCTTGCTTCCTTTCATTCTCATTAAATTATTTGAAAGGGTTTCTATCCGGTATAAGTTTACCCCTTTTTTGAGATGGATTGAGTAATTACAAAAAAGGAATACTCTAGTCCCTTTGGCTATAAGAGTTCTCCATTGCATACTTTTATGCTTTTTCGAGATTTGGGGACTAACCTATGAAAAAGAGAATCCTCAGAGTATTCTTCCTTTTTTCAGACTCTCTAAAATTGAAAGCACCAATGAGCATCCACCGTCTTGGGCTTGTAAAAATATATATGACAGTACCATCTTGAGCACCCTTATATCCCTTCTTTGAGCTCATTAAACCATGAAGAAGGCCCAAACAGTGTCTTTCAGCGCCCTTGCAGATCACATATAGTCCCATATTATGGAAGCATTCCCTAGTATGGTTTCCCTTATTCATATTATTTTGTGATGTTTCGTACTTGGAGTCCCCTCGATATCACCTATAAGTTCCCCCCTCTGAGTACCCCCCATTGCAGTCACAGTTCCTGATTTGCTAAGCTATGATCCCCTTCCACTGAGGTTAGTTTCATACGCTTCTAGGTCAGCCCTGATTTTATAATCCGAACAAAGGAAGTTTGAGTCCCATTGTTTAGTGTCCCTCGTATCCCCCAACAATGTCTTAGTCCCATGTCCAGTTCTATCACATCTTAGTTGTATTCCTCGCACTCCTATCAAGGAAACCCTATTCCCTTGGTAGTTGCAGGTCTCCCTCTGTTGACACCAACACATCTATTCTAGAGGATAAACGTAGATGTACCTGTACCTTGGACTCATCACCATTAGTGGTTAGTTCTATGGACCATCTGAGGGGAGTCTTTAGTGCCCCTTAACATGGTTGTTTCTCACATGCTTGACTTTAGCTCCATCATCGCACCCTTGATATTTGTACAAGGTGTTGGTCCTTTCAGTTATTGGTTGAAGACCCCAGTGTTGGTTGTGGAGCCAGATATTCTAGTATCATAGATGATATTGTCTCATCAGTGTACCCATATTACTGTACACTTGTTCCCCAACCTTAGGGTTCGGGGGCAATGCCCTCGAGTTACGGGGGTTCAGGGGTTACGGGTGTTTTCGCCAACATTTTATAGGCCCATGGTTTTGGGTAACCCGTGGTATTTTCCCATTGTATTTCCCTTATAAAAGAAAGACATTGTAATATAGCTAGGGTTGATGTATTAGGTTTTATGCATTGTAAATATCTCTAAGATCAGTGAAGAGAGTGTGAAGAGGAAGTGCAGTGGCTGTGTTGCAGGTTGTATCCCTTCACTTTGCTGGAAAATATAATAATAAGGACTGGTAATTTCAGTGTGGACGTAGCCCATCTTGGGTGAACCACGATATATTGGTGTCTCTCTTGTAATGTGTTTGTGTGATTATATTTGCATTTATGTTTATTGTTATTGCTCCGTGATCCTGTTTTTCAAACAAATGCTATCAAAGACAAAGGTCTATTTGGTAGTAAACCCACAGGAAACTAGGGTTTCTGATTCAAGTGGGAGCAATGGCGAAAGAAGGAAAGTTTAAGGTCGAGAAGTTTAATGGCCAAAACCACCAGTTATGGAAGATGCAAATGGAGGACTATCTGTACCAGAAGGATCTATGCCTATGGTTGGAAGGAAAAGAAAAGCAACCAGCGACTATGAAGGACGAATAATGGGAGGTTCTTGATAGAAAGGCACTCGGGACTATACGGCTATCCCTGGCTTCGTCGGTGGATTTCAATATCTCAAAAGAAAAGATAACGAAGGGTTTGATGAACACATTGGGTAAGCTATATGAAAAACCCTTGGCCTCCAACAAGGTATTTCTAATGAAGCGTTTATTTAATATGAAGATGTCTGAAGGTGGATCTATTGCTGATCATTTAAATGAATTTAATATGGTTACAAATCAACTAAGTTCTGGAATTGTGATCTTTGATGATGATTTTAGGGCTCTTCTAATCTTGTGTTCATTTCCAGAAAGCTGGAATAGCTTGGTCATGGCTGTAAGTAACTCTATCTCTGGTTCAAACAACTTGATATTTGATGATGTTGTTAGTTTTATTCTTAACGAGGAAATGCAAAGAAAAAGCACAGGTGATACACCAAGTGATTCGTTGACCATGGAGAGCAGGGGAAGATAAAATGAGAGAGGAAAGAGCCAAGGTAATCGTGGCAAGTCTAAAATGGGAAGATCCAAGTACAGATTGGGAAAAATAGAGTGTTGAAACTGTGGAAAGAAAGGACATCTGAAGAAAGACTGCAGATCTCTAAAAAAGAAAGGAGATGGACAGAAGGATACTACCCAGGAAGCAAATATAGCAGGTGATGTGTTACAAGATTCTTTGATTCTTGCATTAGATAATAGTAGTGATTATTGGGTAGTAGATTCAGGGGATTCATGTCATGCTACACCCCATAGGAAATATTTTCATGATTATGTTCCAGGCGATTTTGGACATGTTTTATTGGGTGATGATGAGCCATGTGAAATTGTTGGAATGGGTAAGGTATGGATAAAATTTAAGAATGAAACTGATTGGATGTTGAAATATGTAAGGCATATTCTTGCTATGAAAATAAATCTGATCTCAACAGGCCAGTTGGGAGATGGTAGCTGTCTATCTACATTGGAGAAACATGGTGGAAGATCACTAAAGGATCAATGGTGATAGCAAAAGGAGACAGACTAGGTACGTTGTAGTTATGTCCACATAATACTGACCATTCTATCTCTTTAGCTTCCACAGGAACAGATACAACATTATGGAATCATAAGCTTGGCCACATGAGTGAGAAGGGGATGCAGATTCTCCACTCAAGGAAGTTGCTGCCAGATTTGAAGCAGGTAAGTTTGGAATTCTGTGAGAACTGTGTTTATGGAAAAGAAAAGAGAGTCAGATTTCTCAACATTGGGAAACAAAAGAAGAATCAAAAGTTAGAGCTTATGCATACAAATGTAAGGGGACCAACTCAGGTACAATCTCTTGGTGGCTCTCATTATTATGTTACATTTATTGATGATGCAACTAGGAAAACTTGGGTTTATTGCATTAGACATAAAATTGATGTGTTTGCTACTTTTAAGAAGTGGAAAGCTTTGGTTGAGAATGAGACACAAAAAAGATTGAAGTGTCTCAGATCTGATAATGGAGGTGAGTATTGCAGCAAGGAGTTTGATAGTTATTATTCATACCATGGGATTCGTAGAGAGAAGACAGTCCTAGGAACACCACAAGAAAATGGTGTGTCAGAAAGGATGAATAGAACGATCATGGAGCATGCAAGGTGTATGAGATTGCATGCAGGGTTGCCCTTACAATTTTGGGTAGATGCTGTAAATACTATTGTTTATCTAATAAACAGAGGGCCTTCAAGTGCTTTGGATGGCGGTATTCTAGAGGAGGCATGGACAGGTAAAAAGGTAAACTACTCATTTCTGAGAACATTTGGTTGGGAAGCATTTGTCCATATTGATAAAGAAAATAGAACAAAGCTTGAAGCTTAATCCAAGAAATGTACCTTTATTGGATATGGGATTGATGAATTTGGTTATCGTTTATGGGGTTATGAAAATAACAAAATCATCAGGAGTAGATATTTGATATTCAATGAAAAGGTCATGTATAAAGATCAGTTGCAGGGAAAGAAACAGGAAAAGGAAAACACAGAGTACATAGTACTTGATGAAATTAAAGAAAATGAAGTTCCGAAGGTGCCAGAAAATCAAGAACAGTAGAAAGTACTTGAAACTCCTGCAAGTGTAAGAAGATCTACCAGGTTAAGTAGACTCCCTGAACGATACTCTCCTTCAATGTATTATTTTTTGATGAAAGATGTTGGTGAACTAGAATGTTATGAAGAAGCAATGTAGTTGGAAACTAGAAAGAAGTGGGAGAAAGGCATGAATGAGGAGATGGACTCATTGGTAGGAAACCAGGCTTGGGATTTGGTTCAGTTTCATACTGGTAAAAGAGCATTGCAGAACAAATGGATTTACAGGTTGAAGGAATAAGAAGGAGGCAAGAAGCAGTACAAGGCTAGACTTGTTGTAAAGGGGTTTGCACATAAGAAAGGTATAGATTTTGATGAAATATTTTCTCTTATTGTTAAGATGACTTCAATTAGGACTATCTTAAGTCTAGTGGCGGTAGAAGATTTGCATCTTGAACAGTTAGATGTAAAAACAACCTTTCTCCTATCACGTCCCCATTTTGACTCCATGGCATTAAAATTGTAAATGATGTAAATATTGTTATTTAATCATGGTGAGGAGCGCAAGGCCAAGGCCCCGCCATTGATTTATCATTTTATGTATCGACAATTAAAATTCGGTGCATATGGCTCTTGTGCTAGATAGGCACAATGTAAATTAAGAAATCATGTAAATACAAATTTAAATGACATACCCACAACTAGCTATGCAATGCAACAAATATATGGGGGCATGATTTCACAAGGAATAGGGAGGGAAATTATTCAAACCCATGAGCCAATGGTGTTAATCCATTTCTTTGAGAAAACCCATAAACCACCAACTACCCATTTTGGGTTATGCACCCAATCATTTAATTCTTCCAAGAGTTGGTTGAGGGAGTTAATGCCTTGGGAGTGGAGATGTATGGCAGTCAATTTTGAGTATGGGCAAGCCACCAACCTGGAAAATCGTATTTTTCCTCCATGGGCAAGAAAACACCCACGAAATGGTGCCCAAAGCCATTCTTCACCCATGGCCTTTGATCTCTCACGCAGTCTGAGCTAGCTGGGTCTTTCCCTGCACATTTTTCATCCTTTTTCTACATTTTCCCATGCCCGGGAACTCGTTTTTGGATAGCATAGTGGCTGGGAGAAGAGAACCATGAATTGGGGGTTTAATGGAGGTCATTTTTTCTCCTGGGTTGTCCCTAAACGTTTTCTGAAAACGAATTTTTCCTTCCAGGGTTTATTCCCATTTCTCCATTTCGTTTTTGGGTTTCCCACGTTTTTCTGAACTGGCAGGAACCCCATCTTTGGGAATATCACTGTAAAAACGTTTCTTCATGCCCAACACTTATACTTTTGCTGTTATGTGCATCCCTGCTTTGGTTTGAACATGTGAGCAAGAGATTTGGAGTGGTAGTGGACATAATTGGCTTGGTAAACCTAGTGGAGAGAAATAACCTCTCAAGAAGATCAAGAAGCTTGGCTACTCTTCTATGCACACCTTGGACACTCTAGATTGGAAGGTATGGCCTGAGGGACTGTGCATTGGTGAAGGGAATACTTCGTTGAGTGGAGTGTGTAGGCATTGTGGGTGCCAAGCTAGATAGATCTTGTAGAGGTATCCATGGCTCTATGCTTGAGCTCACTAGCTTAGCAATTCTTCCTTTCCATTTCCTAGCAGCCTGATAAACCCAATTGTAGATTTCCTTGGCTCATTTTGGTGTATGTTGGGCTATGTGTGAGTCTTCTATTCCTTGGTTCCTTGTAGAAATCATGCCCAGCTCAGGGGTGGCAGTTGCATCAAGAGATTGATAAGCACAACTGGCCTATGGTTGGGAGGAACGTTGCAGTTGCATAGTTGGTTGCTTAGGAACTACTTTGTTTCAAGATAAGTACTCTCATGTGCTAATTCTGTAGTGTTTCAATGGATGAATGACATGAATGTCTTGAATGTATGATGGATGTGTAATAAAACTTAATTCTGCTGTGTTTTCAAATACTTATGTATTTCCCTATTTCCATCTTCTCTCTATATGCATGTTTGTATACTATATATATGGGGCTATATGTCCCCGAATCAGAATCATGTTCTCTCCCATTATAGTATGATGGGTGGGTATGTGACATCTCCATGAGGATTTGGAGGAAGAGATATATATGCAGCAGCCACAAGATATATGAACAATCTAGGTAAAGAACATTGGAAGGTAGTACAGTGGATTCTCAGGTATATGAGAGGTACTACCACTCATGCATTATGTTTTGGAGGTTAAGACATTGTTCTACGGGGATATGTTGATGCATATATGGAAGGTGATAAGGATAGTAGGAGGAGCACCACAAGGTATGTGTTTACTGTAGGTGGAATAGCAGTAAGTTGGATTTCAAAACTGCAAAAGGTTGTTGCACTTTCAACAACGAAAGAAAAGTATTTTTCTCTTACAGAGGCTAGTAAAGAGATGATTTGGTTGCAGAGGTTTATGGAGGAACTGGGTAAGAAGTAGAAGGATAGTAGGTTGTATAGTGACAGCCAGAGTGCCATTCATCTTGCAAATAAATCAACATCCCATTCTAGGACTAAACATATACATCTCAAGTACCATTTCATACGCTTTGTTCTAGAAGATGAACTGTTGAAGCTGGAAAAGATACATACTAGCCAGAATCCTATAGACATGTTCACAAAGGTAGTGACCAGAGAGAAACTGAGTTCCTACTCGGTTTCAGTTGTCCTTCTAGCATGAAGGTGAAGATGAGAAGTTTTCCAAGTCTAAGGTCCAGCAAGTACATCAGCGATGGAGTTGTTGTGATCAGTCTCCAAGTGGGAGATTGTTGGTTGTGGAGCCAGATCTTCCAGTCTCATAGATGATATTTTCTCAGCCGTGTACCCTAGAGGACTGTACACTCGTTCCCCAACCTCGGGGTTCGGGGGCAGCGCCCTTGAGAAACATTTTTGGGGTTGTTTTCGCCAACAGTTTACGGGCCCATGGTTTTGGGTAACCCATGGTATTTTCCCATTGTATTTCCTATAAAAGAAAGATATTGTAATACAACTAGGGTTGATGTATTAGGTTTTATGCATTGTAAAGATCTCTAAGATCGGTGAAGAGAGATTGTGAGAGAGTGTGAAGAGGAAGTGCAGCGGCTGTGCTGCAGGTTGTATCCCTTCACTTTGTTGGACGGTATAATAATAAGGACTGGAAATTTTAGTGTGGACGTAGCCCATCTTGGGTGAACCATGATATATTGGTGTCTCTCTTGTAATGTGTTTGTGTGATTATATTTGCATTTTTGTTTATTGTTATTGCTCTGCGATCCTGCTTTTCAAACACCTGGATGTCCCTTGACTCTATCACATTGGTGAGTCTCTTTGGAACCCATCCAATAGTTTGTTCTTGTAGATATCCAGGATACTTTGGAGACAACGTTCAAAATCCCTTCAGTCATATGCTTCCTAGAGTATCTAGTTCAGATGTAGTCCAGTGTACCTCCAATATTCCGACTCTCAGTCGTTGAGTCCATCAAGTTGTTGGATCCCTTTAGATCTAGTAGAGCATTAGTTATTGTGATACTGCATTCAGGATGAATTCCATTGTTTCCAATTTCAATTATTTAGATCAGCCATGGTTAGACCATGATTACATTCCAAATTTGAGTCCCCTCTAGACCATTATGATGTACACAACAATTTTTCATGTATAGTTTAGGTCGCCTTTTGGACTCATTCTTATTTGTATATCTTGAGACATTAATACGAGCATGGGTATTCCCGCCTCATCCATATATTTGAGGCCATATGTACCTCATCCATATTGAGCGTTGTATTTGTGGTTACGACCCTTATAGTTCGTATGAAACATTTTTCCTACACTTCATTGCAACTATTGTTCTCCATACTACCGTCACACCTATTACCATAGAAAAGTAAGAACCTATGATGTCTATCAGCCATACAATTAGCTCCTACCCTTACACATCAAAGAGCAATCTGTTAACACTAAAAAAATCTTCACCATGCTCATCCCCTAGTAATATCACCACATTCCTTATTTTTCCTCATTAAAATCCTTCACTAACCACTAAATCCTAAGTCAGAAACTCACATATTGGCTCAATTTATTATTTCCCTCTCAAAAATAGGGAAAATGGCTTTATTCCCTCCAAGAAAGAAAAAGGTCTCCCAAAATAAGGAAAAAATCTCCCAAAAAGGCAAAAAAAAAGAAAAAAAATGGAAAAACATTCAAAAAATAAAAAAGGAGGGAAAACCCTAAACTGCCACCCAAAACCACGAGCGAATACCATGGTCCAAAAAATATCATCGGAAAGAAACCTAGGGAAACAATTCCTATAAATAAATGGTGAAGGCCCCCCATTTCACAAGTTTTTCATATACTACCGAATCTCTGCCAAAATTCCTATCGAAACACTAAGCCACCATTCATGCTTGATTTCTCCCCTATAGTTGAGTTTGGAAACCTGTGAGCATTCAATGGAGAACCAAGAGACCTCGAATACCAGGATCACCCCCTACTACATGGCTGCAAGGGCCCATGCAATCCCATTATTCCGAGGTAAAATATCATTGTAAATCCATTTTTATATAATGCAAAATAAAATATTATTTGATTCATGAAAATGTATTCCGAATGTTTTGGTTGAAGAATGTTTGTTGCTTTAGTTTAGTTTTACTTATTGTTATTTACTACAGTAATTTTAGTTGTTTTTGTTTATTTTTATTCCCATTTTGAATTGTTACTAAGCTTTCTCCAAATCTTAGTAGGTGCATTTCTGCACCGGCTAGTGTGAATAACCTAGCTACACTAGGAATGAAGAAACACATTGCTAAGTATATAGACAAATGCATGGAATGTGAGAGAGTAGAGGTAGAGCACACACATCTAGCATAATTGCTACAATAATTACTAGTACTGGAGTGTAAATGTGATGTGGTGACAATGGATTTTATCACCAAGTTTCGTAGGACAATAAAGCAACATGATTCCATCATTGTAGTGGTGGACAAGTTGAAAAAATATACTCACTTTATTCCAATCAAGTTAACTCATAAGGAAAATAAATAACAAATATTTACAGGAAGAATATTGCCAAATTGCATGGGATACCAAGACAATTTTTTCAAATAGAGATCCAAAGTTTACTTCAAACTTTTGGAAAGGGCTATTCAATTTGGGACAAATTTGAATTTGAGTACAACATATCATCCATAGATAGGTGGGAAGACTGAGAAAGTTAATCAAGTCATTGAATATATTCTAAGGATGTATGTGATGGACTGACCATCCAAGTGGGAAGATTATTTGTATTTGGTAGAGTTTTCATATAATAATGTATATCATGCTTATATGAGGATGAGTCCATTTGAATCCTTGTATGGAAGAAAGTGCAATACTCCCATTAATTGGGACAATATTATAGACAGAGTCATATTTGGACCAGAGTTACTTAAGTAAATGAAAGAACAAAAGGTTCATATTAGGTAGAGTATGAAGACAATACATGACATACATAAAAGTTATGCAGATAGGGGTATACATCAAGAGAATTCAAGGTATGAGAACATGTGTATTTGAAAGTTAGGTTGAATAAAAGTTTGTTGAAAATTGTAAATTTCCATAAGCTAGCACCCATATATTGCAGGATGTTTGGAATACTAGCTAGCATAAAGCTTGTTGCATATAAGCTTCCAATGTTTTTTTGCATAAAGTTGTATAATGTGTTTCATGTGTCAATATTTGAAAAAGTATATACTTGATCCTAGCCATATTATTGATTGATCTTTGATTCAGTTGGAATCGGAAGGAGATATTATAGTGCAACCAATATGCATCGTAGATTGAAAGATTACATTACTTAGGAACAAAGAAATAGGGTAGGTAAAGATCTAGTGGGTATACTATGGCCCTGAAGAAGCAATGTGGGAGTTAGAGGATGTGATGTGAGAGGCATACCTGTATTTATTTTGAATAATTTGGTTGTAAAATTTTGGATCTCTACATAATGATGACATGCATGCGGACGATGCATAAATTAAGGGGGTGGGGAATGTAACACCCCGTTTTTGAACCCATGATGTGATTGTGTTTGTAAGTGATGTAAAGGCTAAATGCTAGAATTGTATGGTCCAAGAGACCATGATTATTGTAAATGATGTAGAATACATTTTAATATAAAAATCCCTGCCAAATGTAAGTGAAGAATGATGAAGAAGAAATGGGGGGTTAGGTGAGAGGGGGATAAGGAGTGATGACCACGTTAGAATTAGTTTATGTCCTTATCCTTCATTAACCTTTTTAACCCAAATTCATTTAACCATGGCTCAGGGAGTATCTTTAATTAAGCATGGGTTGATTACCCTAAGATGGGATTAAGAGGGGAAAGGTGGAATCTTTTAGGAAATCCACTCGTCAAGACCAAATCATGCATATATCATGTTAGAAACTCTTTCTATAATGATTTATTCATCATTAAATCAAATTGGATCCACCATATGATCTGATCTTTAACTATTATAGAGGGGGGGAAAGTTGGTTTTCATACTTTCTCACATGAATTACCTTGGAAATCTAGTGCTAATGGGCTTGGTGTCCATGTGAGAGAAACCTAGCCTACAACTAAGTTACTTGGGGTCCTTACACAGAGACTCCTTGCCCTGCTTGTGATGGAGCACTGGAAGGGAATGGATACAAATTAAGGGACTACATGTAGAGAAGGGGGCCCCATTCCTTGTGTTGTGCAATTTGATGGGGGATGACTGTAAGTGGATGGGGAAATTATAGAGGGGGTTTCTACACCACAAGGCTGTGTGAGTGTGGTTGGTGAAGGAGATTATATTTTCACCCCTTGTGGACTGATATCCCCAGCTTGGGGGTGGCCTCTTTCAAAGAAAGATAAGGCTTGACAAAGTTCCCACGACTAGGAGGAACGTCCTTTGATTGCAGTTGATTGGAGGATATTACAAGGTAAGTTTCTTAGTTGTGTTTGAAAGCCATGGGTTTTATTTATGCTATGTGTTTGATTAAATTATTGCTTATGGAAATTTTTATGTGCATGAGTTTACTTAGCATGGTACAATGCATTCATGATAGGATTGACTACATTTTTGGATTGGGTATTTATATAATTGTTTTCTATGTACATAATAATACTTTTCTTGTAAAAGTAACAAAATAGTATGTCAATGGAAGAAAAAAATAGAATTGGTATCATGAATAGAGTTGATATGTCACATATTTATATTAGAGTATAAATTAATGGTGTAAAGGGAGAATTAGTGTACCCCATCAAACAAGTCACCTTTAGGAAACTTGTCCACAACCAAAAAGCCTACCTTAAAAAAAGGGGTATTTTTTCAAATCTAAAAGTTGGTAGCCTTATGAGCCTCTGTCCTCAGAGGATGAAGAAGATAAGAGAAAGGAATATTTGCTCACTAACAAGGTTGATAAAGCCAATAAATAATGATGATATAAAATAGACAACATAGGGTGTACAACCTTTGGATTTCTATTCTCTGAGGGTTATGGTAACTATGGATATTTCATCAGGAGGAACGAAGAGAGCACATGAATATGGGAGTTCTGGTTTAGATAAGGATTAGGCTCCTTTGGTGAATAATGGGTCTTTGGAAGATTACTTACAGATGCTAGTTGTAGATCCATCACTAGGAGAATG
Source organism: Larix kaempferi (assembly GCA_027924585.1). NCBI lineage: Eukaryota > Viridiplantae > Streptophyta > Pinopsida > Pinales > Pinaceae > Larix > Larix kaempferi. Next base: position 6,976,381 of record BSBM01000008.1, read on the forward strand.
GATCAAGGTAAGAAAAAAAAGGAAGAAAGGTGAGACTGAGGATTTCTTTAAATCTTGACTCATTGTAAAACATTTTTTTGTTTCTCTTAAGGATCTATTTGATTGGTTACCTTTGAATGTTCTAAAAGCATATCTATGTACAACAATGTATGCACTTGAAGAATGTGATTTCCATTCTTATTTATAATATAAATTGCATTATTTAGATTAATGCTGAAATTTTACATTCAATTTGAATCCTTTTACTAATTTTGAATTTTTTAATATGTGGTTGTGCAAAGGAAACCATCACCATTAATTGCCAACCTATAAATTTAATAGGTTTAAAAACTACGAAACCATTATATTTTCTATAGCTCAATAAAGATAATATAATTTTAAGATTACGATATAGCCATAAACTAAGTTGAGAGAGAGTAGTGCTTCCAATAAGAAATTCATGATGTTCCAATATTTTTATTACCCTTCAATTTATGTGCACATAAATCTGATCAATGTTAGTTTTAAAAAATATTAACATATTGTGAATAATTTTAAATAAAAGATTTATAATTGTTTTCAAAATTCCAAATCAATATTAAATCAAGAAATCAAAAGCACATTTTCAAAAAAATGTAAAACAAGGTACACTACAAAAAAAACCACTATTAAAATATTAATTTAAATTATATCCTATACATATCTAAATACAAAATACTCAAATAAAATTAAATGAATTGAAATACTTTCCTCGCATTCATTAATCAAAATCAAAATGAAATAATTATATCTATTCAACCAATAATGTTTGTAAAATGAATATTAGTTAAAACTTAGAACATTATAACAACTATTCGATGGTTATAAATAAAATATTTAAATATGATAACCATTAAAAAATATACAAATAAAATAATAAGAGAACACACACACACACAAAGGAGTGGCGAGGCTATTCATAAATCCTAATATGTAGGTTATTGTTATTCCAAAATTCATTTAAAATTACTTGGAAATCGTTTTTCCTATTTGAAAATAATAAACATTGTGCTCTAGCATTGCACACCAAGTACTCAAATCTTGGATCCCCAATATTTGAAGTTTTAACCTCTCCTTTTCCCCACCTAAGTAGCTTTTTGGCATTTAAAACAAAGACACACACACATACACACTTATTTAAATCTTTCTCCTCATAATTGGATTCTTATTTAATATTTATTAAATAAGAGTCCCTCTTGCGAGAAGAAAGTCACAAACAAGGAGAGCATTAAACACTTCAAATTTTAATTAATTAATTACAATCTTAAACAATGATTCCAATCCTAATCAATATGGCTAGATGAGGACTGTGATTTAGCTAGAAAATACAAAAGAAACTCTGAAGACTTGGTCGAGAATTTGTTCGATATTGAGTTGATCAAGCTTTGTAGTTCTCAAGATGTAATAATTTGCAATGGTCTTATGAAGTGGTTGAAATCTAGTCGAATGAATTATATTCATGGGCATGGTAGCAATGTCGTGGATTATGTGATATATGATGTCCCCATATACAAGCAAATAGTGAATTTTGACATTTTAAATGACCATGAGCCCAACTTTGACCATTTATCTTTAAAAAAAATTCTAAAATTTGTCTGGCACATAAGCCCCATATAGAGAGTTCTAATAACCAAAAGCATGTGATCTTTGATAAAAATAAAATTGATATTTTTTAAAGGATTTAAATAATAAGCTAAATCTACTATTAAATAAGGATAGTATTTACCCCCCGCGCGTAGGGGAATTAATGGCCTCCATAGGCGCTGAGCTAAAATATCCAAACCAAAAACATTTCCAATTCAGAGTGCTAAGCAGTTGGCATCTTGTGGAGTATTTTTTTCTTCTGTGTTTGGAGGGATGACTACTATATGGATGGTCCTGGCTCACCAGATCAAGCAATCCGCTTCTCTTGATTCTTCTTGCACCCGAGTTGCACCCTACTCCTCAAGGGATTCATTCTGCGATCTATGGAGACTCTAGTTTTTTTACTCATTCAGGGAGGATGTCTCAAACACTCTGTGCTACCCCTCAGCGAGGTGGTAGGGGCCGAGGAAACCAAGGTATTTAGGGTCAGGGAGAAGCCAATGAAAGTGGTTATGACAGTTCAATACTAGGGAACTGAGGATTATGCTAGAATATTGGGAGGATGAAATGACCCTTCAAAAATTGGTTAACCATAGAACTCGAGCTAGGCACAAGAATTATTGGATGGTAAAGAATTTGTTGGTTCACATTATTTTGCACTCTCGAGAGCTTCTTCAGGGGAATAATCCCCCTCCCTCTCCACCCCCTGCTCTTGCTAGGCACTCTTCCTCTTCTATGGCCATGTCCCAGGTCTCCAAGCCATTGGAGCACAATGGTACTAATCCCAGTAAAGAGCAGAAGTATCCAGAAGACATCACCAATGTAGCATCCACCAATGGGTACATGTGTAGACATTTGGAGCGAACAGGTCCTCGGAACACAGTATCCTTCCGAAAAATTGAGGCACTTCCTACTAAGGCCATGGATGATAGCTCTCTAAGATCCGAGGAGTATCGATGTCCTATCCTTGAGGAGAAACCCGGTGATGTAGACACCACCTGCAATTCCAAGTAATTATGTTCTCTATTTTCTCTTTGACATATGTCACTATTTGCTCCACGGACAATGACAAATGCAATTTTGTTTTTCAAGGTTTGTTAACTATTTTTCTTTTTGGGTCTTTGATCAAGCTTGGAATTGGGTCCAACTTGAAATTTTGTAATGGTATCAACTTAGTTTTATGGCAATCTTTTTGTATTTTAATGGATAAACAGTACTCCTACGTGAGATAGGTCTATTATCTTATGAATGGGAAAGAAACCCAGGGTCTTAGTTTGTTTTTTTGGTTATGTGAGAAGCTCCATAAGGCTCTCAGACGTCATGACTATCTTGTGCCTATACCTTTATTTATTTATTTTAATATAAATTCTCTATATAACTTACAAAAAAAGGGACAATATTGAAGACATGTATCATAATTTTACCAAAACCCTCTCTATTGAAGACCTGTATCATAATTTTACAAGTTCTTTATCAATGTGTCGTGTAAAAAGGAAAATAGAACAATTAGTCCTAGGTAGGATAAAGAGTGAAAGCATGGTAAAAAAGCCATTAGGGATGCTTATAACAAGTCTTTAAAATATGACAATATATATAGGTACAAAGCCTTAATTAAAAGGAAAAAAAGTTACTTTATGAATAAAAAGTAAGAAAATTTTGCACATCTCTAAGTTAGATCATAATAAATTATGGAGGCAAATTCCAAGTCATAAAACTAAAGTAAACAATATGATTCCCTTGAGGAAATGAATTTTTACTTTAAGAAGATTTATGAATCCCTTGATGTCGTGGAAAACATTCAAACCCTTTATATAGATGAATATGTTTTTTATTTAAAAGACATAGATTTTGTGGTTAAACAACTCACAAGAGGTAAAACTAATGACATTGAAGGATACCAAGCAGACATATTAAAAATTAGTGAGACTATCCTCATCCCTCACGTATACAAGCTCTTCAATTTAGAAGTCAAGCAATATTTCCTTAAACCTCGGATTCAAAGCCTTATTGTTCTTGTTTTTAATAAAGGAGATAGAAACAATCCCTTTAATTATATGGCCATTATGATTAACCCTCTTTTAGCTAAGCTATATGGAATTATTTCAGGAAAGAAGATCAACATATGGCTAGAAATTCATGAAAAAAATGCTAAATACTAGGCCATATTTATGATATATCATTCAACTATGGATCACCTTGTTATGCTTAAGGCCGTGGCAGAGGAGTGTCGCAATAATACAACTAATCTTTTGTGTTGCTTTGTTGACTTTAGAAAAGTGTTTGACACAATGCCTAGAACTAACCTTTAGTATATATTAGAAGAGATAAAAGTTCCTTTGGAGTTGAGAGTTTTTGTGATAAGGTTGTATTAGAATGTTATTGCTAAGTTTAGGAACACTGGGGGCTCGTAAGAAGAAATTAATTGTAATATGGGAGTCAAGTAAGGTTTCCCTCATCACTTCTATTATATTATATCGATGTGAAGTTTGGGTTTATGACATCTCTAGAGAATTGTGGAGAATAATAGAGCAAACACAAAAGTGTTTTATAACTTATAATCTCAAAATTAGAGGCAATACACCCTAGTATCCTATCCTCCTAATAGAATTGAGTCTCTCCCCCATTGAGAACATCATTATAACTAGGTATATAAAGTACAAGAACAAGATAAACAAAAACAAGAGATGAGTCATTACTACTTCCTATTGGACATATAAACTCTTTCAATCGTAAAATCTAAGTGTTGCAAATACAAATTCTCACATTTTTGTATTTTTATTATTTCATAAAAGATAAAGCAAACTATTCAATATATCTTAATAAATAACACTAAAAAAGATAAAATATTATAAATGTACTGTTATTATTTTATTTTAAAGTACAAAAGATTCCCACTTTAAAAGCTCACGATTCACATGATTTTTCATCCATTGAATTATCTTCTTATATTTATTTAAATTGTGAATCATCCATGAAACTTCTAAAAGCAATGGATGATTAAACATTTTAATCAAAAGCAAGCTTGTCGATGTCACCAAGGGAATGTTGGATAATCACACACATTATGGAATTTGTCTATCCATCTCTTATATGGATAAAGATGATAGGAATGGAAAACTTCATTCTCTCAACATTAAATCTCCATCATTAAATCTCCATCTTTTGATTGTCAACATTAAAACTATATATTTTGCTAGTTCCCTTTCAGTGTTAAGTTTAAAGCATATTTAAATTAAGTAAAAGAAAACGGTATGTGTGGTGTATATTCCCACCTAGGTGGAATCCCCTAATATTAGTTAGATACTATGCTTCTTTTTTGTATGTGTGGTGTATATTCCCACCTAGGTGGAATCCCCTAATATTAGTTAGATACTATGCTTCTTTTTTGCAAAATATCTAGTTTAACACCATCACAAATATGCCATCTACGTTGTTAGCAAAACGTAAAGAGATAAAAACATGTATAGATGTTTCCCACCTTAAAACTTACCACTTTTACACGTTTCAATTTAATATTTATAACATAACTATATGGTGATAATGTTTTGCTTTCTATCATCTTATCCTCTCAGACCCATAAATAGGAGATAGATATCCATATTCCATAAAATATTATTTTATATGTTCGGGATTATGTAGAGAGTAGTATATTGTAAATATGAATTGTATTAATCACATAAAATGTTTTTTTTTCGAGATTATAAATATAAATATAGTTTGTATTAATTATTTAAGATTCGTTGAGAATATTGATAGATTTATAAGTATAGATTTCTTTTAATTTTAACTTTATTAAAATTAAAACAGATTTTAAAAAAATGAAATTGAAAATTTTCTTATATATTATTGATTTTCTAGGAGAGTTTAGTCACCTCTTTATAATATTTGAATTTTCTCCTATGTCGTTATTGTATCACAATTTTTTTTTAGATTTAGATGTGATATTAATTTTAATTGCATTAATATTATGTAGAGTAATCTCTTATTTTCCAATGGTTTAACCAAGACTTAATATATTTATGCTATCTCCTTTTAAACCACATATGATTTTGATTGGAGTTTGAAGCAATCAAATGAAACCTCTTGTCCTTCACCAGTTTCCTTGTGCTGGTGGATTATGAGATATATGATGTCCTCATATACAAGCAAATAGTACATTTTGACATCTTAAATGACCATGAGCCCAACTTTGACCATTTATCTTTAAAAAAAATTCTAAAATTTGTTTGGCACATAAGCCCCATATAAAGAGTTCTAATAACCAAAAGCATGTGATCTTTGATAAAAATAAAATTGATATTTTTTAAAGGATTTAAATAATAAGCTAAATCTACTATTAAATAAGGATAGCATTTAACCCCCCTGCGCGGGCGAATTAATGGCCTCCATAGGCACCGAGCTAAAATATCCAAACCAGAAACATTTCCAATTCAGAGTGCTGAGCAGTTGGCATATTGTAGAGTATTTTCTTCTTCTGTGTTTGGAGGGATGACTACTATATGGATGATCCTGGCTCACCAACTCAAGCAATCCGCTTCTCTTGATTCTTCTTGCACCCGAGTTGCACCCTACTCCTCAAGGGATTCATTCTACGATCTATGGAGACTCTAGTTTTTTTACTCATTCAGGGAGGATGTCTCAAACACTCTGTGCTACCCCTCGGTGAGGTGGCAGGGGCTGAGGAAACCAAGGTATTCAGGGTCAGGGAGAAGCCAATGAAAGTGGTTATGACAGTTCAATACTAGGGCACTGAGGATTATGCTAGAATATTGGGAGGATGAAATGGCCCTTCAAAAATTGGTTAACCATAGAACTCGACTTGGGCACAAGAATTATTGGACGGTAAAGAATTTGTTGGCTCACATTCTTTTGCACTCTCGGGAGCTTCTTCAGGGGAATAATCCCCCTCCCTCTCCACCCCCTGCTCTTGCTAGGCACTCTTCCTCTTCTATGGCCATGTCCCAGGTCTCCAAGCCATTGGAGCACAATGGTACTAATCCCGATAAAGAGCAGAAGTAGCCAGAAGACATCACCAATGTTGCATCCACCAACGGGTACACGAGTAGACATGTGGAGCGAACAGGTCCTCAGAACACAGTCTCCTTCCGAAAAATTGAGGCACTTCCTACTAAGGCCATGGATGATAGCTCTCCAAGATCTGAGGAGTATCGATGTCCTATCCTTGAGGAGAAACCCAGTGATGTAGACACCACCTGCAATTCCAAGTAATTATGTTCTCTATTTTCTCTTTGACATATGTCACTATTTGCTCCAAGGACAATGACAAATGCAATTTTGTTTTTCAAGGGTTTGTCAACTATTTTTCTTTTTGGGTCTTTGATCAAGCTTGGAATTGGGTCCAACTTGAAATTTTGTAACGGTATCAACTTAGTTTTATGGCAATGTTTTTGTATTTTAATGGATAAACAGTACTCCTACGTGAGATACGTCTATTATCTTATGAATGGGAAAGAAACCCAGGGTCTTAGTTTTTTTTTGGGCAAGAAACCTAGGGTCTTAGTTTGTTTTTTGGGCAAGAAACCCAGGGTCTTAGTTTGTTTTTTTGGTTATGTGAGAAGCTCCATAAGGCTCTTAGACCTCATGACTATCTTGTGCCTATACCTTTATTTATTTATTTTAATATAAATTCTCTATATAACTTACAAAAAAAGGGACAATATTGAAGACATGTATCATAATTTTACCAAAACCCTCTCTATTGAAGACCTGTATCATAATTTTACAAGTTCTTTATCAATGTGTCGTGTAAAAAGGAAAATAGAACAATTAATCCTAGGTAGGATAAAGAGTGCAAGCATGGTAAAAAAGCCATTAGGGATGCTTATAACAAGTCTTTAAAATATGACAATATATATAGGTACAAAGCCTTAATTAAAAGGAAAAAAAATTACTTTATGAATAAAAAGTAAGAAAATTTTGCACATCTCTAAGTTAGATCATAATAAATTATGGAGGCAAATTCCAAGTCATAAAACTAAAGTAAACAATATGATTCCCTTGAGGAAATGAATTTTTACTTTAAGAAGATTTATGAATCCCTTGATGTCGTGGAAAACATTCAAACCCTTTCTATAGATGAATATGTGTTTTATTTAAAAGACATAGATTTTGTGGTTAAACAACTCACAAAAGGTAAAACTAATGACATTGAAGGATACCAAGCAGACATATTAAAAATTAGTGACACTATCCTCATCCCTCACATATACAAGCTCTTCAATTTAGAAGTCAAGCAATATTTCCTTAAACCTCGGATTCAAAGCCTCATTGTTCTTGTTTTTAAAAGAGGAGATAGAAACAATCCCTTTAATTATATGGTCGTTATGATTAGCCCTCTTTAGCTAAGTTATATGGAATTATTTCAGGAAAGAAGATCAACACATGGCTAGAAATTCATGAAAAAAATGCTAAATACTAGGCCATATTTATGATATATCATTCAACTATGGATCACCTTGTTATGCTTAAGGCCGTGGCAGACGAGTGTCGCAATAATATAACTAATCTTTTGTGTTGCTTTGTTGACTTTAGAAACGTGTTTGACACAATGCCTAGAACTAACCTTTAGTATATATTAGAAGAGATAAAAGTTCCTTTGGAGTTGAGAGTTTTTGTGATAAGGTTGTATTAGAATGTTATTGCTAAGTTTAGGAACACTGGGGGCTTGTAAGAAGAAATTAATTGTAATATGGGAGTCAAGTAAGGTTTTCCCTCATCACTTCTATTATATTATATCGATGTGAAGTTTGGGTTTATGACATCTCTAGAGAATCATGGGGAATAATAGAGTAAATACAAAAGTGTTTTATAACTTATAATCTCAAAATTAGAGGCAATACACCTTAATATCCTATCCTCCTAATAGAATTGAGTCTCTCCCCCATTGAGAACATCATTATAACTAGATATATAAAGTACAAGAACAAGATAAAAAAAAAACAAGAAATGAGTCATTACTACTTGCTATTGGACATATAAACTCTTTCAATCGTAAAATCTAAGTGTTGCAAATACAAATTCTCACATTTTTGTATTTTTATTATTTCATAAAAGATAAAGCAAACTATTCAATATATCTTAATAAATAACACTAAAAAAGATAAAATATTATAAATGTCCTTGTTATTATTTTATTTTAAAGTACAAAAGGTTCCCACTTTAAAAGCTCACGATTCACATGATTTTTCATCCATTGAATTATCTTCTTATATTTATTTAAATTGTGAATCATCCATGAAACTTCTAAAGCAATGGATGATTAAACATTTTAATCAAAAGCAAGCTTGTCGATGTCACCAAAGGAATACTCACACACATTATGGAATTTGTCTATCCATCTCTTATATGGATAAAGATGATAGGAATGGAAAACGTCATTCTCTCAACATTAAATCTCCATCTTTTGATTGTCAACATTAAAACTATATATTTTGCTAGTTCCCTTTCAGTGTTAAGTTTAAAGCATATTTAAATTAAATAAAGGAAAACGGCATGTGTGGTGTATATTCCTACCTAGGTGGAATCCCCTAATATTAGTTAGATACTATGCTTCTTTTTTGCAAAATATCTAGTTTAACACCATAAAAAATATGCCATCTACGTTGTTAGCAAAACGTAAAGAGATAAAAACATGTATGGATGTTTCCCACCTTAAAACTTACCACTTTTACACGTTTCAATTTAATATTTATAACATAACTATATGGTGATAATGTTTTCCTTTCCATCATCTTATCCTCTCATATCCATAAATATGAGATAGATATCCATATTCCATAAAATATTATTTTATATGTTCGGGATTATGTAGAGAGCAGTATATTGTAAATATGAATTGTATTAATCACATAAAATGTTTTTTTTTCGAGATTATGATTATAATTATAATTATAAATATAAATATAGTTTGTATTAATTATTTAAGATTGGTTGAGAATATTGATAGATTTATAAGTATAGATTTATTTTAATTTTAACTTTATTAAAATTAAAATAGATTTAAAAAAATGAAATTGAAAATTTTCTTATATATTATTGATTTTCTAGTAGAGGTTAATCACCTCTTTATAATATTTGAATTTTCTTTTATGTCTTTATTGCATCACAATTTTTTTTTAGATTTAGATGTGATATTAATTTTAATTGCATCAATATTATGTAGAGTAATCTCCTTTTTTATTTTCCAATGGTTTAACCAAGACTTAATATATTTATGCCATCTCCTTTTAAACCACACATGACTTTGATTGGAGTTTGAAGCAATCAAATGAAACCTCTTGTCCTTCACTAGTTTCCTTGTGCTTGTACACTAGGTATCTAATCATAACCATACTCTAAACATGGGAAAGACCGACTTCTATGAGGGGGATATATGATATGGAGTTTTTCTTTTAACTTTATGATAGTAAATTTGGGTGAATCCATGAAGATGGGTGTCTATTTTGGGGAGTCCCGTGAGAAAATAATTCTGAATTTTTCATGTTTTCTATCTTTGGGCGAATAAAAGTGATATTTTTGTTTGGAATTTTACTTTTCACTAAAAAAAAAACTTTTAGAGAATTATGTTAGCTTGCTATCCATGTTTTTTTTCAATTTTTTATATTGATATTTGATATGTCGATTCGACAAATGTTTGACAGTGTGTTCTTATAAAATGAAAGGACTACAAAATAGCCATGTTTTGTCGCACACGTAAAATCATTGTTAAACTTGTTTTTTGCAAAAAACAAATATGCTACGACAATCTACTCACAATATACTATTGCATGACTATAAGTTTGTAACAAATGTATCTATATACTAATTGTTATATTTATTTGAATTCGATCAATAGGGAAACCTTGTCGATTTTCAACATATTTTTTGTCACACAACTTTTCTCTCAATTGAATATAAAACTAAAAATTCTATGAATACCCTTTTGAAGTAGACACGCCAATTAACTGCACTATAGTTTTCTCAATTTTTTTCGTGGTGTATTTTTAGAGTTATGGATTTTTCATTTCATCACATTTTGAAAGAGATGAAACCAAACTCGACACTTATTAAGAAAACAAACAATTACAAATATCAGATCTTACCTATACACAATGAAATCTATATATTCGGAAAGTAGATTCAATAACAAAACTAATGATATCAAGTCTGACAGTCGCTTTGTAGTGTAAGAGATCCTTTTTACCTTCCGAAAATGGAGAAACCTGAAAACTGTGAGAGACAATCTTATTTTCGGGTTTTAGAGGTTATTCGGCCGAATAACTGTTTTCCGTAACGTCGACGTCAATTAAATCAAAGGTTATTCGGCCAAATAATCAAACGTAAAAAAAACCTTGTCAACCGAACAAAAAAAAAACGTTCTTATCTAAACTTATATAAAGAAAACTAAATACTTCAATTAATTTCACACATTTTAATTTTGCATACTTCTGGTCAGAATATTTTTTAAGGGATTTTCTAAGGAGTTTTTTTTGCAAAGGGAGTTTTTTTCATAAGGTATTTGTTTTCTTACTTATTTCTAAGGAATACATTGAAAGAATATTTTTCTAAGACATTTTTGCAAAATGAGTTTTTATTCTAAGCTTTTTGCACTTCTTATTTCTTTGCAATGGGTTTTTTTTCTAAGGATTTTTTAAGGAGTTTTTTTGCAAAGAGAGTTTTCTTTATGAAGTATTTTTTTTCAAGCTTTTTGCACTTCTTATTTATTTACAATGGGTTTTTTTTCCAAGGATTTTCTAAGGAGTTTTTTTTGCAAAGAGAGTTTTTTATGAAGTATTTTTTTCTTACTTCTTTCTAAGGAATACATTGAAAGAATGCTTTTCTAAGGCATTTTTGCAAAACAAATTTTTATTCCAAGCTTTTGCACTTCTTATTTCTTTGCAATAGTTTTTTTTTTTTCCAAAATAGTGATTTTAAAGAGTTTTTATTCCAAGTTATTTTTTCAAAGGAGATATCTTTTTCCTTCTTATTTATTTGAAAATGATTTTTTCAAATGAGTTTTTTCAAAGTTTTTTTTTTTTTCCTAGGTATTTTTGCAAAAACTTTTTTTACAAAGTATTTTATAAGTGGTTTTTTCAGAAAATGTTTCTTTCCAAAGTGTGCATTTACAAAGTTTTTATTCCAAGACATTTTTACAAATAAGATTTTATTTCAAGTTATTTTTACAAAGGAGGTGTATTTTTCCTTCTTATTTCTTTGAAAAGAGGTTTTTTCAAAGTCTTCCAAGTTATTTTTGCAAAAACGTTATTTCGTTGTAAGGGTTTTTACAAAGAAATATTTTTCCGAGATATTTTTTCAATTTTTTTTTTTTTTTTAATCAGTTTAGTGGTTTTACAAAGAAGATTTATTTAAAAAGTGTTCTTATTATTTTTCAATAGATTTTTTCAAAGGTGATTTATTGTCAAATATTTCTTATTTCATTCAAAAAAGGTTCTTTTCAAAGGAAATTTGTTTCCAAAGACATTTTCTTCAAAATACTCTTACAAGATTTTGATAAGGTGAAGTAAATCTCAGTTCATGTGTTTATAAATTTCGTAACTGTTTTTAATTCTTCATTTTATTTTTTTACAATAAAATAATGATTCTTTAATTTATTATTTATAGATTAAACAATCATGGGCAGTAAGAGAAACCATCAAATAAAATATGATCGTAAACGTGCTGATGATGATGATAATAGAGAAAAGAAAAAACTTAAATATCATGCCAACAAAGCAAGCTTTGCAAAAATGCAAGCAACGATTATTGAAGATACAAATACAGTTTTACATGATAATGTTGATGAAATGGAAATTGAAAATAGAGTACAAGAAGAACAAATTGAAGTTGAAGAAACCATTGTTGAAGATGCAAATAGTGATTTACATACTAATGTCGATGAAGTCAATATTGAAGATCAAGCTCAAGAACCAGAAATTGGACCAGGTATGTATATATTGAATGTATTTTTCAAATTCATTTTTTATAATGAATTATATTTTTGGATACATGTATTAAATTAAATTTAACTTGATGTATAGTTACTTTCACCATTGATGATGAAACGTTAGAAAACGTTGATTGCAACAAATATGGAAAAAAAAATACCCATACATGCGGCACGATATTGGGCTCAAAAAATTTATAATGATGTTTTGAAGAATTATTCAGCAACAGGACAAGCACAAATTTTGGATTTTTATTAGTGACCAAGAAGTTAGAAGATGCTACATCATTATTGGGTATTCACAAGGCGACCAAAGAGTTGAAATTAAAACATAATATGATAGAAAATATAGGTGATGCAATAAAAAAATTTGGAAAATCTAGGAAGAAAGACATCAGTGCTGCATGAAGAGCAATTCATACAACAACGATTTCGACTAGTACTAAACAAAAATGTTTGACAACACAGATAGCAAAAATAGTTGGAACCTCAAGAAAGACATTATACAAACATAACAAATTCATAATGCAAATACATGAAAATGATGAACTTGCTTGATGGGCAATTATTTGTAGACATCATTAGAAAGATAGAATGGGAGCAGGTGTTAAAGATATTGTATGGGAATATTGGTTGACACATGCTCGAGTTTCACCAAATTCAAAAGATGTAATACGACAAAGAGTATCATGAGGAGTATATGTAAGCAGTCCAAAACATATAATGGATATGACACAAGTACAATTGCTCAATAAATTCAAGGAAGATCATCGTGAAATTAATGTGTCAATCACAACATTTGTGCAACTAAAACCATGGTATGTTAGACCTATTACTATCCGTGACACATGTTGTTGCCATTATTATGTGCAATTTCAATTATATTACGACACATTTCTTGAATTTAGTAAAATGTTTTGGACGAATTCACCACCTCCGCCCACAATACGTGAATTCAAATCTCAAACCCTATCTGAGAGAAATCACGATCAAGTATTTTATAATAAGAAATGTGTCAATGGAAAACATTGTAATCGTTGTGAAAATTTGGTTTTATTACACAATAAATATCCTATCGATACTGATCACTCACTGTCAAATGTCACCGTTGATTGGAGAAGATATGAATACATTACAAGTACTAGTGATGTACATTTCAAAATGATTGATTTGCAAGAAGATAAAATAGGTGTGATAGATTTTCTCAAGAAATTCGAAAGTGAAATTTATAAATACACCAAGCATTCACATAGAGCACAATGGCAAGACCTTCAATTCAAACAGTCTCATGAAATTTTTCCACCAGGAACAATTTTGTCAGTGGTTGATTTTGCAGAAAATTACACATTTGTTGCACAAAAAGAGATACAGAGTGAATACTATCATTCTGACCAAGTTTCGATATTTGTTCATGTTTTATATAGACATTCTCAACAGGATGTTGATGGCATTTAAAGCACGTGTAACAATCGAGATGTGATTAAAGAATATCACTTTTATATCAGCGACGATCGTACACACGATACACATTTTGTTCAGCATTGTATTGAAAGTATTTTCTACAATTCACTAAAGGGACGTAACATTAAATTCAATGAGCATTGGATATGGTCGGATGTATGTGTTAGACAATTTGAATCTTCACGATCATTTTATTGGCTATGTCGACTTCATAAAGCATTGAACATTAAACATTGCTGGAATTTCTTTGAAACTGATCATGGAAAAGGTGAACATGATGGTGCAGGAGCATGTGTAAAAAGAACACTTCGAAGATGGAAAATGAACCATAGTTCTGCACGATTCCATTCAGATGTAGAGGTTGTCCAATGGTGTAAATCACATCTAAACCATTATTATAATCAACAATAAAAATATGTGCGCAGGTATGTACACACAAATGTTTTAATTTATATTTTATTGTCAATTTAATAAAAAGTATGTACCTAACATCAAAATTTGTCATTTGTGTACTAGGTTTTTTTGGCATGTTGGGGTCCAAGATATAAATAGATCAATACCATATGACACTAGCACCATACAACGGACTAGATATTTTCATTCTATTCAAACAAAAGCCTTCCAAAACGTTCATGCATTTGACAGTAGAAAGCAATCATGCTTTTGTCATATTTGAACTGAAGATATTGAATCTACAGAAGTTTGTGAAAACATAACAAACAATTACATAAAACATTGGAAACACACAGAGATTAATCCTAAAGAAAAATGCCACTAGCAAGCATAGAAGAATTAGAATCATAAGATATAGCAATATCATCTGATGGCGACAGAATTTTAGATCTCGTTAGAGAAGGTAATGATCAAATACCACTATTTTTTCGATTGTTCATTCTTGTCATTCACCTTATACACATGTATATTAGTCATTTTAATTGAATTAAAAATTATAATATCAATTTTAATTTGCACAGGAGATGTTTTTGATGTGATTGCACCTGTAGACAACAACGAAAATGTGAAACGAAAATGTGAAGTATTATTTGATGCGATGCATTGAAGGAAAAATGAAGTTATTGGAAGACTACAATGACAACAGATATACATACGAGAGAGGATCCATCATTTTAAAGAGCTATTTGTTTTAGCATACCCATATGACTCAAAATTATGTCTACTTTCAGGACTATAAACCTGGTGTTATATGTTGTCAATATAGCCATTTAGTATGTGCATCCCGAATAAAATTGGTTCAAGTTCCATCGAAAAAACAATTGAAAAATAAAAAATAGAAACTGTCCAAATATGACCATGAACAAATAATTGAGGATGATATTCCATTGCGATGTTTTTAAAATTATATATTTAAAATTAATAGATCAATGGTTTTGTCCATGTCATTGTTAAATGTTGTGTACAATATTTTTTTTTCTTTCTATGTCTATGATCTTGAAAAGAACTGGAGTATAAGAGTTTAAATGATCGTATTCTAGTATATTGAAATTTGAATTCAAAAATTATTTGGTAATGAAAACCTCAATGTGTAAAATTTTTGTCTTAATTCTGTATAAAATACTTTATTCGGGTCCCCATATGTCTATTAGACCACTTAAGGGATGAGATAAAGGATCTGTGGCTGTCGCCACTCTCTGCCCCAAATCTTTAATTTAAAATATCGCTTGTGTAAGTTCACATAACTGAAATCATGGCAAATGGAGACAACGATCATTTGATTTTTAATCACAAGAAAATATTCCAGGATTGTGAAGCTTATGCTAAATTAGAGGAATGATTATTTACAACAAATCGATGAAAATTCATCAAATTGTTGTCTAAAATCATTACTCTAATTTAGCACAAGCTTCACAATCCTGTAATCTTCGCTTATGATTAAAAAACAAAAAATTGTTATCCCCATTTGCCATGATTTCTGTCGCATCAAATGTACCTGGACATTGAAAATACGAATTATTAATTAAAAATTCATATCAAAATTTGAACAGATAATATTCATTTTTTAACTTCCTAACATTCATATTTCAATCAGAACTTCCTAATAAATTTCAAAACTTTGACCTCAGGTAATATTCATTTTTAAACTTCATAACATTCATATTTCTATCAAAACTTCCTGACATTCCTAAACTTCCTAACATTCAAAGATAACAATCATGTTCTTAACATTTAATCTTAACATTCATTCATTCATTGCACCTTATCATAAATTCCTTAACATCCATTCTTACCATCACATTCATTCTTAACATTCCTATCAAAATTTAAACCTAACATTCATATTTCAATCAAAGCTTCCTAACAAATTCCTAAAATTTGAACTTAACATATTCATTTTTAAGCTTCCTAGTTCGTCCATATTTCTATCAAAACTTCTAACATTCCTAAACTTACTAATATTCAAAGATAACATTCATATTCTTAACATTCATTTTTAAATTTTTAGTTCATCCATATTTCCATTAAAACTTCTAACATTCCTAAATTTCCTAACATTCCTAAAATTTGAACTTAACATGTGTTCACTTTTAGCTTCCTAGTTCATCCATATGTCTATCAAAACTCCTAACATTCCTAAACTTCCTAACATTCAAAGATAACATTCATGTTCTTAACATTCATTTTTAAACTTCTTAGTTCATCTATATTTCCATCAAAACTTAGATAACATTCATAATCTTCTTAACATTCCTAAGCTTCATAACATTCCTAAGCTTTCTAGTTCATCCATATTTCTATTAAAACTTCTAACATTCCTAAACTTCATAACATTCAAAGATAACATTCATGTTCTTAACATTCATTTTTAAACTTCCTAATTCATCCATATTATCATCAACACTTAGATAACATTCCTAATCTTCCTAGAACATTCCTAAGCTTCATAATCTTCCTAAGTTTCCTAGTTCATCGATATTTCTATTAAAACTTCTAACATTCATAAACTTCCTAACATTCAAAGATAACATTCATGTTTTTTAACATTAATTTTTAAACTTCTTAGTTCATCCATATTTCCATCAAAACTTCTAACATTCCTAAACTTCCTAACATTCAAAGATAACATTCATGTTCTTAATATATTCAATCTTAACATTCATTCATATTTCAATCAAAACTTTTTCATTCATGAACTTTAAACCTATGTTCATCCATTTTTAAACTTCATTTAACATTCCTAAACTTCATAATATTGTAAAATATCATGATCTTAACATTCATTCTTACATATTCATTCATTCATTTAAACATGCAAATACATATTCTAAACCTTTAAATCACACCAAATATGCTAAATAAACAAAAATAAGTAGATCATTTAAAACAAGTTTCACAAAATATGTAAGTTCAAAGGACATGTATATAATCTTCAAAAAAATGTTCATGAACATGTGAGTTCAATGTACATATATGTATCTAGTCCAAAAATAAATCTCCTCGACATGTCCAAAACAAATCTTTGCAATCTATGCATATCAACAAAAAAAAAATGTCCACCATGCTATAAAAAGAAAATGTCCACCATGCTATCCTCCACTAGGGCCTCCCCCTAGACTCAACCCACTCTGCAACATGTACAAAAGCAGATTATGAATATCATTTAAATTATTTAAACTATATTCAGAAAATTAAAATATTAAATTTATATATAAAACAAAATTCAATTATTAATAAAATTACATCAAATTCTCCAAATACTTGTCTACCACCATCCTCCAAAGGAGTTTTCCCTTTGCCTCCAAAATATTTAAGAGACCCAAGCTGCAACATGTATAAAATCAATTTATGAATCTCATAAATTACTTGAACAAATTTTAACTAAATCCATAAAAATTAAAATATTAAACTTATATCAAAAATCGATTCAAGTGTGAACAAAATTATCTCTATGCCAGTATTTGCTGCATGAAGCAGAGAACCTATATCTCCCCCCTAAAATTTAAATTGTGTTAATAAATAAAACATAATGCAAACCAAAAAAATTACTGTGCCAATTAACTTAAAGCTAAAACAAAAAGATTAAAAAAATATTAGCTCACAATAGATGGTAAATCATTTATAAAGTTCGTATCTAAAGAAACCTGCATGGATAAGTCAAATTAACAATAAGATGCATAGTTAAATTAAAATTATATATATATATATCAAGTTCAAACATAATTACAAATATGTAAATAATAAATATATCTCTCGAATATTTTCTAGATTTTCGCTAGTGGAAACATGGAAAGAATGTTCATTCATCATTCTTGAAAACTGCAACCAATAAACATTTACATAATGTACCTATTACTTTACATCAAAAAACATAATTTATCATTCATATAATGTAACAAAAAATTCAATTCAAAATGAATAAAATATTTAATTAAGATCAAGTCATATCATAATCAACAAACCTCTTCCAAACTCGATGTGTCATTGGATATAACATTTGCCGCTAGGTCGCGACAAACCTTAGCATACGCCCTGATATCTTCAATTCTCATTCCATCTATCTCATCATTAGTTTTGTAAACAAACTTTTGACGAATAGTAGAACAAACCCTTTCTTGAATCAATCCCACATCTACTCCAACTAATGCTGATGATAAACCATCACCAACAAAATTCCTTGCAGTTGTCCCAAGTTGAGATGTGGGCTCTATCTCTGATCTTAATGCCACCAACCTGGGTGGGAGAGATATCTGAGGTGGAGGTTGAAGAGTTGTAGGGTCTCTAAGAGCACCTCTTCGATTATATATTCGACCCTTTCTAACTCCATAAAATTATGAATGAACATCAGTATAGTCTGGCTTCATATTTAAGAAAAACTCAGCATAAAAAAATCTACCAAAATATTGAGAAACCTCATCGTTCCATGGAAACCGACCATAGGCTGCGAGAAATCGATCATAGAGTAGATGTGCAAGATCAGGATGCTTGAAATATTGCACTTTCAACATTTATTGCTTTAGACCTTCTTTGAAGTTAAACATTGATTTGGCCTGTTCTTTCGTCACTCTCTCCTTCACAGCATCCCACTTGTTTGGACCCATCATTTGTTCCCTTCGTCTTCGCAATGATCCCAAAACAATCTCCAAACTTTGTTTACTCTCTGGAGGGAGATCCATAGTAGACAAATAATTTTCCAACTTGCCGTAGTGGGATCTACATCTTTCAAGAGTCATTTGATGATCACCACTTTCCCATGGAAGCTCCCGAGGTAGATCAGATGGATATGTTGTAATGGGTGTACAACCCTCAGTTAATTCAACATATTGCGTCCTAGCTCAACCATCATCACCTTGTGTAGAATGATGAGCCTCTTGAGAACCTTGCTCTGCATCTTCACCCGTCTCCCTTGCTCACTCTGTCTCCCTCCCTATAGAATTACAAGCATCTTCTAAACCATGCTCTGCTTCAAATAAAAACAAATTTTTGTTTAAACACAAGTACAATTTTTGCGTACACAAAAAAACAATTTGCATGTACATGTTAAAAGATCGATATTCATATACCAACAGAGGGTCGATATTGATGCTCTCCCACAAAAGATATAGGGGAATCATTTGTACCATTTTCGCCTTGTCGATGTGAACTATACAATAAACTAGAATCCCGAGGGGAGGTTGACAACCTCCAATTATCACTTGTAACACCAACCCAGAAGATTGTGAAGACCTTCTATGCTTTCGCCTCAAATACTCCTCTCTTTCCATTTGATATAATGTCTACACTTGCACAAATATCAATTGATTACATATTCAAATTCTACAAATTCTAAAACCTAGCTGCTAAAGAGACTAAGTTATTTAATAAGGACCTATATTTACCTAATATCATCTAATAGTTCTTAAAAAGAGTATAGCTAATATTGTTGGATGTGTGAAGAATTAATGTATCAATCTTCTAAGTGTTTTTGATGTTTAAAATGAATGAAACCAATATAGTTAAATACTAAGTGAAGGGTTCATTTCTTTATGTCAAAGAATGAGTTCACGAACCTGTTAACTTTTAATCTAAATCTTAAATTAATAACTTAATTGATATTTTAATACTTTAAACATAAATTATATCTACAAATATTTTCATTATTCCATAGAATAAAAAAAAATTGACAATTCATGGGATTATGTTTCAAGTTTGACATGTTTCCCAAATTTGCCATGTTCCACAGTGGTCTTCAGTTTCTTAAATTAATAATTTAATCAAGATATTTTAATACTTTAAACATAAATTATAGCTACAAATATTTTCATTATTCCATAGAATAAAAAAAATTGACCATTCATGGTATTATGTTTCGAGTTTGACATGTTTCCCAAATTTGCCATGTTCCACAATGGTCTTCAGTTTCAACCTGATAACGGTAACGATTCTTGGTATTATGTTCTCCAAGTTTGCCATGTTGCAACCAAAGAAAAACATAATAGCAAGAATGGCCACCTTTACAAGGCTAAAACTCAAGACCATTGTGGCATAATATCATCTAATAGTTTTTAAAATGACTATGACTATTATTGTTCGGATGTATAAGGAATTACTGTACCAATCTTCTAAGTGTTTTTGTTATTTCATAGTACAACTAAATTAAAGTCTATTTATGTCTATAGTTTAGTTGTACTTAAAGTCAATTTTAAATTTTTGTTGTATCCAAAGTAGAGTTTAATTGTCTAAAGTTTTGTTGTATCTATATCTATCCATTAACATAGTTTGTAATAGAACTAATATACTAATCTTTGCACTCTGTCAACGTAGAAAGAGTTCATGAACTCTGTCCATGTTCATGTTTATAGAGTTCAGCCAACAAGACAAGCCTATAAATAAAAGGGATATATCATTTGCAAAGAAAATTACAGTCCTACTTTTTTTTTCATTTCTAAACACAAGCAAAATCAATAATTTAACAAAAATAACTAACTAAACACTGCATGTATTCCTCTTTTTATATTTAAATTTAAATAATTTTTAACATACTATTTGATCAGAGTTCATGGACTCTACCCAATTGGACAGAGTTCATGAACTCTGCCCAACTGGACAGAGTTCATGAAATCCGCCAAATTGAAAAGAGTTCATGTTAAACCTCTTAATACTAATCCACACTATCTGTGAGTAATATGTATCATTACCTATGATAGTTCATGAACTCTGCCCAATTGGACAGAGTTCATGAACTCTGCCCAATTGGACAGAGTTCATGAACTGTGCCCAATTTTGGACAGAGTTCATGAACTCTGCCCAATTTTGGATAGAGTTCATGAACTCTGCCCAATTGGACAGAGTTCATGAACTCTGCCCAATTTTGGGCATAGTTCATGAACTCTGCCCAATTTTGGGCATAGTTCATTTACAGGGACAAATTCAAAACTTTTCAAACCAATACTTAATTCTTGAATTAAAAAAAACAAAGTTCGACTTACCTATTTAGACGAAGCCAAAACGAAAGCAGACGAATTTAGATCCGGTTGAAGAGAGCCCCGAGAGGAATTGGACACAGCCGAAACGAAACAAGCCAAGCAGCCAAGAAAAGGAAACCTACAATAACAATTAGAAATTAATATAAGAAATTTAAAGAAAAAAATAAACACATAAATATGCGAAAATAATTACCTCTGCACAGCCTCGCATCGACAGGTCCACAGCTACAGCACCCCGCTATTATGAAAACGTCCCCAGGAGAACACTCCAATGCCAAAGCTCCACCAACAGAAGTGCAGCCGCACGCTAAACCTATAGATGTCCAAACACATACTCCACCAAAGAGCGTCTAGACGTCCAAACAGGATTATGAACCAGCGGCAGAGGCAAAACCTGGCATATGAGCGGTTGGGAGAAGCAGAAGGTGGTGGACGAGCGAATGGGAGAGGCAGAAGCTGGCGACCTAACACTCCAGCAATAAAATTCGAAATGTCCAACCAAGCAACGACCAACTGCCGATCAAATCTTGACGCACAGGGTGGTGGAGAAGTGACATGTAGTAGCAGGGAAGCGGGTGGCGGAGTTTGACGACAGCCAACTAGACGAACGAGCATGTGGATGGGAAACATACGAGACAGGTGACGCGGAGGCGGGACTAGCAACAGCTCCGGAAGGGGTCCACGAAATCAGCGAAAAGTGACAGACATTGGCCATGGCCGAGCTTTTATGCAGAATAATTATTCGGTCGAACAATTATTCGGCCGAACAATTGTTCGACCGAATAATTGTTCAGCTGAATAATTGCACAATGTCGTGTGTTTTCTCTGTCTGGCTAAAACCTCGCACACACATCAAGGCCACTATTAGGTCTAATGGTAGCCCATTAATTCTTATTCGACTAAATAAGGAATAAGTTATTTGGCCGAATAAATATAATTATTCGGTCGAATAATTTAATTATTCGGCCGAATAATTAAATTTATTTGACCAAATAACTGCCGCTATGGTTCTTTGGCACCCGATTCTCACCAAAGTGGAACCCACCTTTGCGTTTCCACCCATTTCTAGATTTGCTTGGTATTCCTCCATGATTCTTTATAGATTCTTCAACCACAAAATTCACATACATATAAGATAGCATTAGTGATAAGAGCCTGAAAGAGGAGTTTCTTTTTTTTTCCCACAACCATGAGTCCACTAATCTATAGTTATTCTCAAGAAAAAAATATGTTTGGGTCACCCTCCATTAATCCTTTTCATAATGCTATAATTCTCATAAAGCATGTGACGATGGTCGACTCCAAGATATATGTATGAAGTAACTTCCTCTAAGTTTCTAAAGACAACAAATCTAGAAACTAATTTAAACAACCTAGCACACCATGGAAGCATGAAACAACACAAGCACAAAATAAGTGTAATGATGTTTTTTGGATTTTATTATCATGACCTTTGTTTTGTTAGTGTTTTTTTGACACACTTGTGGTAAAACATAAATCCTTCAGAATTCTTAGTTTATTATTGGAGATGCCAACAACTTATTTCCTTTCCTTTTGACTGTTGAGGACATCTTTCCCTAGCAGAATTTTCATCTGTGAACAAGGAATAACTATCTTAACATGTTTAGTGTCCCTTGTTATGGACAAGGATGTACGTGCATATGCTACCCAATGTCTAACATCCTATTGTATGTCTTCAACACTCATATTTTACTATTCCCTCTTTTCCCAGGCAGGCCTCAACGTCTTTGATGTCATGTTGATATTGCTTGGCGAGAGATTGAATTTAAACAATATATTCAAGGCCTCGAATTCCTTCAACACTTGAGGCATATGGGTTTTGTTGCTTCCTTTGTTGTCTCTGTTCCTTTTCCCCTTACTAATCATGGTTGTCGACACTGTGCTTTGACCATTGCTTCCAGAAGGTGTGTTTCCTTGTCAACTTAGGACTAGATTGTTGTACTGTTTATCACCTATGGGATGGATCTCCCATAAATTGGTAACTCTTAACACCAATCATTTACTACTAAGCTCTATCTTTGTGAGGTTGAAGACACTACCCTCTGCTGCACTGTTAAGTTGTTTCCATAAATCATCTTTCAAGATGGAGAAAATTTCAGTAAATATATGGCCATGATTTCCTTTTCCACCCTCATTAAACTCAGTCTTATCTATTTCATTGCTTCTACCCTCTCCCATTATATTTCAAGGATTCATGATCTCTCGGATGATTACGAGGACAAGCATCATCTCCACAGTTTTTCATCATTCTAGAATTCTTCACTCCTCCCCACTTTGCATGTTGAACCAACACATATTACCTATGAAGGCATGTGATGGGTCACTCCCTCCACTCATTAACATTAACACCTATCCCCTATATATAATGTTTACTTTTGAAATAGTCCCATTTTTTTAAGTGGACATTAAATCTATGATAATATGGAATAATAAATGAGAAGAGTAAATACCAATCAAATTAAATATGTTTTAAAGGGAAAGGTGAAATATTTTATGTTTTCAACTTTTTCGTATATCTTCTGTCTTGTTTTGTTTAGAGTCTAGTTAGAGATCTCTAAAAAATCTTAGAATCATATATATTAGCTATGGAAAATGTATAATGAGGGTGCCATGAGGGTATTTGAAGGTGTTGAATCTATTTATGTATTCAAAAACACAATTTGAACACTTTCAAATTTTGATTTTACCAATTTTTTTTATCACAATCCCACCAAAACCCACTGGAAAATCCAAAACATAGAATAAATAAACTACTCCTAAAGGGAAATAGTCATTAAAACTAAATAATAATAAATGATCTTAATGATAATCTTATACTACTAAAGATGGAAGATTTGGTTAATAATTGAATAACATTAAATTGAAAATATGGTTAATCTTTCTTAAAAAGAGAATATATGAAGTTAATTAGAAAATCATTTAATTTGAAAATGATAAAAAAAAAATTAAGCAAAAAAAAAGGACTTTCATTCTATTAATAAAGTGGCAGAATTACAAACTTCAACATTACATTCAACCTGGTACTGACAGAGCCACCACTGAGTACCAAATAGACCCATTACATCCCTTTCAGTGCTAACAGAGCCACCATATAAAAAAATTACAACCCCCCTGTTACTGATAGAGCCACCACAAAATACCACAAAATATCAGAGAGACCTGAAGCATTCATCCCGGTGCTATCAAAGCCACCACAAAATAGCAGAAAGACCCAAGACCCCAGACTTGAAGCCGAAACTGCAAAGATCATAGCAGAGTCTCCAAGGCCATGATGCAACAAAAAGGGGGAACGTAGGCCAAGCCTGACAATTAAAGCAACTGAACCCATAAGACCCATAGCAACGAAACCATAACAGAGGCCATAATAATAGAAAAAACCATACGGTAATCCAACCTTCACCCTATCAAAAAACATAAATCTGCATAGTATCTGCACCAAAAGAACCAGGCAAAGCAATTAGCCGGACGGACCAGCCTCATCTTCAATGATAACCACCGGGGGAGTTGCCACAATCTCCTTATCTTCAATGATAATCTCACGTGGATTCTCCACTTTCTTGGATCGATATAGAAAAGAGATACCCACATCACCAGCCAGAGCATCTAACTTCATATGAATCCATTTACAATTCTCAGCAGTATCATGACAGAGGTCCTCCAATTTTTTAAGGCGCGGGGATCCAGAAAGAGCATCTCCCCTAGTTTCCAGGCACTGAGCAATCATAGTCTTTGTCACCCACAGGGTAATGACAACCCGATTATACAGGGTCATCCTCCCCATCGTGTTCCCCGGATCATGGATCCAGTTGGCCATATCCAATGCTTCCTCAGGCAATTTCGCCTCCCCCACAAGGCTCCAAAGTTCCATTTCGATTTCCTCTATCTCATGTTGCACACCCGGCGGGAAGAAATGTCGAAAAAATACCGCCGTCATAGCAGCATGCCACTATTCACGACTAGGGCCAGTCTGCATAGGAGCACCCCCTCCCACATTACTGTGCTCCCCATGAATACATCGGCCTCTCCTCAGATTCCTACCTCTCAGCGGCATAGTTCTCACCCTCTTGCACTCACTCAACACCTTTGAAGAGGAGTTATAATAGCTCTGCCCAACACAGACTTGAAGCAAGAGACAAACTCTATGACTATAACCATTTCTCCCTTCCGAAATTAAAGGAGAGCCGCCCCCTGCCTTCATGCCCTTCCTCATCAAGTCCCAAAATCTGTAATGATGCTTCTTATCCCGATCCTTCATCACCACTAGTCTCTGTTGATCCCGATAGTCCCTCCGGATCGTGTGAAACCGATCTCCCATGTCAGTCTCACACTTCGAATCCGTAACTTAAACTCCTCAACAGAGATGAGAGCCCCGGAACTACATACAATTGTCCTTGTAGGCGTCTTACCATAACACCATCTATTTGGACGATAAAATACGGGTACCATCATTTCCATTAATATTGATCGGAGGACAGGTTTTATCGTCATCTTTTGACAGTGTTTTATCACGATCACACTCGGCAATCTTAATGCAATTAAGACGACACGTATTAGCAGGTAAGTCTAAAGCATCCCCATCCCATCGCTCATTGCAATTACCTTGGTTTGCAAGCGCATCCACCATTTGAAAATGATAAATAGATATTAGAGGTAAAAATATTTGTTTCAAAAGATATTGATCATTTTAAGATAGTAAAAAATAATTTTAAATATAATAATTGAATAGAATATGGTAAATAAAATTTAAAATGATGTTATAAAGGATATGCATTACATAAGATTGATCAAATATATATAGAAAAGAGGAATTGAGGGGTCTACCTCTAGTTTCTTTAAATATTTTTGGGGACCGAGACAAGAAATCCCAATGTCTACTTATCTCCCTCTTTTAGCTGCAAAAGGCTTCAACATGAAGGTTTGGAACTCATTTTACTAGCTATAAATCTATCGCTAAGCTTAAAAATAAAGGAGGTTGGGGGATAAAGGACATATTTCAGTTTGGGAAATATTTTCAACCAAGTCTTTGTGGGATCTTTTCACCAAGGATATATTATGGAAAATAATTATATTGCATAAGTATATTGCTCTAGGTTCTCTTCTTGATTGGGTTAGAAAAGAAAGGAAAATTATTCATAATGTATCTAACCACCTGAAAGCCCTAACTTTAGATTTCCCATTAATTGGCTTCTCCCTAGTTTGGAAGGTAGGTTGTGGTTCATAGTCAAAATTGGTGTAGATGTGGTTATGGGGTGTGGGTCTAGTATTTTCCTTTCAGTCGATATGATTGTTCATTTGCAAAGCATTGGAAAATGCACTTTCAATTTGTTCAGGGATCTCAATTCTACTATTATTTGGAGACAGGGTTGGTAACTTGGTAGAGTAGATAAGAACTAGAGATTCTAAATGATTCAATAAGGAATATGATAGATCTAGGGGGAGATTCAAAGTGCTCAAGTTAAACTTACAAAATGTGAGGATGAATGGATACGGGTTTTGGATAAGGAAGGAGGAAACTACTTATCTAAGATTGGGTACCTTAAGCTTCAAGATAATGCTACTCATGAACCACTTTGGTTGTGGTAGAATCTGTGGAAGGTTATAGTGCCCTTGAAAACTAATCTCTTCTTGTAGTTGGCCCTTCATTATAAATTCTTAACCTAGGAACAATTAGAAAAGAGGAATAAGAATTAAATGAATATGAATCCTATTAATCGTCTCTTTATTCTGAATTTGTTTTGAATGATTTGAAATCTAAATTAGAACTCCTATATTTAATATATTTGGTATAACCTATTTTCCTACTCGGAAAAAATGAATATGAATCCATTAATCGCCTCTTTATTAAATGTCCCTATTTTGAATTGTATGGAATGATTTGGATTCTAAATTGGAACTCCACAAGTTATGGGGGAAGGAATCTATAGAAGAGTGCCTACATGCTTGTATCTCTAGGATTGAATTAAAATCTTACAGATCCCTCCCCTTTTTGGTGCTTTGGGGCATTTGGCTATCAAGAAATGGTCAGGTGTTTGCATATAAGGATTTACCAACCTTTTAGGTTTCAACTTAGGTTCTATCTTTATAGGTATCATTTGCATATTCCTAGGAAGTCAACCACTCCTAGGAAGTCAACCACCCTTAGGTAGATTGGTAGTCTACAAATTGACAAATTCTACCCTTGTTTGTGTGTGTGTATTATGGATGTAACACCACGTTTTTGACCCCATGATATAATTATGGATGTAATGATGAAAAGTATAGAAGCTACAAATAACTGGTCCATGATAACTAAATGTATTGCATATACAAACTTTTTATATTTAATATAAAATCCCTAATTATTGTAGATGAAGAAGGACAAAGATGAGATGGGAGGACTATGATAACATAAGAGGAGGATGTGAAAGGGGGTCTATGGTGGATATAGCCCTATTGAATTTTTAATTTAAGTCATTATCCTTGTTTACAACCATAGAGAGTGATTTTATCCTAAGGTGCCAAAAGCCATATTTATGGAGGTGGGTTAATTATCCTTTATTTATTAACTATCCTATGTTGGGATTAGAGGGGTAAAGTGGGCACCTCATGAGTGCCACATGGCTAGTTCTCAACATGCATACAAAATATTGGTAATTCAATGGATATTATTGTTCTATCCATCATTTTTCATCATCATAGATGTCGGTACCTAAGGGAGGAAAACTAGAGCTACCATACCAATCATGCCAATTAACTTGGGAAATTGGTGCCAATGGGCTTGTTTCCCTTGTGAGAAGAACCTAGCCTCTAGGTGAGGTCCTTGGACTGAGCTTGGAGAATCCATGGTTGGATTGTGCTAGAACACTAGAAGGGAGCGGGGAGAACCCGAGGGACTACAATGTAGAGAAGGGAGTGGGGACAACCCAAGGGACTAAAATGTAGAGAAGGGAGTTCCATTCCTTGTGTTGTGTAGGATGATGAGGGATGAGTGCTAGTGGACTGTGACAACTATGGTTTTTTCACTAGAGGGTTGTGTGAGTGTGGATGAGAAGAATAATTTGGGAAGCTTCACCCTTGTGGAATGATATCCCTAGTTTGAGGGTGACCTCTTTCATAGAAATAGCTTTAGTGATAGAGTACCTATGGATGGGAAAACATCCTTCATCTACAACTAGTTGGAGGAATTTAAGAGATAAGTTTCTCAATTGTGAATGAATGAATGCCATGGTTATTATCTCTATTATGTGTTTGTTTAAATTATTATTTATAGAAATGTCTATGTGCATGGATATACTAATCATGCATTGGATGCATTCATGGTAGGAATGATTGCATAATTTAGAATCGGTATTTTAGAAAAATGACTACTATTTACTTCCGCTATTAAAAGAATTAATTATATAGCAAGTAAATGGAAAAATTTAGAATTTATATCAAAGATAAAATTTATATGTGGAATTGGGCACCTCGTGGTATCCATAGTGGTATTAGATCTATAGGTTGCATCACTGTGACTGAATGGGCTAGAATTTATATGTACATAAATAATTTTTAGGTTGAATGTCAAGTGTTTGACAAAAATGTCAAGTGTTTGACAAAAATGACTCAATGATAGAATTGGGGAAAGATATAGTTGATGTTGAAGTGTTTGATTAAATGTATATTTATACTAGATGAAATTCATGGTTGTAGAGTCCAAGATGGAGGTTTTGACAGAACCCTAGGTTGTATGTCTATAATTGAAATCTACATGAAAAATTGAGGTTGCACATGAAGTGTTTGACATAATGAATGAGAGAAAATTTTGGGGAAAATCTGTATAAAATATTGTAAATGTTTAATTGAATGCTTAAATGACTGGGGTAAGTATAGTTTGAATAATTGGGTTGGATATAGAAGGTAGTTGAAGTAAATTTTAGGAGTTTCATTTGGTTTTGTAGGAAATTTGGGTGAAAAATATAGTTTGTGTAATAGAGGACTCTATAATCTATGTATAAACCTAGTTATTGAAAAATGTTTCTATCTTAGACCAAATTTTAGGAATAATAATAAACTAGAACAACTTGGAGTTCAAATTTCCTATTTACTATGGATGTAAGTAATGGAATTTTACACATTTTCAAAATTTTAAGATTTGCAATAAAATAAATTATATTACACATTGTATAAAACTTGAGAATGAATTGCATCTAACTTAATTGTAATTAAATGTCCTTGTATGAAGTCTTCTTAGTGGTGGAAGTAGCTTCAGGCATGGAAAATTCAACAACAACATCAATTGTGGTGGATAACGGACTCACCACCCAACCAAGAGCCCCCAAACCTACCTCCCCTAAAACTATACTGTCTAACTCTATTTTCTTAGTTTTTCGCGTAAATTTATACATCCCCTTGCCTTCCAGGTCTCACTCTCCCTCTTCAGTTTCATGCCCCTTTCCTCCCATATCCAGATCCCATAAAATAGAAAACCCAAATGCCCTCCTTCATCCTCATTTCCCCTCTTTAATTCATTTTATTTCCGACACTTGGCTAACATGCTTAATTTATTGGGCATGCAAAATAACCAATTTAATTTCCTTATTTTATTGTTGACCATTTTGTTTTAATATATGACTTGGGTACGAATATATTTTACTTATGTAGGTTCTTTTTTGCATATATATATATATATATATATATATCCGAGGAAACAACTTGCAGAATCTCATGTGCTTCTCTGGGGTGACCGGATGGCGTGTGGATTAATTACCGACCATAAGAGTGGTCGGTGACCCATGTAGTCTCAACAATAATCGATCCTACAACCTATTGGGTTCGCTCCGAGAGACTTTCGGATAGTCAACCACTTGAGCTACCTACTTGGGCTATATATATATATATATGTGTGTGTGTGTGTGTGTGTGTGTGTGTGTATAATTTAGTTTGCTACCTTTATTAAATAAATATTATTGAATAATTAATAAACATGTGTTTGAATACCAATTATTGATATGAAATTGATTTCTATGGTAATTATATATTTTTACATCTATACATTCAATTTAATTATGCATATAAGTTCTTATAGAAAATCAACTCTTTTACCATTTCTTCCTCTGCAACCCAATTTTTCCCTTCTTGGTTATCAAATTATCAATAAATATTTAGTCATTCATCGCCCCCAAGTTTCTCTCCTCCTGGTTCTAAATTGTTATTTATTCATTTAGTGCCCCTAGTTTTCCCCCTCGTAGTGAACCCCCAATTCCCCCCCTCCCAGTTATCAATTGATCTTTAAGCATTCACTACCCCCAGTTTTCCCCTTCCCAGCGAATCCCAGTTTCCCTTCTCCTGGTTATAAATAATTCTTTAGTCATTCACTACCTTCATTTATTCCCCTACTGGTACATGAATGATCCTCATGCGCCATTTCCAATGATACATGATCCCCACTCTCCATCTCTAATGATACACATGAATATAGGTTAGTTGGTATAGGTTTATAGGAGGTACTTTTCTATCCTCGACCCATATTAAGAAGGTCTTGTGAACATTACCTTATGGGTATGGGATCCCATAAGGTATGTATGTCCCCTATTTATTTTTAGTTGATTTATATCACATGCTCATAATACTCATGCACATACACATATGTCAATAATTATCAATTTGTTAAGGATTATCATAATACATGATCTATGCAAGACATCGATGCTCATGAAACATAGATCACTATGTAATGTAATTTGCATGTTTAATAATACCACATTATTTATATAATCTCTACTTATTACTCAAATCAATAGTCAAAGTTAAACATCAATGAAAATGGAATCATGGATCATCAGATAAAGTAATCAATACATCAATACTCATGAAACATAGATCACTATGTGATGTAAATTGCATGTCTATTCTTACCACATCATTTATATAACATATGTGCATCACACACATGCACGCACACACACACACCCACACACCCACACACACACACACACACATTCATCAACTTATGTCTAAAAATTCATATGTTTCCCAAAGAAAACACACCTGACAATACATATAATATATAAGCTAATACTAATTTGAGAAAAAATAGTGGTCATGACATATGCTTTCCCTTTGGAACACTTTGTCTCAAAGTAGTTTCTAAACAAAAATACGAGGATATTTTTTCTGCATGTTATTTTCATCCTCCCAAGTGGAGGATCTTGGACTATGTTGGTCCCATTGGAAACACTGCTCTGGACATAATGGAACATGTATTATGACTCATAAATGAGAATAAATAGGAGAACCAGAACCTATGGTTTCTCCCCTCTCAATACCATCGAGCCAAAATTACAATTTCTGATTAAGAGAAAGAAGAATAGAAAGAAGGTAAGGAGAGTAGAAACATATTATATAAAATTCATCCTTCCTGCATATAGATCCTGGCATACAAAACATGAACACGCAAACAACCAATTTAGACACCATTGCACATATACCAAATAAAATAATGTAATAAAAATGAAACATAAGAGATATACTTAACTCAAAATAAGGGAAACTAGCTACAATAGGACAACTTTCCTCCTAGCCGTAGACACAGTCAAGCCTTCCTCTCTTGAACAGGTCACCCCCGAGATGAGACCATGGATCCACGGGTAGAGGCACACTCATTCTATCAAATCTCGAAACTACCTCTTCCGAGAACCACAATGCTTCCCACTACTACTTTCCTGTCCGTCTCCACCATCTATGGGATGTGACTCCTCTCACCAAACCATTTCTTGGCTTCTTGTACGATAACCTAGACTAGTAGAGTGATATAATGGAAGCAAAGGGAACAAATAGAATATCTCTAAGTCTCAACAACCTCTCAATACTAACAACATTTCCAACATGGTGAGATTACACAATACAAATGATCCAAAGCTCAAGATTAGCTTCAACAAGGAGAGAGTACATGTATAAATAACTTAAGGAGGGAAATTCGAACCCAAGGTGGCCAACTAGAATGGGTTTTGAGTGTGGTTGGTATTCATCATGGATACTTAATTCAAATTAGTGGAGTGGTGTCCTAGTTAGGAGATTCCCTTTCCCATATTAGCATCATGAGGAGGAGTTACCAAAAACCAAGGAGTGGAGTCATGAAGAGCACAAGGAAGCACACTAATGCATAAGGGGGTTACAAAACATGAAGGAGGGAAAAGTTAGTGAGAGAGGGAGTCCAATAGAGTCATAAATATCATGTCAGCACAAAAATAGGGATTAATGGAGGAGTGGGGCATACTTATGGAGGTGGAGGCACAAATTAAGAAGGTGTGTTACACCTCAAATTGTCACACTGTGTACCATTAAGAGTCTTCATGTCATATCACCATGAAAAACATAATGTTTGTGCCTCCTAGGGATGTTAGGACCCTTTGTAACCATGTTGGTCTCTTCCCTAGTCACACTTGGAAGCAAATAAAACAACTTAGGGGTCGAAAACCACTTGACCTGACCCACTTATTGGCCTCATAAATATATTTTTCGGGCCGTGCTAATGGTACAATGAGAAAAAATTCATGATTTCCATGTTCTGTATGCCTATGGGGGAACGGAAATTACAAAATTTTTGTGCTTTGCTCAGTTATAGGGGTGCGAAAATCCCTAAATAACCATTTTCCTTTGATTTTGGACCTTGGATCTCGAGGATATTTTCATGGGATGAGGTCCCCCCTTCGAATCCCATCTCACATTCCCTCCTTGACATGGTTTAGATCCTTGATTCACATCTTCCTCACTTAGATCCATAATCTCATCTTAGTGGTTGACCTCCCAAATCCTACTTAAAGAGAGTCATCCATGAGCTATGGGGGGTGATCTTGGAAGCACCAAGCTTATGATCCTAAGAGTCTTGCAAGGGTGATGTTGTAGAGCTTGGAAGGAGGTGTTGCTGCTTTGGACATCAAGGTATAACATTGTAATCAACTTCTTTTGGCTTTCTTATCATTAATATAACTTAGCCTATTCCTCCTATCTTCATGTCTTTAGTGATGAATGCATGAAATTTTCTATTCTTTTATTGATAGATCTTTGTTTATACATATATTTATTTAGAGAAGGTTTTGTCTTTCTATTGTGAATAGGTTCATAATTCCATTATCAAAAGGCTGGAGCTAGAGCAACTAAGGATCAGCAAGGACAACCATCAGAGTGAGGTACGCTATCTACCTGCTTTGTATTTACATAGCTTGTTAGTTTATGTATGAGATATATCTAGGAGGATTATAGTGTCTATTTGTTTCCTTTCTATCTTGGGTAGGAAACTAGAAACCCTTTCTAATCCCAAGGGGATATCTACCTATCTGTAGAGATATTTTATCACCACAAAAACTAGAGACTCCACTGGGAAATTTTTCCCTAGTTTCACATTTGATTGCTTGTTTAGATCATCAAATCCTCTCCTAAGTGTTGTTTCCCATCACCTTAGATCCTCTTTAGTCATGATTGAGGACTATATTGAACCCAACACTTCATCCCTGCTCAGATATAGCCATTAATTTTCGTTCTTTACACCTACAAGAAAATTATAGCTTCTCCAAAACAACTTGCCAAGCGAAAATTCCTATTTTCGCACCCCCACAGTATCCTAAGATGCGGACATTTCCAAATTTTTGCTACCCCACAGTGTTCCAGGGCACGCAAAATCTCATATTTTCATTGTGTTGGTCTGTACAGGGGCGAAAATTCTCTATTTTGGGTTTTTGGAAGTTTTTTGCTAAGGTTTTCCCTAATATGTTGGTTCAAGGTTATTTTCTTGACCTCTTGCTATCTGTTAGGAGTTGTAAGTGCTCTTGAATCCATAGTTTGAGTGCATGTATGTTTGCATTTTTAGGAATTTTTTGCACTATATTTGATTAAAATAAACATCAAATTAAAAAAAAATCCCCCTCAAGGGTCAGGGGGGTGCAAGGATCGTGTATCCTACAGTCCCTTTGACGCATATTAATGTTTTTTCAACCTTTTGGGATATTTTGTGTCATTTGGATTGCTTTGATTGGATTTGAAAAACTTGGGACATCCTTCTATCTCTAAGTCATCTTTCTTGGGTTTTGCACTTTGTTTCCTTTACATCTTTATCTATTTATTGGTAATTGGAGTAGATCGATTCTTTGTTTCCATTTTTGTGCAAAGAAAAGCTTCTTTTTGTCTCTCTTTTACTAGATTTACAAGCTTGAAAAACAAAAATTTCCTTCTTGCATTAGTTTGATCATTCAACATTCTTGGTCTTACATTCATAAGAGGAAGAAAATATTGTTTCAAGTTCTTGTGCATTTGAGTTATAAAAAGATATTGAATGTTTTTCTTTGTATTTCATTTGATTGGAAACATTTTTGGAATGTTTCTTTCCCATAGCTTAGATGTGTCTTTTTCAAGTGTAAAAGATAGGAAATGAATTGGAATTTTTGCATTTGTTATTGATAGAAATATATCTTTTTGTCACTTTAGGATAGTTTGGGTATGGTTTTACATGTTTTCTTATCATTCATTAAAAATCTAAAATTGCATTTGCATAGGGTTGTGAATTTGGGAATAAAAACTCTCTCTCTCCTTCTTCAGTAGGACTTCATCGAAAGGAAGACTTGCATATTCATATTTGCATGGTTTTGAGTCAGGTCCAAATTCCATTCGTCCACTTAACCGCATAAGATAAAAGAAAAACATTATTTAAGTTAAAATATTTTAGCAACTTGTGTGATAGGTTAGAAACGTGTTCCAACATATTTAAACATAGCAATTGACGTTATCTACCTGCACTGCATCCCGGGGACTTGCAGTTCTTCCATGTACCAGTCGGTATACCGAATGACCTTTCACGTACCTTCAAGTATATAGAGAGGTACTTCATGTACTCAATAGTATATAGGAATGATCCTGTCGTACGATTGTGCATTAGACATCACTGCTACGAATTGGAGCTCCCACGTACCTTGCATATATTAGGAGACCCCTTTAGGATCTTGGAACCATCCAAGTGAATCTTCTGTCCGTCTTGTTGTTTCAATACACCTAGAACAAAACTCGGGTAGATTACTATGCACGTACTATTAGGTAGTTGGGTTATATGTCCAAGGGTATGGTCCCAATCCTCCTTGGTTAGTGCTCTAAAATATTGGCCCGAGTATAACTGTTGGAACCTATAGTATATCGTGAGTTGTGACAGCTTGACACACATGTGAGGATCCAGCTTTTACATCCCTCCTATTCAC
Organism: Larix kaempferi; assembly: GCA_027924585.1. Classification (NCBI taxonomy): domain Eukaryota; kingdom Viridiplantae; phylum Streptophyta; class Pinopsida; order Pinales; family Pinaceae; genus Larix; species Larix kaempferi. The sequence goes on from BSBM01000008.1 coordinate 7,012,026, forward strand.
AAGTTTTCCTTTTGCTTTTAGTTTTAGTAGCATTTGTTGTGTGTGATAATTAGAAGGCCTGAGAGAGTTTAGATATGTCAACCTTTTCTGGGACTACCAATCAAGAGACCCCTTTTCAAGGGGTATCTTCTATTTTTCCTCCAGTGGGATATATTGGTCCTCCCTTTATTGACATTTTAAATATTCCTCGATTAATCATAGGATTACCAATATGGTTATTCAATCCAGTGATTCCGGTTGTACCCAATGTCTCAAATGTTAACTCTCCACCACGAGAGCATCAATATCAAATAGATCCTTCTCCTTCTTCATCGAATGTATCTTCTTCCATTTCTTCTTACTAACTTGATAAAAGAAGTGGTCTAGTAATCAGGAGGATAAGAAGTGTTGTAGACACGGGGGTCGCATGGTTACTAGTGATACATACTATAATGTTATACACAAGAAATCACAAAGATATAGATACAATACAAGCAATGGGAGATGAAGCAACAAGCCCTTTATTATTCAACAATATATGCAGAAGAGTTACAGATATCTGAACAGTGTCTGATTAACATATAGGTCGGATCACCAGCATATTTATACATTTGAAAAACAGTTACATAACTACCTGTTGGTTCAACTGACTGACCCAACATGTTATTGGTCAACACAATCCGTCGACATATATTACAATTAGTCAGATGCAGGACCTAGTCGGCAGGTCGACCTAGGCTCCTCCAACATCTCCCCCACCACAAAATATTTCTTCATCCCAAAGAAATAAGGAGATGCAATGTAACTGTGAGTAGTGAATTTTGTTGCTACTGCTGTGACTGGCTGGAGCTGGCTGGTGCTTGCTGTTGGATGCAGAATTCGACAATGGCCTCTGCAGATATTGATAACTGATGCTGAAAGTCCACCCAAGTGTGTAATGCGTTCTGGATGTCGATGGTCAGAGTGGTTAGGCTTGACAGGATTTCCATTTTTCCTTGTGTGTATTTGTCTTGTGGATAGATCATGTCAGGACTAAATAGTTTCATTTTTTCGTCAGCAGTGGAAAGAAGTCTATGGAGGTGTGGATGGATCTTTTCAACTTTGGAGAGGCTAAATCGATCTTGGATGATCTATTGTTCTTCTTGTTTCTCCAACTTTGTGAGCTTTTTGTTCTCCATGATAATTTGTTTGTCAATGGTTTCAGTGAGTACTTCGTCATCATTTTGTCATTGTTGATGAAGTGTGTCGAGCAGTTCTCGCATCCTCTGCATTTATTCAAACACTTTTATGTATTAATTATACAAGTTACAAAAGAATTCAGCGAGTGTGGTGTATTCTCGGATATACTGTGCGAGCAAGATGTGTGCTTCTGTGAAAGTTGTGTATTGATTTGTCATTAAGATAGATGTCTTTGTAGCCTTATCCCATCAGTTCTTAGCTAGTTGGTCTCTCAGAGTAGAAATGAAACTTTCTAGTATTGTGTATGATTTGTAGAGAGGATTTGTTGTGTCAGAACTCAGAGTAGAAATGAAACTTTCTAGTATTGTGTATGATTTGTAGAGAGGATTTGTTGTGTCAGAACTCAACGGTATCGGTATAACCTGCTATGCTAAGTCCCGACACTTAGTAAAAAATGCCGCTTGTTCTTCTTGCAGTTTTTGTAGATGCTCACGAGTTTCAATTCTTTTGTGTCTTTGCTCTCTGGTGACTGCATATGCAAGGATGTCAAGTTCTTAATCATTTGATTCTTGAGGATCATACGTATAAATTGGGCCAAACTGGTCTAAGTGCACAGAGAGGCGAACTTCCTACTGGATGTGTTGGAGGTGCTATTACTTATGCCTCTATTGTTCTTTCTTGTGTCATCTCTTTTCTTTCCTTTGATTTCTCTTTCTTTTCTCTTGTCCTTTGTATGTGGCCTCTTTCTAGTGGCCTGATCCCTTCTGTTGGTCGACAGCTTCTGTTTTTTTTTTTTCTGCTTCTGTTTTCTTGTCGGCGGCTTCTTGTTCTATGCGTTCTTTGTTTGTTGTTTCTTGCGCTATCCTTGCTGGGTTGACTTCTTATTGTGTTGATGTGTCGAACTTTTCTATGCGACATGTTGTTTGTTGTGCTACTGAAGTTATGTTTGTGTCGTCGACAAGGGTAGGGGGTCGTAGAATGGAAGAAGCTGGGGAAGTGGGTGGAGTGATCAGCACTGCGAAAGGGGATTCTTCTGTTAGAGGTGGCGGAAGTGGTTTGGGATTTCCTGATGGAACCATAATTTATTGGGATAAAGGGGCTTCAAGGATATTTGTTTCGATTGTTTAGCCGACTGGGATAACTGTGGGTGGGTTTTGGGATGGGTCTTCCATAGTTGGGTCGACTGAGAGAGGTGTAAAGGATGAGTTTTCTTGTACAAAAATGTTATTTGTCAGATCAGGGTCTTTTTCCAGGCTAGTTTGGGCGTATCCGACAACTTGAGTTTTTGAGATGGTCGATGGGGATGGATGGTCGGTCATGAGGGCGTTAAGAGGGGTTGAATCAGTTGGGAGGCTTGGGTCAGTTACAACTGGTTTCTCGGTGATTAATGTTCACCAATTGGGGAAAAGTGAGGGGATCTGAGTGATAAACACGTTTAAGTCATTGTTAGCTTGAATATTTGCTCTTAATGGTTGAGGAAGCGCCTGTACTAATTCTGGGAGAGTAGTTGATGGCAGAAGTGAAGAGGTGGTGGTTGTTGGAGGGGTCAGAAAAATTTCTTCTTCCATAACAACGGTCAACAAAGGTGGTGGTGGAATTTGGGTGAGGTCAACATGAGGGTCGACCACAATCTTGGTTTTCTTCCATGGAGGTGTTGAATCTCAGATACTTTCTTCTTCTAGGAACTTCTTGAATTGTTCTTCGACGGGGACCTTGTTTTTAGCTGCATCTACTAAAATTTGTGTCGCGTTGTCAATGAGTTCTGCATTATCCTCTTTTGTCAGCTCTTGTATGGCAAGATTTTGTTTCCCTTTTCCTTGAACTTTAACCTTCCTATTCTATCAGTATTTGGATATTTATTCGGCCATTCAATGAATGTTTTCATTGGTGAGGGCATACTCTGGGAGTGGAGTATCCGACTGTCTGCTTTCGTCCGACTGTTCTGCCGTGTTTGGATGATAATGGTGTGCCATCATTGCAATCCCTAAAGGATTGATGTTGATAATCTAGTCTGACCGAAGTGTGAATGTGTTTAGATGAATTCACACTTCATAATTCTCTTCTTTTTACGCACCCATTAGGGGTTCAACCATTGTGTGGTCGACTCTTTTTTCCTGTTGTGGTATTTGGATAATTGTGTTGGATTGTCTGCTGAGTTCTCCAAATATCTGCTCAACATAAGGGTAAAAGTAGAGTTCGTTTGCTGCTCTGGTTTCTCCTTCGAGATACCAAACCGACATGTGGTCAAGAGATGATTGAATGTGTGAAGTCAGTTGTAAGCTTTGTCGGACATTTTTTGGTACTCTCCATATTTATGTTTGAACTTTGAGGTTTTGGAACTAGTTGTCCAGCCAAATCTTGGTTGTTGTTTCTCCAAGTCGACTTTTTCCAAGGGTGAAAGAGAGGAAATTTTCCATTAGCAGTCCTTTTTATATTGTAAAGTCCTTGTTTCCTATTGGTCGCAGATGTGCCATGGCGATCCAGATGATCAAGGATGGGTACCGGATTTTCGACCCATCCTCCTGGTATTTGTAGCACATGTTTCTTATGATTTCAGCGAGGTGGTCGGCCTAATTGTATACCTTCCCGCATGATGCAATGTTTTGGACAACCTCAAGCATGTCCAGTTTAGGGTCAAAACCTCAACCAATGCTAGTTAACGTAGCCGACACAATGTGGGTTGTTATCTTGTGGGTGGCATATATCATTTGGTTGATGAACAACCCTCTGGAATTTTTTCCTGCAGGTATTATTGTGAATTCCTTTACCAAAGCAAGATTTGGTCACAATGGAACACCATCTCATTTGTTTGATAATCTAGTGATTTGATTGATTAGTGCACCATTTATTTCGACAAGTGTGTCGAAGTAGAACTTTCCGTTGTGTTAACAATCGAATTAACACCCTTAACCAAGTGGAGGAAGAAGCATTTTTTTACTATGCACCCGCAACATGAAGACAAAAGACAAGTACAAAAGAGAATAGTCCTCTCTAATCTAATCACTACTTCCATAACTGGAAGGATTGAGTGAAGAAATAAGGAGCCCAAAGAACAGAGTTCAGTGATTGAACTACTCAATTGAAAGCTCAAATCTAAGCTCTACTAGCAACTAGTGAGAAGAAGTGCACAAAAGTGCATTAATTGTACTTAAATATGCTAAAGTTGTGAAAAAATCCTAAAAATACTATGGAAAGTGGGTTTTTGAGAGAAAATAATAAAAAATCATGAAAAGGGATTATCCCACATTGAAAATAGAAACTTAAGAGCCCATTTCCCAATGCTATAAAACAAAGGCATTTGGGGCATGGTAAGAGAAGACAAAAGGAAGAGCAAAGGCATGTTGGAGATATTTGGAGGATTAGAAAGCTTGGCATATTCATCAAATGAAAGGGTGGAGAAAGAAATCTCATGGAAAAGAATAAAGGATGCACATCAATCTAGATTGCAAGTATGTATCTTCTTCTTTAGCATGATATGAAACAATTCAAATCTCTTCTAATTCATGATTTTAAATATGTTAGGGGATGATAAATGATTGTGGATTTCTGACATTGAATATTCACCTACTTCATAGTAATATAGATGTTTTAAAGTAGATCTAGCACTAACTTAAAATCTATTATCAGATTGGCGACCATAATAGTTGATTTTTCTTGAAAATTTCTGTTTTTTCTTGCAAATTTCTTCATTTTTGGTGTTCTAACCTTTCAAATCCACTCCAGATTTTCTGTAAAATCCCTTCAAGAACTTATGATATAGTTTTATAGGCTCAAACCCGGCCTAGATCCACTCCTACACTCCCAAAAACTTCAAATATGAAGCTAGATTTCAACCTCCTTTGATAAAGAATGCATTGAAGGGTTTTTCTTGAAAATTTCTTCATTTTTGGTGTTCTAAACTTTCAGATCTTCTCCAATAATTCTTTAATATCCCTTAAAGAACCTATTATACAATTTTATAGGCTCAAAACCGGCCTATATCCACTCCTACACTCTCAAAAACTTCAAATATGAAGCTAGATCTCACTTTCCTTTGCTAGAGAGTGCATTGAAGGTTTTTCTTGAGATTTGTGCCCATTTCTTCCCTCTTTCCTCTGTTTTGCTGATATTTTATTCTTGTATGGGCTTATAAATCCTTGATATCAGAGTGTGTACCTCATTTTGATCCTCCTTATCCAAATATTTGGGATATTTTCAAACTTTTGTAAGCTTCAAAGCCTCCTTGTTTCATATTTGTATGAATTATGAACTAGTTTTCAGATCGCTTTGTTTTGGGGTTGTTTGGTGCCTATTTTTTTGCATTTGCAGACCTTCTTAAGGCTTATAAATACTTAAATATCATTTTATCACTAAATTTGAAATTTTTTGAAGAGTTTGGGTTAAGATATTTAGATTGGCAATTTTCCTCCCAAAACCACTAAAATAGCCGAAATTGTCATTTCTTTCCAAATTTTCTTTAAATCGGTGTTAGATCCACTTGCTTAAAGCCATATTTTGCTGTTAGGTCCCTGATTGGATAGTATTGGGACTGATATTTGAAAGAATTTTTACTCCTTTCATAATTTGCAAATAACAAAAATTAAAAGACAAAAACATGAAGAAGAACCTTAAAAAGACACCTAGTTTTGAATTTTCACTGTTTTAGGGTAGATTTGAGGCTTTCTTTTTGTACTTTCAGAACTTCAAAAAGATTTTAAAAATTCTTAGGATTATTTTACCACTAGTTAAGGAAAATTTGGGAGAGTTTGAGCTCCTTATATTTGGAATTTCTTACCAAAAGCCTCAAAAAATGGCCCAAATTGACATTTATTTCAAAAATTTCTTAAATTTGTGGTAGATTCATTTTCTTCAAGTTATATGTTGCTGTGGTATCCTTGATTGCATAAGATTAGGACTGATATCTACTTTTTTTTTATTCATTTAATATTTTGCAAATCACAAAAAATGAAGAAATATCAAGATTTGTTTGAAGAACCTTAAGGCCCTTTAACTGTTGAATCTCATGAACTTGCTTATTTGAAACATGACACCAAATATCAATTATAACATTTGAAAAGATCATTTAAACACATTTCACAAAGATATTTGCATTGAAAAACAAAAAAAATTGAACATCACACTTTGAGTTATTTTGAAAACAATTTTCTTCCAAAAGCAAAAACAAGCTTTAATTAGTCAAATTTTGTTTTGGATCTACAAGTATTTTCATTATACTCCTGCACAATTAGAGGAAGTTGTAGCTTTAGATCCCAATTTTCTTGTGATAAGTTGTGTTTGAGCCACCGTATCCTCTTCACTTGGGCCTTTGGGCGATCTTGTGAATGAGAAAGTGGATCTCAAGTGTAATAGGATAGGATTTGATTTTCAAGCATCTTATTTTCAAGCCACTGTATCCTCTTCACTTGGGCCTTCGTGCGATCTTGTGAATGAGAAAGTGGATCTCAAGTGTAACAGTATAAAATTTTATTTTTCAAGCATTGTTCTTTTGAGGCACCGTATCCTCTTCACTTGGGCCTTTGTATGATTTTGTGAATGAGAAAGTGGATCTCAATTGTAACAGTCTAGAATTTAATTCATAAGCATTCCAAAGGGATCTGCGTATCCTCTTTTTTTGCACTCCCAGGTGGCCCTCCAAATGAGAAACATAGATCCCCCATGTAATAGAATTAGATTCATTTTACACTGAGATATATGTTTGGTTTACATTGATCTTTGAAATCAATTTTTATCCATATTTCAGAAGAATTGTGCATAAAAATACAAAATATACCAAAACATTTTGCATGTTTGAAAGACACATGAACCTCTTGTTGATGTATTTGTAACTTCGGAAGATATTCACTCATATATTACATTTGTACTTTATTGTATCCCCAAAGGAGATGTATTATTCCTCCGGTTGGAAGTGTCGTCATTTGTATTTGCAAGTGTCGCAAGTTACATTGTAAGTGTCGTAACTTATATTTGATGGGTTATTAGACCACCGATGTGGGGTCGGCATTGTATATGTCATGTGGATGGGTTAATAGGATTCCTTAGGAAGTCGGCCCAGTTAGGGTTAAAGGTAGGTCAAGTCATTGTATAAATAGAGAGTGTGTGTCTCATTCTATTTTCATTCACTCACTCGTCCAACTCGCATAGTTGAGAGAGAGGAGTGCGCACAAGTGGAGAGGAGTAGATGTTAGAGACATCTATCTTTTGGGGATTGATCTTTGTATTGGGGCTTATTCTATCTTTGAGGAAGTTGCGGGGTTTTTTACCTTCTTGGTTTTCCCCAGTGAAATGCTTTGTGTCCATTGTCTCTTGTGATTTTTATGTTGTGCTTGTTATTCTCTTAGTGATCCTAGATAATATCGAATGATATTATCAAAAAATTAACATGGTATCAGAGCGATACTAAGAAGAATACACTATGTAGCTACGGAAGCTAGGGCTTCTTAATTTTTGGGTTTCTCTCCACAGTTCATCAAAGGTAGTAGGCTAGATTGACTATCCTAGCAAGGGTGCATCTTTCTATCGAGACATAATTCAATTCTGAGCATTTTCAGTTTTTGGCCTATCACTACTGCGGGAAATTAGGGTTTCGAAGAAAGTTGGAATTTTTGGAATCTGAGACCACGACTAGATGCTCCTCAAAAAAATTGAATTTTAGAGACTAATATCGAACTTTTTGGCTAGGCAGAACCCCAGGTACTTTCAAACCCTAGTTCGGGATTTTGACTAGAAAACCAAAAACTGCAGATCCAAAAGTTTCAAAGTCAATTTTGAGGGGTCAAATTTTGCAAATTTCAAAATTGAAGGATACCAGCTTGATCAGCTCAGCAAGGTGCATCTTTCCATCCAATCAAAAGTTTGAAATTCAAAGTTTGAATTTTTAGAGTTTCTCTAACAAAGCTTAATCTAGCTCCATATCTAGTTTCAACAAATATAGTGGTAAGACCTAAATCTTTTATTTCCATTTGAGTTTCTCATTAATATGTCTCACCACACCAAGCTTGAGAATAATCTTGAAGGGGCTGATAACTTCTGAGCATGGAAGTATAGGATTGGGTTAATCTTAGAAGAGAATGAATTGGACACCTACATAAGTGAAGAGGTTCCAGTTCCAGAGAGAGATGAGGCTACGACCTTACACAAGAAGAACTTGGTTAAGGCCAAGAGAATCATTGTTGGTTCTATCAAATACCATCTCAAACCCCATGTGTCTTCCCTAAAGACACCTAAGGAGATGTTTGACTCCTTGACCAAGTTGTTTGAAGGAAAGAATATAAATAAGAAGATGACTCTGCGGAACCAATTGAAAGGGGTAAAGATCTAGAATGGAGAGACCATCCAATCCTACTTTAATAAGGTCTCTCAAATCAAAGAAAAACTTGAAGTTGTGGATGAAGTAGTGGAGAATGGAGAAATTTTCATGACCACATTGAATGGCCTACCTAGGTCACGGGACTCCTTTATCCAAGGTATCTGTGCAAGAAAGAAATTGATATCCTTCAGTAGACCGTGGAAGGAATGTTCACAAGAAGAAGCTAGGATTGTGGCCCGAGAAGAAAAGATGGGAAATGAATATCAAGCTCTCACAGCACACACCAAGAAAATTAAGTTCAAGAGGGAGCAAACTTATCACAAGAGATCTTCACACCACCATCAAAGAGAGAAGAAATATTTGAGATGTTTAACTTGTAATGAGAAGGGACACTTTTCCTCAGAATGTTCCAAGAATAGAAAGAGCTCCAATAAGAAGAATAAGAAGAGCAACAAGAATAGATATCATGCTCATGCTGCTGAGGATGGTGAACCTCCCAGGAAGAAGACTAAGGTAGAAAGTGAAGACTCTTCAAGTGACGAAGAGTATGTTCTAATCTTTTCTCTCACAGGTACTGTTACACATGGGTGTAATGATTGGCTTATTGATAGTGGGGCTTCCAAACATATGATAGGATTTAAAGAATCTCTTATGGACATATATGAACATGAGTCACCTCATCAGGTGAAACTTGTGGATGACTATCAATACCCTATAAAAGGAAGTGGTGAAGCCTCCTACAAGCTAGACTCTGGGAAGTCTTTAAAAATGAAAGATGTTCTATATGTACCGGGTCTCAAGAATAATCTTCTCTCTATATCATCTTTGTATGCAAAGGCGATGAGAGTTGCATTTGTGGATGGCCAAGTACTTATGTGGAGAAAAGGTAAGACTATAGATGATGCAGTAGTGATTGGAGAGGAAGAGGGAGGATTGTACAAATTGAAGGGAAAACCTGAACATGCCATGGTACATGAATCCATGGAGCCAAGTGAACTTTGGAATAGAAGGCTTGCACATGTGCACTATAGAGCACTACCAAAATGAAACACAAAGAAAGCAGTAGAAGGTCTTCCTAAAATCCAGTCAAATCATGAAGGTGTTTGCAAGTGATGTACAAAAGGAAACAACACAAAGAAGGAATTTCCAAGCAATGAAATCAAGGAAAAAGGAATCTTGGAGATTATCCACTCCGTTGTGCGCGGTTTGATGTCATCCAGTTCTCTGAGTGGGTATGTATATTATGTTTCTTTCATTGATAATTTCTCTAGGAAGACTTGGGTTTATTTCTTGAAGAATAAAGACGAAGTGTTTGATAAGTTCAAGGAATTCAAAGCCTTTATAGAAAACCAAACTGATAATAAGATCAAGACCTTTAGATCCGACAATGATAGAGAATTCACTTCTGGAGACTTCAAGAATTTATGCAGTGATTCATGGATTAAGAGGGGGTTGACAAATCCTTACAATCCACAACAAAATGGGGTTGCAGAAAGAAGAATAGAACAACCATGGAAGCAGATTTGGAAATGCTTCATGACCAAGATCTACCAATGCACCTATGGGCAGAAGCAGCAAAGATAGTTGTATATGTGCAAAATAGAACACCTTACAAGATACTTGACAACAAGACACCAGAAGAAGTTTTATTTGGTAAGAAACCAGAAGTTAGCCATCTGAAGATATTTGGATGTCCAGTATATACACATGTTCCAAAAGAAAAGAGGAAAAAGTTAGATCCTTCAGGAAAGAAATGTATATTTGTGGGTTACAGTGAAAGCTCAAAGGCATACAGGATCTACTTTCCAGGGTTCAAGAAGATTGACATCAGCAGGGATGTGACTTTTGATGAAGACTCAACATACATCAAATCAAGGAAGACACCTGTTGAAGACAATGAAGAACGAAGAGTACCCAGAATACAAGACACCACTATGAACGAAGCAATTCTAGAAGTGGATCTTGAAATAGAAGATCCACAAGAACCTGTAGATCCACACTGTGAGAATAACTCTCATAAGAGGAAACCGGCATGGGATAGAGAGCTCATCCAAGATGCAGAAAGGTATGGTATTCCAGAGGAGGAACACAGAGAAAGAAAAAGGACTAGGTCACACACCAACTATGTTGCCTTACTATGTGACATAATGAAAAAAGAACCTTCCAATTATGAAGAAACAGCAGAAAAGAAAGAATGGAAGGATGCCATGGTCGAGGAATATCAGTCGATCATGAAGAATGATGTTTGGGATGTGGTCCCAATACCAGAAGGGAAGTTTGTTGTGAATTCCAAGTGGATCTATAAGATCAAGTATGCTGCATATGGAAGCATAGAGAAATACAAAGCAAGTTTTGTGGCTCGTGGCTTCTCTTAAAAAAGAGGGATAGATTATGAAGAGACTTTTGCACCTGTATCCAGATACACTTCCATCAGAACAGTACTTTCTCTAGCTGCAGTAATGAAGTGGAAGATACACCACATGGATGTCAAGACAACTTTCTTGGATGGTGTAGTCGAAGAGGAAGTGTATGTGGAGCAGACAATCTATTTCGAGACACATGACAGGGAGTCATATGTGTGCAAGTTAAAGAAAGCATTGTATGGCTTGAAGCAAGCACCGAGGACATGGTACGATAGGATAGACAACTTCCTGTCCAGTTTGGGCTTTACCAAGAGTAAAGTGGATTCCAACCTTTACTACAAGGTTGAGAAAGGAAATCCATTGATACTCCTATTGTATGTGGATGACCTATTTGTGAAAGGTGAGGATAGATTGATTGCGGACACAAAGAGGAAGCTTGCTGCCGAGTTTGAGATGAAGGAATTGGGTATGATTCATTACTTTCTAGGTATGGAGGTGTGGAAGAGTGCAAATGGAATCTTCCTTGGACAAGGGAAGTATGCAGTAGAGATCCTGAAGCGATTCGGGATGATGTACTGCAAGGCCATGGCCACACCTATGGCATCGAACCTGAAGCTATTGAGTGATGCTTAATCAGAGTCAGTTGATGCCATGGTGTATCGTCAAATGATTGGGTCCTTGATGTACCCGACAAACACGAGACCAGATATTTGCTTTACGGTGAACACCTTGAGCTAGTTCCTGACAGATCCTAGACATGTTCACCTGATTGATATAAAGCATATTCTGAGGTTCTGAGGTACCTGAAGGGTACCGTTGATTCTAGGCTCAAGTATGATGCAAATAAAAAGTTTAACCTGGAGGGTTATGTTGATTTAGATTGGGTAGGAAGTGTTGCTTCAGTATGGGATCAGGTGTGATCTCTTGGTTTAGCAAGAAGCAATCCTGCATAGCACTGAGTACAACTGAAGCAGAGTATGTCACAGCTTGTTCTGCTAGTTGTGAGGCAATATGGATAAGGAAGCTACTGTCTGATTTTTTTGATCTCCAGTTGGATTCTATCTGTATCTTCTGTGACAACTAGAGTTGTTTGAAGTTGTCTAAGAACCCGGTGTTCCATGATAGGTCGAAGCACATCTAGATCAAATATCACTATATCAGGGATATGGTGCAGCACATAGTAGTGAAGCTCCAGTATGTTGCGACAGATCAGTAGATTGTAGATGTGCTGACCAAACCACTAGCCAGAGTGAAGTTCGAGTACTTCAGAGAGAGGCTTGGTGTTCTTCAGATAGAAGATACTTCGAGGAGGAAGTGATGGGACACATTTGAAGGAACCATTCCAAGCATGGTGGTAGGAGGATCCTTCCCATGACTGTGGATGTAAGAGCTGTGTCATGAGCATCATGACGATGCTCCAGATGATGTGCATCAGGATGATGTACTATATGATGATGATTAATATGATCATGAGCATCAAGATGATGCTCCGTGCGAGGATAATCAGGTTGATCATGAGTATCAGGATGATACTCCGTGGTTGTGGACAGGTTGTGCGATAAGCGCATAATATTTCCCTGGTAGATTTGCAGATACTCTTGCGAGGTTTTTCCTATGGCATATAATAGTTCCCTGAGAGATCTGGAAAATGCTCTTTCGAGGTTTTCTTAGAGGTTCATATAATACTGCCCTGGGAGATTTGCAGATACTCTTGTGAGGTTTTGCCTATGGCATATAATAGTTCCCTGGGAAATCTGTCAAATGCTCTTTCTAGGTTTTTTTCGTGGCATGTAATAGTTCCCTGGGAGATCCGATAGGTTGAGCAGTAAGCTTGTAATCAGTCCTGGGATGCTCTTTCGAGGTTTTTTCAGACCACATGTAATCAGTCCTAGAGATCCGATAGGTTGAGTAGTAAGCTCGTAATCAGTCTTGGGATGCTCTTTAGAGATCTTACAGATCGCAAGACACTCTTTTAAGGTTTTGTGGAGGTCACATGTAATATTTCCCTAGGAGATCCGATAGGTTGAGCAGTAAGCTCGTAATCAGTCCTGGGATGCTCTTTCGAGGTTTTGTTGACGCATGTAATTAGCCCTGAGGATTCCACAGGTTGGCCAGTTTGCAGAGATGATGAAGACCTACAAGAGGCTAGGCCTACATCCAACATGAAAAAGGGTTGGCTCTGTAGAAATTTTTATGACGAGAAGAATTAAGAGATAGCCCAGTGATCGAGATGACGAGTACAGCAGTAGTCACGATGATGCTCTGTGATCCAGTGACGATGATCCATCTCTAGAATTGAAGACTTGTGCATGTGTGTATTGATGACCAGTGACAAGATAATACCTTCCTAGTTAAGAGGGAGTGTTGATGTATTTGTAACTTCGGAAGATATTCACTTGTATATTACATTTGTGCTCTATTGTATCCCCAACGGAGATGTATTATTCCTCCGGTTGGAAGTGTCGTCATTTGTATTTGCAAGTGTTGCAAGTTACATTGTGTTGGCACGCGACAGATCCGCTGGAAGTGCGGAAGTCGACAGATGCGAAAGGGTCATCCCGTCGAAAAAGGACCTTTCGCCACGTTTTGAGGAAATATAAGAAGCATTAGATTAGTTGAGTCAGTCATGTGGACTAGATTGTAATAAGAGATAAAGATATAAATAGAACAAGATTGTAATCCTAAGGGCAACTAATTTTTGGAGATTAATGCGATCTTTTGGACTCTGTTGTATCTGCGATAGGAATGACTTGGCTATTCTCTGTGATGTTTGTTCCACAAATGTTAATGAATGAAGATGTTTGGTTATGAATTATGTTGTTATGTAATGATGGGTTATTTAAATACTTTCTGTTTATTTGTGTCGATACACGGTATTGATTAATGTGAATGTGCTGTTAAATATGCTTTGAGATATATATGTGAATGATGGGTTAAATAGACTATGGTAAATATTGTAATCTCTGGGTAAATGTGCACATATTGTCTCCACAACTGCGGAAGCTTGGTTTCTGTAGCACCCTTATTCACTTCGGGTGAGACCTTGTCTGCATCGCAGATGTTGTTGGAAGGGAAACCCTTTTCCTGGCCAGTGCGTAAGGGCTATTGGTATTTGTTGACGACAGTGTGAACCCCTGTCGAGAAGAGTTGTGTCAACAAATGGTTCCATTGCCGAGACCCTAAGTGGAAGGTGTTGATGTATATGTAACTTCAAAATGTATTTCATCTATGTATTTCATATATATTTATTGTACCCTTATAAGAGATGTGTTATTCCTCTATAAGGAAGTGTCGTCATGTGAATTGACAAGTGTCGCAAGTGTGTGTACTTGGAGATGGGTTATTAGACCACCATGTGTGGGGTCGGCCCTGAAATATATATTATATTGTGGATGTACCTAGCTAGACAAGTCGGCCCCATGGTGTAACTGGGCAAACAGGTTAGTATAAATAGAGATCAGGAGATATCTATTTTGATCACTTGGAAACTCACACTTCTCTCACTCAGAAAGTGGCGCACTAGTGAGGAGGAGGATCATCTGCTACTAGGAGACTGTCTCAGTGTATTTTGGTTGTACTTTGGTTGAGCCATTACTCTCTCTATCTCTGAGGAAGTTGTGGGGTTTTTCACCTTAGGTTTTTCCCCACGGAAACTCTGTGTCTCTTGTGTCTCATGCTTTTGATTCTTGTGATGCTTGTCATGCTTATTGTGATTGTTATGCATTGATATGTTGTATATGTTATTCTCTCAATGACGATTCTAGAGTATTGTGAATTAATGCTCAAAATTTAACATGGTATCAGAGCTAACCTAAGAAGAAGACATTTTGTACTGATGGAAACTTGAGTTTCTTGTTTATTGGGTTTCTCTCCACAGATTTTGGAAACTCAGTATGGTAGATTGACTCTACTCATCAAGGAGAATCTATCTGTCCAATAAGAATTCAATTCTGAGCATTTTCATATTTGGCCCTAAAAATTAGGGTTTCCACAAAAATAGGAATTTATGAAATCTGAAGACATAGCTGGAAGCTCCTTCCAACAATCGAAGTTTAGAGCTTTGGATCGAGATTTTTGGTTGGGTAGATCTCCGGGAAACACAAACCCTAATTCAGGGCTCTCCCTAGTGAACCCAGAAGGACAAAAAGGCAAATCTGAAGGGTAAAGCTTTGGTGATCTCAAATTTTGAATACACCAGGCTGATCAGCTCATCAAGGCACATCTTTCTATCCTTTCAGAAAGTTGAAATTCACATTTTGAATTTTTAGGATTTTTTCGACAAACCCTAATCTGGTACGAGATCCAGTTTTTAGCATTTCAAGTGGTAAGACCTAAATCTTTTCTATTTCCATTTGAAGTACTCTTTAAGATGTCTCACCACGCCAAGTTTGAGGATAATCTTGAAGGGGCTAATAACTTCCAAGCTTGGAAGTATAGGATTGGGTTAATCTTGGAAGAGAATGAATTGGACTCATATATAAAAGAAGACATCCCTATCCCAGAGGATGAAGAGGCTAAAGTATTGCATAAGAAGAACTTGGTCAAGGCAAAGAGAACCATTGCTAATTCTATCAAAGACCATCTCATACCCAATGTGTCTTCTCTAAAGACACCCAAGGAGATGTTTGACTCTTTGACCAAGCTATTTGAAGGGAAGAACATAAATCGGAAGATGACCCTGCAGAACCAATTGAAAGGAGTAAAGTTTCAGAATGGAGAAACCATTCAATCTTATTTTTCTAGGGTCTCCCAGATTAAGGAACAACTGGAAGCGGTAGATGAAATGGTGGAGAATGGTGAAGTTTTCATGACCACTCTAAATGGCCTACCCAAGTCATGGGATTCCTTTATTCAAGGAATTTGTGCAAGGAAGAAGTTGATCTCCTTCAACAGATTGCGGGAAGAATGTTCTCAAGAAGAAGAAAGGCTTGTGGCCTGAGAAGAAAAGATGGGAAGTGAAGATCAATCTCTCACAGTACACACCAAGAAAGGAAGGTCAAAGAGAGAGCACTCTCATGCCAAGAAATCTTCACACTACCATCAACATAAAGATAAGAAATATCTCAGATGCTTCTCATGTAATGAGAAAGGTCATTTTGCTTCACAATGTCCCAAGAACAAAAGGAACAACAACATCAAGAAGAAGAAGGGCAATAGGAAAATATATCATGCTCATGCTGCTGAAGATGATGAACCACCCAAGAAGAAGGCTAGGGCAGAAAGTGATGATAGTGATGATGACTCATCAAGTGAAGAAGAGTATGTTCTAGTCTTTTCTCTCACAAGTACTATCTCCCATGGTTGTAATGATTGGTTAATTGACAGTGGGGCTTCCAAACACATGACTAGGTTTAAGGAATCTTTTGTGAACCTATCTGAACATGAATCACCCCATAAGGTGAAACTTGGGGATGATTATCAATACCCAATCAAAGGAAGTGGTGAAGCCTCCTACAACCTAGATTCTGGAAAATCTTTGAAGTTGAAAGAAGTCCTTTATGTACCTAGGCTCAAGAAGAATCTTCTCTCCATCTCTGCATTGGATGCAAAAGGTATGAGGGTTGAATTTATGGATGGCCAAGTCCTAATGTGGCCAAAAGGAAAAAGAATTGATGATACAGTAGTGGTTGGAGAGCAAGAGGGAGGATTGTACAAATTGAAGGGACAACCTGAACATGCCATGGTGACATAAGGACAAAGATTCATCCATATTCATGGATCACGTAGAGGTATGTATATCTTGTTTTTTCAAAAGTTAACTAATGAGTTATGCAGGTCATTGAAGAGAACAAGAACACATTGCTAGACATAACTAGCAAATATGGTGACGAGGTATGTGTTTCTTATATCATAGGATCTATTATATAAGTATGCATGACATGATTGATGATGTTTATTCATGAAGTCATAGGTTTGAATAATCATGGATATATGCATATTACATGTATTCCCTTATTTAATGTTATGACTAACCAAAAGAGTCATAGGTTTGAGTAATCACATGTTTAGACATATTACGACTAACGATAAGAGTCCTATATAAACCTTGAATGCTAATGCTTATTATTTCTGTTTGAAATGATCATGACTATACATGCTTGAGATTATAGTGTTTTGATAGTATTGAGAATATACTAATGAATGTATGATTTTGTATGAGATCACAAGGATAACACAATCATGATACTAATAAGCATACATAGGGACCAAGGATGAATATAAGTTCAAAGATAGGTAATCCAGGAAGCAAAGATCAAGAGGGAGCACACTCCAGTTGCTTCTGCAAGGAAGCAAAGAAGAAGCACACTCCAGTAGTTTCTGCAAGGATGCAGATATTCAGAGGGAGTTGACCATATCTCTACATTCCACATCAGAAAGGTGTAGAAGAAGCTACTTCAGATTAGGACTCCAACAGCTACTGCAAGGAAGCAAAAACTTAGAGGGAGTCCACCCAACAACAAACAAAGATAAGTATTTTAATTATCATTTCTTGCATATTTGTTTGTTTAAATAAAATTGTTCAATAATGTATATGCTCATGTTCCTAGACTCAGGATATGTATTGTGCATATTAGAATGATTGCATTAATGAACAGTATACTACTAATATGCATATGATGGGTAAGTGGCCTATGGCACCGTACAACATTCCATTGCTACTTATCTAGAATGAAACCTCTTTGTTGACATGATTGGGAGCTATGCAAACTCTTAACAATGTTCTGGTAGAGACTGGAAGGCATCTAGAAAGTTATGGAACATGGATAAATGTTGTATTGTTGCATTGGCTAAGATAATTGCATGAGTGTATGACATATCTCTTTATGTGTAAGAATTTGTCTGAAAATTATGAGATGTTTCTAATCATGCAATTTAACTTGTCTTGTAGGAAAGACCGTATACCTTCACCTACAAAAGAAGGACTACAACATTTGTTCAAGCAACAAGATTATCTATTGAAGATATTGAAGTTCCCACGATACAGGAAGAATGCCATGATCTGTCGATCATGAAGAACAATGTTTGGGATGCGGTCCCAAGAGCTGAAGGGAATTCTGCTGTGACTTCCATATGGATCTATCAAGATCAAGCATGCTGCAGATGGCAGCATAGAGAAAAATAAAAGTGATGAAATAGAAGATACACCAAATGGATTTCAAGACAACTTTCTTAAATGGTGTAGTCATATATGTGTGCAGAACTTGGTAGGATAGACAGCTTTCTATCCAGTTTGGGCTTTACCAAGAGTAAAGTGAATTCCAACCTTTTCTACAAGGTTGAGGAAGGGAATCCTGTGATTCTACTCCTGTATGTGGATGAATGATTTGTAACAGGAAATGATAGATTGATTGCAGATACTAAGAGGAAGCTTGCTGCCGAGTTCGATATGAAAGATTTGGGAATGATGCATTATTTCCTAGGTATGGAGGTGTGGTAGAGTGCAGGTAGGATCTTCCTTGGTCAAGGGATGTAGACAGTATATATACTGAAGAGATTTGGGATGATGGATTGCAAGGCCATGGCCACACCTATGGCATCGAATCTGAAGCTTCTATGTGATGCTTCATCTGAGCCGGTTGATGTCTCTATGTATCGTTAGATGATTGGGTCCTTGATGTACATGACAAACACGAGACCAGATATTTGCTTTGCGATGAACACATTGAGCCAGTTCCTAACAGATCCGAGGAGTGTTCACCTAGTTGCTGTAAAGCATGTTCTAAGGTACCTGAAGGGTACAGTGGATTATGGGCTCAAGTATGAAGTGAATCAAAAGTTTAACCTACAAGGTTATGTTGATTCAAATTGGGCTGGTAGTGTTGTAGATAGGAAGAGCACATCTGGGTGTTGCTTCAGTATGGGATCAAGTGTGATCTCTTGGTTTAGCAAGAAGCAGTCCTGCGTAGCACTGAGTACAGCTGAGGCAGAGTATGTTGCAGCCTGATCAGCTAGTTGTGAGGCAGTATGGCTACGAAAGCTAGTATCTGAGTTATTTGATCTCCCGTTGGATGCTACTGGTATCTTTTGTGATAACCAGAGTTGTGTGAAGCTGTCCGAGAACCCAGTGTTTCATGACAGGTTGAAACACATAGAGATCAAATATCACTATATCAAGGATATGGTGCAGAGAGGAGCAGTGAAGCTCCTGTACATTTCGACAGATGAGCAGATTGCAGATGTGCTGACAAAGCCACTAGCTAGGGTGAAGTTCAAGTACTTCAGGGAGAGGCTTGGTGTTCTTCAGGTTGATGACACTTCGAGGAAGAAGTGATGGACACATTTGTAGAATCCATTCCAAGCATGTTGGAAGGAGGATCCTTCACATGGCTGTGGATGTAAGCGCTGGATAATGAGCATCAGGAAGATGCTCCAGTTACTACTCTATATATGCATCATGTTGGATGCTGCATATGATCAGTTGGATCATTTATATGTATATGTATGTACGCATCATGTTGGATGCTGGATATGATAAGTTGGATCATTTATATGTATGTACGCATCATGTTGGATGCTGGATATGATCGGTTGGATCATTTGTATGTATTTTGTGTATGCATCATGTTGGATGCTTGGACCATGTATATGTATATGTATATGTATCATGTGGATACATTGTATGATCAGGTAGATCATGTATGTTGATATGTATCATGTATGATTAGGTGGATCATGTATTTGTATTTGTATCAGGTGGATGCATTGAATGATCAGGTGGATCATGTATGATGATATGTATCAGATAGATACTTGGTATGCATCAGGTAGATGCATTGTATGATCAGGATGATCATGGATGACAAGCTTCAGGATGTTGCTCCAGATGACATGCACCAGGATGTTGCAGTGATGATGATCAGGATGATCATGTGTACATCGAGATGATGTATGGTGAGTATC
The DNA here is from genome assembly GCA_027924585.1 of Larix kaempferi. Classification (NCBI taxonomy): domain Eukaryota; kingdom Viridiplantae; phylum Streptophyta; class Pinopsida; order Pinales; family Pinaceae; genus Larix; species Larix kaempferi. The sequence goes on from BSBM01000008.1 coordinate 7,031,754, forward strand.
AGGTTGATACTCTGTGGCCGTGGAACAAGTTGTGTAGATAAGCATGTAATTTGTTCCCTGGGAGATTTGTAGATAGTCTTTCGAGGTTTTGCCTATGGCATGTAATTTGTACCCTGGGTTATATCTGGAATATGCTCTTTCGAGGTTTTGCTTGGGAGTACATATAATTTGTGCCCTGGGGGATCTGTAGATAGTCTTTCAAGGTTTTTCCTATGGCATGTAATTTGTGCCCTAGGATATCTGGCAAATTCTCTTTCGAGGTTTTGTCCTATGGAATGTAATTTGTGCCCTAGGAGATCCGATAGGTTGAGCCGTGTGCTCGTAATTAGTCCTGGGATGCTCTTTCGAGTTTTTTCCATGACCACATGTAATTTGTGCCTTGGGAGATTTGATAGGTTGAGCCTTGTGCTTGTAATCCATCCTGGGATGCTCTTTCGAGTTTTTGTGGTGACCACATGTAATTGGCGCCCTGGGAGATCCGATAGGTTGAGCCGTGTGCTCGTAATCAGTCTTGGGATGCTCTTTTGAGGTTTTTCCATGACCACATGCAATTTGTGCCCTGGGAGATCCGATAGGTTGAGCCTTGTGCTCGTAATCAGTCCCGGGATGCTCTTTCAAGGTTTTGTGGTGACCACATGTAATTTGTGCCCTGGGAGATCTGATAGGTTGAACCTTGTGCTCCTAATCAATCATGGGATTCTATTTTGAGGTTTTGTGGTGGGGTCACATGTAATACGTCCTAGAGATCTGGACAGGATGAAAAAGGCCTCAGATGCTCTTTAGGGTTCTTGCTAGTCAAGAGACTCTTTTAAGGTTTTGTGACGCACGTAATAAGTCCTGATATTTCCATAGTATGGCCAGTGATGACGAAGACCTACAGATGGTGGGCTTACATCCAGTATGAAAAAGGACTGGCTCTGTAGAACTTCCTATGATGAGTAGAGTCAGAGATTGGTTGAGATAGCAGCAGCAGTGACGATGATGATGATGATGATCCCGAGAAGAAGACTTGTCTAGCAAAACTGTGTCAAGAAATACCTTCCTAGTTAAGAGGGAGTGTTGATGTATATGTAACTTCAGAATGTATTTCATCTATGTATTTCATATATATTTATTGTACCCTTATAAGAGATGTGTTATTCCTCTATAAGGAAGTGTTGGCATGTGTATTGACAAGTGTTGCAAGTGTGTGTACTTGGCGACGGGTTATTAGACCATCATGTGTGGGTTCGGCCCTGAAATATATATTATATTGTGGATGTACCTATCTAGACAAGTCGGCCCCATAGTGTAACTGGGCAAACAGTTTAGTATAAATAGAGATCGGGAGATCTCTATTTTGATCACTCGGAAACTCACACTTCTCTCACTCAGAAAGTGGTGCACTAGTGAGGAGGAGGATCATATGCTACTAGGATACTATCTCAGTATACTCTGGTTGTACTTTGGTTGAGCCATTGCTCTCTCTATCTCTGAGGAAGTTGTGGGGTTTTTCACCTTAGGGTTTTCCCCACGAAAACTCTGTGTCTCTTGTCTCTCATTCTTTTGATTCTTGTGATGCTTGTCATGCTTATTGTGATTGTTATGCATTGATATACTGTATATGTTATTCTCTCAGTGAAGATCCTAGAGTATTGTGAATTAATGCTCAAAATTAAACAGAAGGAAGGGGATATGCTGTGGCACCCAACAAAAACAGAGATCCAAGAGTGGCTTGACAAAAGAGAAGAAGAATTCACAGGAAGTGAGAAGAGGGACCCTAAACAAACAACAACCGAGTGGTTACAAAAATATGTGTACTTGGATATCCACGAAATTTTCTTCTACAAATTCCCAGTTGTATTGGACGAGTGGCTGGCGCAGTTGACGTATCGCAAAAACCATTGCAAGAAGACTACACCAGAGTGATGGACCCCAGAATTGGTGCAACAGCTAAAGCAGGTTAACAACAAGGTATCACGAGCTGTTGAATTTTGGGTAGACAACATCCTTGAAGGATATGTAACTGAGTTCGCGGTAGATACGATTAAATCATACATCGACGCTGAAAGAAACTTCTTCAGGGGACCAAGGGGAAGATTCTTGTCATCACTAAAATTATGGATTAAAATGTTGGTTTGAGAAAAAGGAATATTAAGGATGTCCGTTGATTAGTAGAAAACCCAGTGTGCGAGGGTGAAGGTACTGCATACAGACGGGCCTGACGAAAAGATGTGGTAGATGGACATGAGCGACAATGAATTGGAAATGGAAGCTAATGAAGAGTGTGGTCTCCTGAGGAGTGGAGTAATATTCTACTCTCCTAATAAGAAGAGGAGGACTGAGAGAGAGTCTCCTGAGAGGACCGGAACAAGAAGTCATGAGGTAGGACCACAAGGAAGGAAGCACCCTTATTGCAAGGAATATGTCGACCAAGCTACCCTAGAAGCAGAACAAGGTCAGGTTGTAAGTTACCACGTACCTTCGACCCCGCACACTACTCCAAATTTTATAGGACAAAACCAAAATTATTCGCGAAGTTGCCCTACTTGCAGTGCTAAGAGTAGTGCTTCAGTAAACAGCAATACTAGCAGCGTTAAGATGGCAGATGAGGCAAAGATGCCTACATTTCAAGGAAATGGGATGGAGGATCCCAAACATTATTGGTTTGTATTGGAGGTAGTATGGACAATGAAGCAAGTTCAGGATGAAGTGATAAAATTGGGACAGGTAGCGACGACCCTGAGGGGCCATGCATTAGACTGGTACATGAAATTTGTGAAAGTTTTGATGGGAACAGTAGCAAGAATGTTGCCTGATATTAGAGCTGCGATGATTGACTAGTTTAAAAAACCAAAATCGGAGTCGCAATATGTCACTGAACTTAAGGAAATTAAGCAATTTCTGAATGAATCAGTATGGGAGTTCAATCAACGTTATAAGACACTGATAGCGAAGGTGAGTTTTTCGATAAATGAATTACAACATAAAGAGTGGTTTATCGCGGGACTGGTACCGCACATACGAGGACCACCGATGCAGCAAAAGGTTGCGACACAAGTGGAGGCGCTGGAAATTGCAATGATATTGGAGGATTCACCTATTGGCGACGTAGGGATCGGCATGGATAGATTATAGGCATAGTTGGCCAATCTAACACTCCAATTAGAGGATATAAAGAAGGGCAAGGAGATTCGTAGAGACATATGGTGTACCAGATGTAGGACCTAGGGACACCACAAAGACAACTGCCTAGAGTTTCAGGAATATTTGCAGTCAAGGGCCCCAAACCCCCTTTAGTAAGGAGAAATGCCATGGTGTACTGTATGTCTAACTAGAGGGCACCGACCCGAAGAGTGCGTATACCTACAAAAGATGGTGTCGAAACCAGTGAACTTATACTGTAAGTTCTACTGATCGGTGGGACATGATGAGAAGAACTGTAGGGTCTATGACCTGCTGCAAGAACGAACGGCTGACACATACTTTATGAAAGGGGAGGAACCATCGATGATGTAGCAGCACCCACAGTACAACCAACAGTATGACCAGGAGCAATATAGGCACCTGCAGTATCCCCCACTGCCATATGGATAGTCGCGGTACGAACCACAATAGTATCAACAACTGTAGTACGAGAAACAACCGTATCAACAATATGGACCACCACATGGAGGCTACGGTGGAGACTTCCGTGGAGGAAGAGGTCAAGGAGGAGCCACTGGCAGGGGATGAGGCCCAATCACCTATTATAAATGTGGTCAACAGGGGCATTATCAGAGAGACTATCCGAACCCTACATCGCAATGCACATACTGTAACGCTGCAGAACACGGTGTCGAGGACTGCCCCCATCTCATTGGAAAATGGAAAACCAAACACCTTCCCCATAATCCAAACACTTGGAATGCTCCATCCGTTGTACAAAGGATACCGACAGAATCCAGAAGTCGCTTAGCGATAGTAGGCATAGTAACGAGTGGAGGAGTGGTAACAAGTAACGATAAGGAACACCTGAATGTTAGACCGACCCAACCACAGAGGAAAAAGGTCACTTTCGACGTTAACGCCGAGAAGGAGGTCTTCTTAAAAATGCAAGAGGCAATAAGGAATCAGAGACAACTCCCTTTTGAAGAAGAAACCTTATATATGACGCCAACATTCGATTCAACAAAGATTCGGCAGAAGGAAAATACCATGGAAGTTTTTTAGGAGAGTTGTCTGACCTTGGCTAAAGATCCGGACGCACTAGAAGAAATAGCTCATATACTGCGACGAAAAAAAGGGCCATGATTGGAACAGCGAGTCAATCGGATACATAAAAGGAAAACAGGTCGGGAGATGCGGATGTTAGCATAAATCGGTGAGTTCAATGTCGACTCCATTATCCTAGACTTAGGGTCAGATGTAAATATCATGACTAAACAAACAAGGGAGACGATGGGGAAGCCATGGATGACCTGGTCACCAGTACAGCTGCGATTGGAGAACCAAAGCAAAGTCACTCCACTTGGAAGGGAAGGTCAATTACAGGTTGACTTTGAAGGGCTCCGAATGTATGCAGAGTTTGATGTAATCAAAATTGTGGATGACACTAGTCCCTACCCAGTACTGTTGGGTATAGACTGGACTCCGGAGAATTAGGCTGTCATTAAATTTAAAAAGAGAATAATGTATTTTGAAAACCATGAGATGAGATTCATCACACCATTGGATCTAGCGGAAGTCCAATGCTACACAGAGTCAACCAGGGATGAATCTACAGAAGGGGACAATCTATACAACATCTCAGAGGGCTATCCTAACCCCACCACAAATGGAGATTTAGAATGGCACAGCATTAGTTAGATACTCTCCGACCTGGATGAGGCCTTGGAAAATTGGCAGAACCAATTACACGAAGTATCCTTTCGAATATGTGCACATATAACACAGTCATCCCGAAGGGAGGCCACAGTGAAGTATGGAAACACGGTAGAACCACATGCAGCCAACACGGAGCTAATTGTCCCGGAGACAACGCTCAAAGAATTTCGCACCAGTCTAGCAAACCATGGCCTCAAGAGCACCATGACACTCAAATTCAAAAAAAATGACACCAATGCGACAATACTGACCGACAGAATCCCATGACCTTTAGTAACTGAGAAGATAAACATTGGATCAAAGGGAATATGAAATTCACGAACGTTGAGGACCATCAGAACAAGCTGTTCATTGCACCAATAACTGACGATCCACAGAAATCCAAAGACCAGGTTCTTACAGATTCTATAGTGCCTCTTCCAGAAAACAAACCAAAATGGATTCATCAATGATCACCCATAGCCACAATCGGATGAATCCCTGCAGAGCCATAGATGCATGACATCCTAAAGTACCCAACAACGACCCACTAGAACTTGCGAAGGGTATTCGAAGTAGAACAACCAAACGTACGATGACGTATTGCCACGGTGATACCTGTCGTAAGATAAAAAAGACAAAAAAAAACAAAAAAAAATGGATTGTTTTGCAAGATAAGGAAGGATTGTTTCACCGCTTTAGATATGGCGTCGCAACCAAACCGTGACGATATCAAATCAGCACGAACACGGCCTTTTTCAGTGACAGGTCTGACAAACATGATGATGATTAGCAGCAGCATGGCCGGCGGTAACAATGTGGATAGTTCACACAAATGACATCAGAAGCAGATGAAGGGGACATCATGGTCACCCATATCGCATCCCGGAACCCAGTCCTCCACATAGATGAAATGATGACCGAATCGGCATACCAAACCAAACAGATCCATTGCAGAGGTCTCGATGAACATCCCAGATGACGGAAATGCATAAATATAGGAACCAGACATCGTGTAGAGCCTCGAAGTAGTTGCTTGAGATAGAATACCCATGCTAACAAGCATACAGGTTTTTGCATAGCTTAGGAATTTCAAGGAGGCTGTGGAAATGTCCACTGCATTTCGTGCGATGGCGCACTTGGAGTACACCAGGCTTGAAAATTGAGTATACATCAGGTCCTAGAGAAACCAAAAGTAAGGACACCCAGATATCACGACACTGAGGTCTCATCCAAGACACTTAGGCAAATGGTAGTAGTTCGAAGATCCTTGGTCCCAGTGATGTCACCTACCCAAATTCTGAAAATATTATTTTATTGGAAAAATACTTTATGTTAAATTTTAATTACAAAGTTTTGTAATTATGACCAAGTTTGGTCAAGGATGAATGTAATTACTGATTATTATTTAATAAATTAAAGTAGGAGACAAACACCCAAGGGAACTATTAAATGAGTGTTCACTGACCCACTAGGAGGAATGGAAGTTGTTAGAAGGCATGGGACAGATGGCAGCAATTGCACTTCACCACTAGCTGTTGGTTATGGGAAAACTACCCCTAAAAATGTGGCATTATCCCCCAGGTGGTGGGAGTGAGCAGGAAGCTCATTAAATGACCAGTTAACCACTAAAAGGCCTATGCAACCTACATAAGGCAAATTCGAATTGAGCAGGAAGCTCTTACAAGATATTTTCTGCAAAAATATTCCTCAAGTGCATCAGGTGATCACTGAGAGATTTGAATAGGGAGGCTATGTGAGAGTGCAACTGTAAGTCTGCAAATTATTCCGAGAAGGAGAACCAAAGGTGCTGGTGTTGGTCCCCTTGACTGCTAAGTATTTAAGACTGGATAACTATTGCTACTGCATGTTGAGGTCCTAAGCTTCTAAGTTTCTTCCTCCTGGTGGTTCAGTGAATAGGCTCAGGGGTCCTAAGGCAAGTAACTTGGTTGTCTTTAGGAATTGGTTGGGTGGAACAGGCTCATTGGGTTGTTTGTTTCTCCTACAGTCAACCAGGTTTTACTATTTTTACTTTTTTTTTTTACAGTTAAATGGTTTATGTATAATAAAATTATTTACAATCATATAGTAGAAACTATTCTATTTTCTGATTTAATTATGATTCTGAATGAGAGAGTTTTTATGAAATGATTGAATCGATAACCATCTCTATATTTTTCCACATGTTTTTATTTGCATCGTACTCCAGTATAGAGAAGTGATTTAAGGAATATAAGTGATAGGTAGAATGCCATTGATTTAAAAGATGAATGCAGTAGCGTTCTTGTTAAATTTGTACATAATTATAAACACAGTGAACATTGCAGTATAGTATAAACAACTGCATAAAATTTATTTGATTCCTTTGTATTAAAGAAAAACATATTTTGTTTCTGTATAGTCCTTTATTTATCCTTTCTAACTCTATCTAGTGCAGATAGTAAACAAATGCATTCAATATTATCCATGTCATATTTTCAAGCAATTACATTTCCAAGAATTATAGCAACTGCAATAATCAAATTTTTGTTTAGATTTTTTTTAATTATACATGTTTATTTTCTCCATTAACTATCACATTTGATTTTTCTTTACAAACTAACTGTACAGTAGGATCAACCCTAAGATTTTCCAAAACCTAACTAGCATTCGAGTTTTCTACATTACAGTAAGCTTCACTTAGCAAAATGCACATTCACTATCATTACTTAACGACAAGTTACAACTCTAGTAAGAAAGCAAAGACAATATTGAAACATTCACATTTTACAAATGAGAAACCAGTTCGAGGTTTCGAATACTTCTGTTTTTAAACAAACTATTTAAACATCAATATTTTCACGTAGCCGAAAGTAAAAGTTGGACAAACCCTAGCATGGAAACATATATCATAACGAAGGCATCATATAGGATTTCATTCATAAATCAAAATAGAACACCATAATTTTCAAAAGAAGTCTTTTCATTTCAACGAGCCATCATTTGTTTTTTAGAAAGAGAACCCTCGACTCTCATTTCACAACAGAGTTCACATTACGGACCTGTCAAGGTTCCGAACATATACAGAAGTTTAACCCTTATCAACAGACCTTAAATGAGGTTTTTGTTTTATCCACAACTACACAGGGTTATACCCTTGACATTTTAGCAATACAAAACGAGTGCGAAGCTCTTATCAGCGATGCAGCTAGGCATCAAAAGGACAAGTAGCAACTTAAGCATTCGAGGGTTACCCATTGTACACTTTTGTGTCAACATAAGACCATAAAACTCAACAGTCGGCCATCACCGAATGTAGCTAGGGTTTTACCCCTAGCTTGTGCAAATGAGCACCTACTAAGGAGAATGGACTCCTTAGTAGCAGTTCAGTAAATGTAAATAATTAAGCTAAAACAGAAATAGAAACTACTCTAAAACATGTGCATGAAAAATAAACAACAATTTGTAAACAAGGATTTTGTATTAATATTACCTTCAATGTGAAGGTTGATGAAGCTCCTTGCAATGTCCAAGAGGGTTGCTCCAAGCTCCAATGTGCTCCTTCTCTTTCTCCAATGGTGGGGATGGGCCAAAAGAGGCTCTCAAGGTGAAATTAGTTCACTGGTGAACTAGGGTTTCGAGAGAGATTTTGGCAGAGTAAGGGTATACTTGATTGTGGATGTGGAATAAGGGATCTCCATCACCTATTTATAGTTTTTTGGTGGTGGAGTGCTGACCCATGGTTTTAGGAAACACATGGTTTAGGGCACCTGTATAGGGTTTTTTCCTCCTTGTCCTCATTATTTTATATTATTTATTCCCTTTTCAGGGGGTTTTTGCTATTTTTGGAGGAAAAAGGGGTTTTTTAGCCTTTTTGAGGCTATTTTGAGGGTTTTGTGGCCTTTTGCAGGCATTTTAGTGGGATTTCTTGGGATTTTAAGGGAAATATGGTAGGAAAATGGACAAATGAGCCATATAATGTGGTAGATGAGGTAGTGAACACTTTTTGGGTGTTAACAGATTGCCCCCTGATGTGCGAGGGCAGGAGCTCATCGTATGGCCGATGGACATCATAAGTCATGAATGGTTTTCCTGGGTGTGGAGAGAAGAGAAGAAACAAACTGAGGCCCGGAACAACGATCCCGAACAACTGCAAGAACTAAAAGTACATAACCTCAATAATGGATGAGGAATCATCTGATCATGTGGACGAGGCGGGCATACCCATGCTCGTATCAGGATATAATATAATAACAATGGGGTCCAAAAAATGGGGACCTGAAATATACATGACCTCAAATACTGACTGAGAAATAATCTCAATATATGGACGAGGCGGGCATACCCATGCTCGTATCAAGATACATAAACAGAACTGTGAGTCCTGAAAAGGGGGACCTGTAAGATACATAGCCACTGTGTACATCATAAGAGTCCAGAGGGGACACAAAATCTGGGACATACTGCTGAGCTGATCATGTGGGAACTGAAGAACTGGTGCACTGGAACATCAACAGTGCAGCTGACTGGGGTACCAGAGGAACTGATGAGCTGCTGGATCATAATGACTGGGAGCCATAACCTCGATGGTACACTGAGCTGGAACTGAAATGGGTACTCAAGGAAGCAGATATCTGGATGGCTTCCGAATACAAACGCCTAATGCAGCCCGAACATCCACGGGAACATATAACTGGGTGTTTCGAAGTGACTCACCAATGTGCTAGAGTCGGGGGAAATCCGGAGTCTTCGACAAATAATGTAAAGGATGTAACCCTACGCGATTCTCGACGATGCGATCAAGGTGCTGAAGTCGAGCATGTGAGAAACAACCACTCAGAGAGGCAATGATGACTCCTCTCAGAATGATCCGTAGGCACTTACCACAGATAGTGATAAGTCCAAGGCGTACGGACCTCTGGGCATATCCTCTGGAATAGAGGTGCTGTCGTCGACAGAGGGAGACCTACAACTATCAAGGCAATGATGTTTCCTTGACAGGAGCACGAGGTGGAGAACCGAAATGTGATAGTACTGATGGCAGGACTGACCGAACTGTGGGGGGACAACTGGGCAAGGAGAGTGGGTGGACTCAAACTTCCTTTGTTCAGAGTATGATAATGGGTATGATCTGGAAACATATGAAACTGACTGAGGGGAATGGGATCATAGCTGTAATGGATCTTGGAAGATAGCTGGGCTGAGGTAGACTCAAGCTGGTAGAAAATGGCAGGAGACTGCAGAATACTCTGAACAATGGCGACCTGATTGGGGGTGCTGCCGAGATGATCGATCATAGTGCCAGGAGGCACAGGAGGGTACTTCTTCATGGGTTAAGGAACTAGAAGGAGTGTGTGTAAAATGATACTGTCGTGTGGTTTTTACGAGCCTAGGACAGTTCATGCTCGTGGTTGCTTTCAATTTTAAGGAGTCTGAAAGCGATAACAAGACTCTGAAATGATGGAATGGTACTGTCGTGTGGATTTTACGAGCCCAGGACAGTGCATGCTCGAGGTTGCTTTCAATTTTAGAGAGTCTGAAAGCAAATAAGAAGACTCCAGGGGGTTGCTTTTTCATAGATTTAGTCTCCAAGGCTCAAAGAAGCATAAAAGGATGCAATGAAGAACTCTTCTAGCCGGTGTGACTAGAGTATTCCTTTTTCGTAATTAGTCTACCAGGTCCGGAAAAGGGTTAAACTTATACCAGATAGACGCCCTTTCAGGTATTTTAACGAGCATGAAAGGAAGAAAGATTGCTCGGCGATCTTTTCATTCTTTTAAGAGTCAGAAAAGAGCTTAACGGAAACTCCCTAAGTGCCTTTTTCGTAAAGGACTTGTCCGGCCCGAAAAAGGGATAAAATTATATCGAACAAAAGGAATGGCCAGGCAAGGAGGAAGTGTTCAATCAAGGATCAGTAATGATGACCAAGAACGAGGGTAGGGGGGAACACTGGTGGGCCTCCTTGCGGGGTGAATGAAATGGTGTCAAAATAACGAGACATTTGTAGTATGACAGGAGTGGAGGGCTCATGTAAAAGTGTGGAACAATCCGATGGCGGCCGATGTGGTGCGCAAATCGAGGCAGCAAGGTGTTGGGACAAAATGTTGAAATTGTACCAGGTGAGAGCGAGAAATGATCTCAAGCATCATCACGAGCTCGGAAAAATGAATCCGGCGATATAAAGGGTGTCAAAAATGGGTAACGGTTGATGTGGCACGCACACTGAGGCGACGAGGGCATTTTGGAAAAATACCCAAAAAATCGGGGGGTGAGAGCGAGAAATGATCTCAAGCATCATCACCTGCTTGAAAAAATGAATCCGACGATATAAGGTATATAAAAAATGGGCTACGGCCGATGTGGCATGCAAACCGGGGCGACAAAGTGTCGGGACACAATGTTGATATGGGTCCTGGTGAGAGCGAGAAATGATCTCAAGCATCATCACGAGCGTGGAAATATGAATCCGACGGTGCAAACGGTGCGAAAAACGGAGGTCATAAGGACTCCGGAATGGTCAAAGGAACTAACTAGGTTAAAAAATGGTTGCAAATAAAGGTGAGCCCACCAAGCCAAGGATGCAGTGGTGGGGAGAAATGATGACCTGTGGGGGAAGAATACTAGGTGTATCAAATCAAATCAAATCTACAAGTGATATGTGACCGCAAAAATGGTTGAGATCACAAGTGTGAAAAAGTGAGCAGGGTTAATGACTTGCCCCCATGCTATGTGCATGGGGTTTGGGATTATGAATCACATATGTGTGGGTTTGAACAATGGGTTCATTGATGTGCTGAGATAGATGTGATGGGGAAGGTTAAAAATGATTGATCATGCCCCCTATCCCAGGGTCAAGGGAATCTATTATGCCCCTTGACTCAGAGGTGTCAAGGTGGTGCTCTATGATGGCAGGGTCAAGACCGGGCACTTCGGTATAGGACCAGGCAAAGACAGCACGAAATTCTTGGAAGAGTTTTTTGTACTCCTCAATCTCAGACTCGCTGCAAGAGGCTCCTAAAGTGATGAGTTCAGGGGCACCTCCGGGGGTAGAGATATCTATGTGGATAACAGGAGAAATGTTGGCCATGTTACCTTCCTCAAAGGCGTCAGGAGCAGGAATAGGGTCCTTGAACCAGTCGACCTTGGTTGGAAGGAAGTCTTTGGATTCGACCGCAAATTGGGTAGCGGTGCTAGAGGAAGATGCTTCTGGGAGGAAATACGAACGATGGTGCATGTCATCCCAGGGATACTCTGGGGCAGTGAGTGCCTCAAGAATCTCCTCATCAGTACGGAAAGTTTGGGCCGTCAAATCAGTTGACGTGGGAATGGTAGTGGAAGAGATCATGTAAATGGTGTTGACCTCCCCAGATGGGGGTGAGATCGGGGGGTGAATCTCCTCAATAGTGGTAGGTGCCGTCTCAAGATCCAGATTGTTCATCTCATAGAGAGCTGCTATGTAATCGGGGAGATCAGGACAGTGATGTGAGTAGTGCCCGTAAACACCGCATATAGCACAGGGGTGATTGGTACGCAGGGATTTATCTTTGGGCTTGGGGGTGGGGTTTAGTTCGACAACCGGGATGTTGGGGTCGTCGTCGAGCATCTGCATGTGCTTCTGTAATGCTGGTAACTATGGAGACTGATGAGTCGCATGGCCTAACTCGTCGCACAATGAGAATTTGGGAGGAGCACGAAATACTGGGGGGTTTTTGACTGTCTTGGGAGGTGGTACAGCAGTGTAAGGTTGGGGACCTCTGCCCCCAGTGGGTTTGGGAGTAGGGGGAGGAGTCATGGAGGACGAAGGGGTAGAGACACCGGGAGGTGGCTGAGTGGTAGTAGCCATGGGTTGCACCGGTTGGAGGACGACGTCTGGTGTCGGCGGGCGAACGGGAGGCGAAAGATACCATACGGGTAATCCCAAAGTTAACCCAGGGAGGCTAAGGGTAGCCATGACCGGGGCGCTTACTACTCCCGATGGAGGGACTAAGAAGGGGATCGTATGGATAGGTGTAACACCAATGTGGCTAGGTACCAATGGTGGTTTAGGCAACAAGGGTGGTTGATTATTAGGTGGTTGGTTATCGTGGGACAAGGTACATAAGTCAGACACATCCGTGGGGGCTGATGGAGGCGGAATAGATTGGAAGGTGGAGGTCATCGGCGTGTCTGAATAAACTCCAGGTCCCGTAGAGGAAACAAATGAGGTGGAGGCACGAGAGACAGGTTGTTCAACCATGGGGAGAACATTTTCGGGTGCCACGGGAGCACTGGGATCATAGTAGGTGAGCTGGTCAACCTTGACCACGCGTCCATCGTGGGGGAACATCATGGTACGAAAAACAAAGGAAGCGACCGCCCGCATAGCATACATGTAGCTGCGACCGAGTAAGAGGTTGTAATCAAGCTGGGCGTTGATGACCTCGATATCGATGAGGATGGTTTTACCACCTAACTGGACAGGGACATTGGCTAGGAGACCTTGGGGCTGAGCCGAGCGACCGTCGTAGGCACGTAACGCAGTGGTGGACTATTGGATGGTAGGGGATCCCAACTTCTGCCATACGAATGTAGACATAACGCATGTGGAGGCACCCTCATCGATGATGCATCGATGGATGACAAGATTCCGAACGGAAACAGAAACTTGGAATGCTAAGGTGGAAGGCAGGCGTGGTTCGGACTGGTCCAAATCAAATGCCATCAAATTCGAATCATTTGGGTCAATATCCCCAATGGCTGAGAGTAAATTCTTGCACTGGGAAGGGCAGTTCTTCAAGACTTCTAACGCAGACATGGCTGCGAGGGATTGGGCTAGGTCGTCTACAATGTTGTAGTTTGACGCAGCGCGTGCATTGGGGTTGTTGTTGATACGGCGAAGTGGGAAACGAGCTGCTTTGGAAGCGCCATCGACCGGAGGGGGAGGGATACGTAACGCTTGATTAGTGGGATGAGCGTTAGTGGTTTTATCAGCGGGAGGGGCTTCAGAGGTGGATCCATATTGGTTCCGGTGAGTCTGAAGGTTGACATCAGCGGAAGACATCATCAACAAGTGATGGGTACCTGAGTCAAACATGGGTTGATCAGGAGCGGCGTATGTGATCTGTTGTTGTTGGGGTTGCGCGTTGGCTTGAGGGGGGGCCAACGGCTGAGTATTCACCATGCCTTGGGTTGGTAAGGGGTTTTGCAGCACCAAAGGTGGCTACTGAGGTTGTGGGGGGTTGGGCGGTGCTTGAGGAGCCGCATGCCCTTGGCGATGGGCATCATCAACCCAAAGTTGCCGAGCTCGCTCCAAATGTGGGCAAGTATGTGTGTAGTGGCCATAGACCCCGCAGATAGAACAAGGATGGTTTGTTCTCAAATTAGGGTTTTTAGCCTACTTGGGCGGGCGATCAGGGTTTTGGTTAGCGGGGGCCGCATTGTTGTTGTCTGGGGGATTAGCCGGTTGACCACCTTGGTCTGTAGGTTGGTTGTTCCCATGATTACGGCCCTTGCCGCGATTTTGTTGGCCCTAGTTGCGTTGGTTGTTCTGGTTTTGTTGCGGGTTGTTTTGGGCGTAAACTTGCCCTTGAGCAGCGGGTGGGTTTTGAGGTTGTGCAGGAGCGGGAGCAGGCTGCGGTGGATGGTATGTAGGTGGAGGCTGCGCAGGTGCGGCACCTTGAGGAGGTTGCTGATATGTCTGCGGAGCAGGTTGTGGATTTGCCGCAGGGGCTGCCTGTGGCGGGTAATAAGCTGGTTGGGCTAGGGAAGGCGCAGGAGCTGGTGCAGCCTGTTGGTGGTAATAAGCGGGGTGGGCCTGAGGAGTCACAGGAGCTAGTACAGCTTGCTGGTGATAATAGGACTGAGGTGCGACTGGGGGGTTATAAGCAGGGGGTGCATGCCCGAAGCACTGAGGTGGATAGCTGGGTCCATGGGAATGATGGTGATGTGTCATAGGAGCATATGAGTTGGTGGCCCCAGACTGTGAGGTGGCCCGCGAAAGGTCGGGGCCCGGGGTAGGACGTGCTATGGAAAAGGGTTGAGGATGCGAAGAAACACGACCAATGATGCCGTCTGCGGCGTGGGATGCCCCCAGCGCATCATGATGGGAGGACTCGCCGCGAGGGGCATCAGGTATAATGGTATAGAGGTAACCCGACTGGGCGTAAATGAGGTCGAACTGCTGTGCCTTAAGGATGGCCTCTTCTTCAGACTGGGGTCTTTCGGAAGCTACATCCTTAGCAATAACAGGGAGAAGGGATTTGAGAAACCAATCTAGGAATATACGGTCGTCTACTTTGATCTTGCATAAGCTACGGCGTCGACGCCACTCATGGATGTGGTCCGTGATATGGGTAGCCGTGTTTTGTCTGCAGGATAGGAGGATCTCAACGCCCGCGTCATAGCGGACAGGCAACTGGAAGAACTGCAGGAAGGTCGAGGCAAGGGAAGCAAAGGTGGCATGGGTCCCATGAGGTTGCTCGATATACCACTTGGCTGCAGAGCCAGTGAAGGTGCGCTGTAAGAGACAGAGGCGAATAGAGTCATCCACTATGGAGTTAGAGGAACACCATAGGTGGAAAGACATGATATGGTTTTGTGGGTCCTCACCGGCCTTGCCCTCGAACTTAGGGATGTCAGAGGGGAGCTTGGTAGGCATATGAGGCCATGTAGGGTCATGTCGAATAGGATCGTTGGTCAATCTGGCCAGGTCAGGTAGGTTGAGGCTAGCCATGACTGGTAAACTGGAAGAAGGATGTGACACAGTAGTGGGTTGGACCAGGTGGGGGCCAATGCCCCCAAGTGGAGGGACAGGATTTGGGATGGTGCCCCCAAGTGGGGGAACTAAGGTGGTGGAGGATGGTCCAGCACCACCATAGGTAGTGTGAGCCACTGATGTAGTGGGGATAGGGATTCCCGCTGTGGGAATCGGTACCGTGAGGGGAACGGTAGATGGGGGCCCCATGGAGGGCATACCCAAAACAGGTGTAGTAACTGGTGTAGTGGTGGATGTGCCACCAATGGTCCCTATAACAAAAGGAGTGGAAGTTGTGCCAGCCATGGGGCTAGTAGGGGCAGTGTAAATAGGGTTCTCAGACTCTTCGTCAGAATCGGAGGTAAAGTAAGGAGCGTCAATATCTGGTGACGGAGTCCTATGTCGCTGACGAGTGGAGTCAAGTGACAAGGCTCTAGATCTGTGATGAGTGGTATCAACGGATGATGATCGGAATCTATGACGGGTGGTGTCAAGAGAACCGTGTTGTGGGGGCTCGCCCCTGAGGTGCCGAGAATGTCTCGGGGACTCAATGGTGACAGATGGTGTCAAATCTCTGTGGGTTGAGGTGAGTAGAAAAATAGCTCAAAAAAGACTAATGCAACCGAGTGTGCAGAAGGAGAGCTAAAAAACAAGGCACTCAGGCCAACAACCAACTCAAAACACCCACTGCAACAGCTGTGCTACAATAGGTGGAGTATCAACAAAGATGGTCAGAATACCAACAAGCAGCAGGTTTCCTAAAAATAAAAAATGGTGGACTCTCTAGACCAAAGGGAGGTAAAGGAGCATGCAAACACCTAACTAAAAGTATTCTGACTCAACTAAACATATTCTCTGCAAGGTGATGAAATCCAAGTCAGACAATATGAGTAGGAAAGCCAAGTGGCTATGATATCCCCCTACCGGGAGGGACACCGAGTAGTCAATCCTAGAAGAATGGCAACTAAGATACCCCGTTCATGACACGTCCAGAAAGGTGATCTTCCATTTAGTCTGTTTACCGCAATACCCCTATACAGGGATATCCCGCGAACCGCGAAAGGTAGCCCTTCGGTTACTGAATGGAATGCGGTATTCCACTCAGGCCTCTGGAACCAGTCTCCCGACTTCAACCCTCCTAAGGGAGAGGCCCTCTGATAAACTGGTCGTGACCGTGCCAAAAAGTACTAGGGGATTTTGGTTCCCTATTTGGACAACAACTATGTCTCAAGTGAAATTAACCGAGGGGTGTTATTGGAAGCCTATCCCCCCGATCCTACCTAACTACAATGATTCTTTTGTGTTCCCCAAGTGGGGTTAGAATGTTGGTTTAGTTAGGTACTTTTTAAGGCTCACTTGAATTATGTGACGGAGTGTGTGCTCGTGAGGTGATGAACCCAAAATAGAAGTGCCACAAGGGGGGCAACTTCCAACTGTCAATAATACTGAAATTGAAACTTTACTTGCAAAATTTTCTGATTTAAAAATACTGAAATTTTAAAAGAATTCTGTAAAGGGAACAGGAATTATGTTGCAGAAAGGCTGTAAGGAAGTGGGGCTGCAGGTAGGACAGAGGGATTTTCAGATGCAGAAAATATTGCAGCAAAAGGGGCTGGGCTCAAATTAGAGAAAAAAGCAGAAATCAGACCACGGGTCTGTGGCGAATCAGAACAGGCGGACCGCGGGTTTATGGGAAACAGACGCGGTCAGGTCGCGGCTATAGGGCCAACAGACGCAGTCGGGACGCAGGAAATAGGGAAAAAGATGCAGTCGAGTCGCGGCAAAAAGGCTAACAGACGCAGTCGGGACGCGGGAAAGAGGCTGAAGGCCGCAGTCAGGACGCGGGAAAATGGCCGACAGGCGCAGTCAGATCGCAGCAAACAGGCTGATTAGCCGCGGTCGGATCGCAGGTAACAGACTTGAATCCACCGGCAGGGCGTCGGAAACCGTCTGAGAGCCGCGGTCGGGTCGCAGGTAAAGGCCTGAAAGACGCGGTCGGGACGCGACTGCAGAGGTAAAAGACGCGGTGTACGGCGGCCGAAAGGGACAGCCGAAAGGAAAAAAAATTTTAAACGGAAACCAGAAATTCAAAATCTAGTGGAGTCGCCAAAACTGTAGCTAGGGTTTTACCCCTAGCTTGTGCAAATGAGCACCTACTAAGGAGAATGGACTCCTTAGTAGCAGTTCAGTAAATGTAAATAATTAAGCTAAAACAGAAATAGAAACTACTCTAAAACATGTGCATGAAAAATAAACAACAATTTGTAAACAAGGATTTTGTATTAATATTACCTTCAATGTGAAGGTTGATGAAGCTCCTTGCAATGTCCAAGAGGGTTGCTCCAAGCTCCAATGTGCTCCTTCTCTTTCTCCAATGGTGGGGATGGGCCAAAAGAGGCTCTCAAGGTGAAAGTAGTTCACTGGTGAACTAGGGTTTCGAGAGAGATTTTGGCAGAGTAAGGGTATACTTGATTGTGGATGTGGAATAAGGGATCTCCATCACCTATTTATAGTTTTTTGGTGGTGGAGTGCTGACCCATGGTTTTAGGAAACACATGGTTTAGGGCACCTGTATAGGGTTTTTTCCTCCTTTTCCTCATTATTTTATATTATTTATTCCCTTTTTAGGGGGTTTTTGCTATTTTTGGAGGAAAAAGGGGTTTTTCAGCCTTTTTGAGGCTATTTTGAGGGTTTTGTGGCCTTTTGGAGGCATTTTAGTGGGATTTCTTGGGATTTTAAGGGAAATATGGTAGGAAAATGGACAAATGAGCCATATAATGTGGTAGATGAGGTAGTGAACACTTTTTAGGTGTTAACACCGAAAAACAAGGTCGAACCGTTTCGACTCTCGGCAACAGTAATCATCATCAAACCAAGTCCAAAGGCACCTATGAGGGTTTGAGGACCACCGGAGCTTACCAGGAATTGGATACATGCATTCCACTCCAAAACCATGCTAACAACCTCATACGAAACCAGTGCATGCCAAAAACACAGTCAAGAAGTTTAAAACAAGAAAACGTAAGTATGAAAGCTTAAAACACAACAATACGTTTTATGGGTGAGTGCTTACCTTTAAACTCAAAGCTCTGAGCCTTTGTACATCACCCAGCAAAAACGACGAAGCTTATTGGCTTGATTGAAACCATGGATTATTTACAGAAGAGTCGAACTACAAATTCCTCAGTTGACAGAAGTAAAACCAAGCACTACAATCTCTAACTGTATCGTAGCACCAGGGGTGAACCTGCAACTTATAAAACCACCACCTACAAGTCACGGGATTGAAACCTCTGGGCTACTTTCCAGCAGCCTGTCGGCCTCATCACTCAAAAACCAGTGTAACAATGAAGATCGAGAACTCTCCATCACCACATAGAATGAGATTCTAGGGTTACACATTCAACGACCCAAATCTGATAAAATCAACGAGCAAGAAGGTGCCAGCAAGCTACTTTGGAGGTCGGGCAACCATCACATTTATTACTTCATAAATTAGAACAACCATGGCAGTGCTATCATTTCATACCAAGGGTCATTACCATATCCAGATCGGAGGAGAGTCGACGTGGAAATCTTACACAGATAGGTTAATAGTTAATTTATCCACCACGTTCACGTGGATGGTATTACGTCGAGTGCCAACAACATTTTCCATTACGTAGTTGGTCGGGACCATTAATGCATGGACGGAACGCCATCATTGCTAGGTTGCAAAGCATGCCAAGTACCAGGCTAAACTCCTGTCAAAGTCAAATTCATTACAATATTAGTTTCAATTTATACCTTTTGTATAGTTTCAAAGTTAGCGTCCATGCATTGTACACGTTGTTAATTTTAATCTATATATTGTGTATAGTTTCAAAGTTAATATTCACGCATCGTAACCTTAGAGTTTTCTGCTTTGTCATGTTACAATGTTTACATCGCATTTCTTGGTTTATGTATAAGTTACATAGGTGAGGCTTATACCTTTATATATTATTTAACCTATGTTAATCTTTGATAATCATAGATTATAGGTAGATAGGATTTGTGTTTATGCAAATTATAATGATAGAATATAACACAAAAATATCATCATTATATATATATATTTTCATATATTGTTTTAAATTGCAAACATTAGAGAAAGAGTAGGATTATGTGCTAAGTTCTCAAGCAAAACTATAATGCTAATTACTAGCATAAACACTATAATCAATATTTATATTTCACGCAATAGTTTTATATTGCAAAGTTTTGATGATTTGGTAGTACAAATATTATATCTACTACGTTCAAATAGAATTACCTCAGGAAGTTGATAAAACCATTCGATACTAATGAAAATAGTCATGACAATAAACATAGCATCATAAGAACTAAATAGACGACGCTTTTTCATAAACTTAGAAGGGCATGTGAGTCAGCGCCTGAGCTAGTTTTTGAACCAAGCATTTAGACCTCCAATAACTTGTTTTGCAAAGGAGTACATAGCATTTTATTATAACATCGACGTTGATTTTGAAAGACACACATACTCTTAACACTTGTGGTCGTAGAACTTCTTACCTACTGTTTGCACATAGAAACATTTCAAATGCCTTAGCTTTTGCATCTAAGTAAATTCCAGGGTACCTCGTAGGACACCCTTTGACATCAAGAAAACAAACCGTCAGTATCTTGTCAAAAAGAAATCTGTTCGCATCATATTTCCAACTTTTCAGTTAACTTGGGAAATTATTGTCGTAAGCATGTTTTCAGAAGTGTGATGTGTCGTTGTGATTTAAAATGTTTTTAGACTCGGTAATTAAGTTATGTTCTGTAGTAATGACTTCTTTAATCATTGTCATCTTATCAAGCATTTATTATTTCCACAACTGTAATTATTAACATTTAATGCTGATTTTAAAAATAAAAATAAAAAATGTATTTTTCGGGATGTTACATGTGGTATTAGAGCTCATGTTCGAACTCTAGGCTTGAAAAAGGTCCAAGAACACGCAACAAAAAATTTTATTACAGCATAAAATCTTACTAATTAAAATTTAAACTATTGTGTTATACATAAATTATTTTGAGTTACAGGTATGGAAAACTCAGCTGAACATTTAGAAGACAGATTTCAACCCAACAGTCATAGCACGGGAAGACATTTCGAAGGAGAAGAATTTCATGGCGAAGTAAACAACAATTCGTCAGAATTATTACAAGAATTTCAAGAATTAAAGGCAGAAATCAGATCTGTAAAACAAGACAATGAGAGAATCCCGAAGGTGCAAGAAGAGTTAAATCAAGTATTGTTCGAACAATGCCCAACTGATGAACAGAATAGAGAAATTGAGAATACTTCCAAGGTTGAAGATTTACCTCATCTAGGCAGAAGTAAAAAGATGAAAACTGATGATGTAAACAACATTTCGATATCAGCATAAGCTGCTCATGAAAAACAGAAAAAGAAAAGAAATTATTCAAGTGACAGCAGTGAGGGGGACTACAAACCCAAAAGGAAAAGTCACAAACAGTATGAGCAAATTTTTGGGGAGTTCAAGAAAATAAAACCCCCAACCTTCAATGTGAAATTGAAAAAGGAGAGACAACAGAAGGTTGGTTGTCCAGCATGAAAAAGTATTTCCAAATATATGATTATTCTGAATCTTTGAAGGCAAAGATGGCAATCTACAACTTGATCGACAAGGTGGATATTTGGTGGCAGGACATCAAGAGAGTGAAGGGAATCAAAGACAAGGATGTCAACTGGAGTACTTTCAAATGATATTTCAAAAAGAAGTTCTTATCAAAACAATACTATGAAGAAAAATCAAAGGATTTCTATGACTTAAAGCTGGGAAGTATGAACATGAAGGAAATGAACAGTAAATTTCTGAACTTACTGAGATATGTGCCATACCTCGTGGAAGAAAAACCGAATATCCAAATATACTTGAGTTGTCTACCTTTCAATATCAAGGACAGAATCGAGTATGACAGTCCAAAAACCTTAGAGGAGGCCCTGAGGAAAGCAACTTTCTATTATGACACTAATCGGAAAAGAGAAGGAATGTCAAACTGGAAAAGTCATAAACCCAACAATTTTGAGCTGAAAAAGAAAAATTTCAGATTTAGTGGAAATTCTGGTTTCCAAAAGAAAAAATTTCAGAATCAGAATTTCCAAGGAAATAATTCCAGAAATAGTCAGTAGCAGAATTTTACAGCTCCTAGAAACACTCCCAATGCTACCAAAAATAATGATCAAAAGGTACCTATCAAATGTTTCGAGTGTCAAGGTCCTCACTATGCATCAGAATGTCCCAAGAGGAAGCGGACAGCTAACAACATTCACTCTATTCAGGCAGAAGCTAATGTTGGGGACTTGGCGAGGGAGATGCCCAGAATCAATGCAGCACTCGACAACAGGCAAGCAGATAATCAAATATCTATGGTAGAGATTGAAGGTATGCTACAAAATCATCTTGTTACTATTTTGATTGATCCAGGTGCTAGCTTAAGTTATATATCACCAGATATTGTGGAACGTTTTAAACTGAAAACAGAAAAGTTCAGTAAATCTTGGTTAGTTAGACTAGCAACAAGAACAAAGAGAAAAGTATCATATTTTATTGAAGGTTGTGCTTTATCCATGAACCAGTTAAAGACACAAATCAAGTTGAATATTTTACCTTTAGGATCTTATGATATCATAATCGGAATGGATTGGTTAGAAGCCCATCATGTCATTCTAAACTATTACGAGAAAAGTTTAACATGTTTTAATGATGAAGGAGAAACTGTAGAAGTAAAAGGTATTCCAAGAAAGACAACCCTTAGACAGATTTCAGCAATGCAAGTTAAGAGGGCAGTTAGGAAAGGATGTTAGTTGTTTGCAGTAAATGTAGTAAATGATGAGTTTATTTGTAAAGAGGACAAACTGAAACTAGAAGACATACCTATCTTAAAGTATTTTAAGGATGTTTTTCCTAAGGAGATTCCAAGATTACCTCCTAAAAGAGATTTAGATTTTACCATCGAGTTAATACCAGGAGCAGTATCGAATTCTAAAGATCCATATAGAATGAATACACTGGACTTAAACGGATTGAAATCACAGTTGAAGGAATTGATTGATAAGAATTATATAAGACCCAGCGTGTCTCCTTGGGGAGCACCTGTTATATTTGTTAAGAAGAAAGATGGAACCCTAAGACTGTGCATAGATTATCGCCAGCTTAATAAGATGACAATCAAGAATCGATATACGTTGCCCCACATAGATGATCTATTTGATACGCTGCGTGGAGCAACAATATTTTCAAAGATTGATCTAAGGTCAGGATATCACCAATTGTGGGTTAAGGATGAGGATATTTTCAAAATAGTTTTCCGAACTCGATATGGACATTACGAGTTCGTAGTCATGCCATTTGGCTTGACTAATGCCCTGGCTGTATTTATGTGTTTGATGAACAATATTCTGCACAAATACTTAGATACGTTTGCTGTTGTGTTTATAGATGACATTTTAGTGTATTCTAAAAGCAAAGAAGAGCATGATGAACATCTACGAATTATCTTACAAGTTTTGAGAGATCATCAACTATACGCTAAGTTTAGTAAGTGTGACTTCCACAAGGACAAAATTCAGTATTTAGGACACATAATTTCTAAAGAAGGAATCTCGGTTGACCCTAACAAGATAAAAGCCATTAATGATTGGTCGGTTCCTAAGGATGTGTCGGATGTAAGATCATTGATGGGTATTACTGAATATTACAAAAAATTTATAGAGGGTTTTTCGAAGATTGCAAACCCCATAACCTCCTTGCAGAAGAAAGGGAAGAAATTTGTGTGGGATCAGAAATGTACAGATAGTTTTAAGAAGTTAAAGGGATTATTGACTATAGCACCTATTCTGAGGATAGCAGATCCTAATAAGGATTTTATAGTTTACACGGATTCTTGTAATGACGGACTTGGTGGAGTCCTAACACAAGAAGGGAATGCTGTAGCATACGAATCAAGAAAGCTAAAAATACATGAGAAGAACTACTCTACTTATGATTTAGAGTTATTAGCAGTAATTCATGCTTTAAAAATGTGGCGTCATCACCTTATTGGTAGAAAATTTACCTTATTGACAGACAACATGGGTCTGAAATATTTATTAGATCAGACAAATATGAACACTAGACAAGCTAAATGGTTAACTTTCCTAAGTGAGTATGATTTCAAAATTCAACATATTAGAGGGAAAGAGAACAAGGTTGCAGATGCATTGAGTCATAAAGAAAAACTAAATTTTATTTCAGCCATCAGTACTTACTCAACAGATTAAGAAAATCATATCCTTGAAAGGAGTGAAAAGGATGAAGAATACAGAATATTAAAGGAAAAGACAACAAATAATAGTTCTGAAAATTCTATGGCAGATTACAGTGTGAAGGAAAATGGACTATTGTTATACAAAAATAGATTGTATGTACCTAACATACCAAAAGTAAAAATTATGATTTTAAATGAGATGCACAAAAGGCATTACTTTGGTCATCCAGGTTATCAGAAGACCATTACTATGCTAAGGAAATAATACTATTGGCCCAGAATGAAAGATGAAGTAGCAGAGTACATAGCTAAATGTTTGGATTGTCAAAAAGTGAAAGTTGAACACCAACATCCTGCTGGATTGTTACATCCATTACCTATAACGTGTTGGAAATGGGAAGTGATAAGCATAGACTTTATTACTGGACTACCCAAAAATCAGAGACAAAATGACTTTATCATGGTGGTAGTAGACAAACTGAGCAAAGCAACACACTTTATACCTGTGAAGACTACTCATAAGGCTCCAGACATTGCATAAATCTTTATGAAACAGATTTTTCGACTACATGGTATACCGAAAGTGATCATTTTAGATCATGACTCTAAATTTACTGGAAACTTTTGGAGATATTTGTTTAAAGGGTTGAATACAACCTAAAATTTCAGCACAGCATTTCGTCCACAAAAAACAAAAAGGGTGAATCAAGTTTTAGAAGACTTACTGAGAATGTATGTTAAAGATCAGCCTGGTAAGTGGGAAGACTACTTACACTTAGCAGAATTTGCATATAATAACCATTATCATGCATCATCTAGACTTAGCCCATTTGAAATTCTTTATGGTAGGAAATGTGATACGCCTGTTTCTTGGAATGACCCAGCAAATAAAGTTGTTTTAGGACCTGAATTATTGCAAGAGTTAGAACTAATTGTGAAACAGGTACAAGGAAATTTAAAAGCTGCCCAAGATAGGCAAAAGAACCAAGCAGATCTAAAAATGACTCATAAAGAGTTCCAGGTTGGTGAACATGTGTTCCTCAAGGTAAGATCGAAAAAAGAGTTCATTAAAATTGGGAAGATGTGCCAAGTTGGCACCCAGGTATTGTGGTCCTTCCGAAATATTGTCCAAGGTAGGACCAGTGGCATACCAACTGGCCTTGCCACCAAATTTAAAAATACATAATGTTTTTCATATATTGTTTTTAAAGAAGTTTGTACATGATACTACTCATGTTGTAAACTGAAATGATGTATAGGTGGGGCAAGACGGATATTTTCAGGTGGAACTGGACTATATCCTCGAAAGGAGGGAAACTCTGCTCCAGAATCTCACCATTGGGCAAGTGAAGGTGCAATGGAAGCACCTTAGCCCAGAAGAGGCAACCTGGGAGTTGGAGAGTAGTATGCAAGCAGCATACCCAACTCTATTTCAGGGACACTCAGAGAGTGATTGACCAACATCAAGGACGATGTTGAGACTTAAGGAGGGGTGTATGTCACCTACCCAATTTCTGAATTATTATTTTATTGGCAAAATACTTTATGTTAAATTTTAATTACAAAGTTTTGTAATTATGACCATGTTTGGTCAAAGATGAATTTAATTAATGAATTATTATTATTTAATAAATTAAAGTAGGAGAAAAACACCCAAGGGAACTGGTAAATGAGTGTTCACTGACCCACTAGGAGGAATGGAAGCTATTAGAAGGCATGGGATAGATGGCAGCAATTGCACTTCACCACTAGCTGTTGGTTATGTGACAACTACCCCTACAAATGTGGCATTATCCCCCATGCGAAAGGAGTGAGCAGGAAGCTCATTTAATGACCAATTAACAACTGAAAAGGCCTAGGCATCCTACATAAGGCAAATTTGAATTGAGCAGACAACTCTTACACAATATTTTCTGTAGAATTATTCCTCATGTGCATCAGGTGATGACTGAGAGATTCGAATAGGTGTTGATGTATATGTAACTTCGGAATGTATTTCACCCATGTATTTCATATATGTATTTTGTACTCCTATAGAGATGGTATTATTTCTCTATAAGGAAGTGGTTGTATTCCTATAGAGATGTTATTATTCCTCTATATGGAAGTTTCATTTATATTGTAAGTTTCGTAACTTATACTTGATGGGTTATTAGACCACCTTGTTGGGGTCGGCCCTGTATAAGTCATGTGGTTCGAAGGGTTATTAGACCACCCTAGTGGGGGTCAGCCATGTGGGTCAAAGGGTTATTAGACCACCCTGTTGGTTGTCAGCCCATTCAGCATTGTGTTATGTGGTTAAGTTTAGGCTGACCTAGTAAAGGTTATTAGGCAAGTGAAGTCTAGTATAAATAGAGATCGGGAGATCTCTATTTCATCATTCTATTCACTCACTCACACTTTGGAGAGTGGGGCACTTGTGGAGGAGGAGGCTCTGCTGCTAGGAGAAGACTATCTCTTGTATTCTGGTTGTATCATTGCTCTATCTATCTCTGAGGAAGTTATTGGGGTTTTTCACCTTTATGGTTTTCCCCAAGTAAACTCTGTGTCTCTTGTGTGCTTGCATTATTGTGTCCACGATTGATATGGTGTAGATTTGCTATACATTTTGTTCTTTTAGTTAATATCCTTGATCATATTGAAGTAAATTCTGAAAATTTAACATGGTATCAGAGCTATCCTAAAAGAAGGCATGATATGGTATGTATGACACTTGTTGCACTTACGATGCTAGGGCTTGATATAGCAAAAACCAGTCATAGTAGCACTTTTGCTATAAATCCATTTGGGTGATAATTTTGGATCTGAAATATTTACAGGTCGAAGATCAGATCCCCATGTACCGTGTGTCCAAAGGACAACCTCTAATTCATTGTACGTTGTGATTTATGATCTGTACAATACAGGGTTTCTTGCCTCTTCCAGATCTGAGTCAAAATCAGGTGACCTTGGGAAAAAGGTCATAACTTGGGCTAGGAAGCTCCAAATGAAATTTTGTAAAAAGTGACAGGTAGTACATAGACTATACTATCTCAGGAAATGTTTTTAGAGGCCAAAAATGAACCAGTGATATGTGGCACGCTGTACAATTTTGCTCTCCTGTATTATCCCATAAACAGGTCACGTTGCGACACTTGGAATAACTCTCTCTCAGAGAATCCAATTGAGGTCAGACCTATCAAGATGGAAATATAACAGGTCCTGCAAGCTCAAGAAAAGGTTTTAGACCCTGTGGATTGAAACGTTCATAGTTACACCAGAAACAATCAGGTACATATTTCTGTCAAAACAGAATTATTTTTAAGCACCTTCATTCATGGCTTTCGAAATTTAGGGCTTCAGAGAAAGTTGGAATTTTTGTAATCGGAGACCACGGATGAATGCTACTCATCAAAATCGAAATTTAGAGGCCAAGATCAGAATTTTTGGTTGGGAAGAAGACCGAGCTTGATCGGACCCTAGTTTGGGACTTTGATCAGAAAAGTGGAAAATTAGGGCTTCTGCAAAAATGAGAATTTTTGAAATCTGTGACCACGGCTGAAAGCTCCTCAGAAAAATAGAAGCTTAGAGCTTTCGATCAAACCTTTTGGTTGGGAAGAAGAGTGGGCTTCATCAAACCCCAGTTCAGGGTCACATCCAGTGAATCCGGAAGTTTCAAAGGCAAAATTGAGGAGTGAAACTTTGCAGTTTTCAAATTATGAATATACCAGCTTGATCAGCTCATCAAGGCGCATATTTCTATCCTTTCAGAAGTTTGAAATTAAAAGTTTGAATTTTTGGGGTTTCTCTAACAAACCCTAATACAGCTCCAGATCCAGTTCCTGCAAATCAAGTGGATTGGTTTAATCCTAGAAGAGGATGGATTGGTCACCTACATAAGTGAAGAAGTTCCTATTTCAGAGGGAGATGAGGCTAAGGCCTTACATAAGAATATTACAAGAAATATCGACAGGTATGACTCATCCAGGTATGTCTCGAGATTTGTTCATGATTAAGTTTATGATATGTTTTTCTTCATGTTATTACGGTTAGAACAATCTTAATTACTAGACTTGTCGTATGACCTTAATAGAAGATATTCATTGATTAAGGTTTTGACACTTATGAATGTACTACTGCATTGTGATGTGGTATGAGGTTTATGTTGTTCGCTAACATAAAAGGTACACCAAGAAAGACAAATCATTTTCTACTTCAAGAACATATGATCATGGTGACATGAAGACAAAGATTCATCCATTGTCATGGATCACTTAGAAGATCTACTTACGAGGTATGTATAACTTGGTTCTAAAATGGATAACTTATGGGACATGCAGGTTACTAGCACAAGTCACTGAAGAGAACCAGAAGATATTATGCGGGTATGTTAGACATAACTAGCTAGCATGCTAGTCCAGGTATGTTTTTCCTATATCAAGCTAGAATCCTTCCTTGTGTTAGGATCTTATACTGTTGTGTTGTTGATAACGATTATTAATGAATTCATAGGTTTGAATAGTCATGGTTGTATGCATATTATGTTTCTTACCATAATTGATGATATGACTAACCATAAGAATCATGAAGGTATTGGTTTGAGTAATCATGGGTTTATGCATTGATGATTTAACTAATCAGAAGAGACCTATGATCAAATAAGAATATGCATGAGTAAAAGAAGACTTCCCTGAAACCTTGAATACTAATGTTTATTATATGTGAATGATCATGACTATACATGTTTAAGATTATTGTGTTTTGATAGTATTAAGATTATACTAATAAATGTGTGATTATGTATGAGACCTCAAGGATAACACAATGATGATACTAATAAGCATGCATAGTGATTAAGGATGGATATAAGTTCAAGGACAGGTAATCCAGGAAGCAAAGATCAAGAGAGAGCACACTCCAGTTGTTCCTGCAAGAAAGCAAAGGAGCACATTTCAGTAGTTTCTGCAAGGATGCAGATATTCAGAGGGAGTTGACCACTTCTCACAATCCACATTAGAATGGAGTTGCAAATATTCAGAGGGAGTCCACCCAACAACCAAACAAAGATAAGTATTTGAGTTGTCATTTCTTACATAATGTTATTCAATGATGTATATGCTTATGTTCCTATAATTAGGTTGTGTATTATGCATATTAGAATAGTTGCATTGATGAACATTATACTACTAATATACATGGGTAAGTGGCCTATGGCACTGTAAGAATGAAACCTCTTTGTTGACATGTTAGGAGTTGTGCACACTCTTAACAATCTTCTGGTAGAGATTGGAAGGCATATAGAAAGTTACGGAATATGGATAAATGTTGTATTGAAGCATTGGATAAGATAATTACATGACTGTATGACATATTTCTTTATGTGTAAGAATTTGTTCTGAAAACTATGAGATGTTTTCTAATCATGCAATTTAACTTATTGTGTAGGAAAGATCGTATACCATCACCTACAAAAGAAGGACTACAACATTTGTTCAGCAACAAAGTTATCTATTGAAAATATTGAAGATATTGAAGTTCCCAGGATCTGGGAAGAATGCCATGATCGAAGAGTACCAGTCAATCATGAAGATGTTTGGGATGCAGTCCCAAGTGTGAAAATCCTCACAGTAGATCTAAGAGATGATGTGTACCTCACAAGATTAATTATGATTAAGCAGGAAAATAGAAGAAGAGTGAACAATACAGTATAATGAACAACAGAATAATATGGTACAGTAGAACTCAGATAGAAGCAAAAATACTTCACACACACTAATTAATTAATCACAGTATGGAAAAATAAATAGTACAATGGTAGAGAGGATTCGAATGCCTAAGGTGGCAATTCGAATTAGCCTCTCAGAGTGATCATAAGATCAATAGAGTGTCATCAGAGCACAACTAGGTGTCCTCATGATCATCGGAGCGCAACTGGAAGTCTTCATCATCATCAGTGGAGTCATCAATGCTCAAGTAACTGTCAACCATAAGTCAAACTAACTTTGGTGGGTGTAACTGAGTGTAACTCAATGTAACTAAGTGTAACTGAGTGTAATTGAGTGTAACTAAGTGCAACTGAGTGTAAATGACTGTAACTAACTATAACTGAGTGACAACTGGACTGGTAGGTGAAGAAGGGTGAGTTGCTCCCTAAAATCAAGGAAGAAGGGCGCATTAAGCAACTGGACGGATAAAACTGAATAGTGAGAAGCTCCTGGGGGCTAGTTAACTGAGGGCTAGGTGCTGGACTGATGATTGGGATGCATGCAAACCCTAAAGGTGCATGCATGACTAAAAATTTAAATGATCAAAACACTGGTGGGACTAGTATGGAGTATAGGAATATCCTAACAACCCCCCTTAATCCATCCTGGGCCCTGGTAACTAAGACAAAAGGTCACCCAATACAATGAATAATAACAATCAATAAACCAAGGAAGTGGGAAAATTTCATGGGAAACATACCCCCTCCTCAAAAAAATAGACTGTAAGGCACACATAAAAATAAATGCTCCAAACTCAAGCATGTGTGAGGCTTGGTCATATGTATGGAGGTATCTTCTTCTTGGGAAGAAGTGGATCATGCTCAAAAAGCATGTGCTTGTACTTGCTCTTCAGATCGAATGTGATGAGAACAAATCCAACAGTATGAGAATGATCCTTGAACCTGTGATTCGAATCAGCTGAGGTAGGATCAAATACGTGAAAGTGCATATAGTCTTTTGTCTTCTCCTTCGAACCACCATGGGTGAGATTATGCCAAAAATAACTATTACATGTTTTCTTGAAATCAAAATCAGATTTAAGACTTAAAAAACAGTTTCTTGAGATCTCCTTTGAACTAGCAGGGGTGAGATCAAAACTATCATATGCATGAGAAATTATCCCAAGTAGTAATTGCTTAGAATCCAAATTAGATCCAAGACTTGAATCATGGTTTCTTGAGATCTCCTTTGAACCATGAGAGGTGAGATCAAAACCAGTAGATGCATGAGAAATTATCCCAAGCGAATGGCAATGGCCATATTCTTCAATGACCTTCTGAAAGCATGGAATTATGATCATATAGTAGTATAAAAGAGGAGAAAGCTGAAGAGGAGCGAATGCATTACCTTCAAAAGCTGTTTTGACCTCTGAAATAATCATGTGATCATGATGAAAACCAACAAACTCTGATGCAAGAGAGGATTTAAGACCTTCTGCAATATCTAGAGTGTGAGCTGGCACATAAAGAGAAGAAAGTTTGAGCATGAGTGGAGAATCTGCAAGTTCTTTGTCAACAACTTCAATATGAGATGATACTGGTTCATGATCTGAGAGATCATCAAGGGGAGCGAATGCAACATAATCTGAGAGACCATCAGGAGGAGCGAATGCATCATGATCCGAGAGACCATCAAGTGGAGCGAATGCATCACCTTGCTTGCTTTTGAAGGGATTTGGACCAAATCCATCATTCTTTTTGCCCAATCTTTCATCCAGATGAGCCCATAACTCTTTTGGAGTTTCAATATCAATGATGGTCGAGTACAATATGTAATTAGTCATAGTAAGCTTCATTCTTCCAATGTGCATGTCACCTTTATTCAACCATTTAATCTTCTTTGTAGAGGATTCGAACTCTCTTTCAAAATAGAAATCAAATAGATCATGGCTCTTTAAATATGCTATTATTTTTGGTTTCCATTCATCATAGTTGAATAGAGAAAGAGGAGTGATTTCTTCTAATTCATGATACATTGAAGCTGTAGAAGACCTGCAAAAACAATATAGAATAACTGCAACTGCTACTGCTGCAAAAATGCAGAAACTGATGCAACTGCTGCACTCGAAATCTGGATAATAACCTGCAAAAAAATCTCAAGAATGGAGATAAACAATACTCTCAACATGCTATGATACCATGTGAAAATCCTCACAGCAGATCTAAGAGATGATGTGTACCTCACAAGAGTAATTATGATTAAGCAGGAAAATAGAAGAAGAGTGAACAATACAGTATAATGAACAACAGAATAATATGGTACAGTAAAACTCAGATAGAAGCAATAATACTTCACACACACTAATTAATTAATCACAGTATGGACAAATAAATAGTACAATGATAGAGAGGATTCGAATGCCTAAGGTGGCAATTCGAATTAGCCTCTCAGAGTGATCATAAGATCAATAGAGTGTCATCGGAGCACAACTAGGTGTCCTCATGATCATCAGAGCGCAACTAGAAGTCTTCATCATCATCAGTGGAGTCATCGATGCTCAAGTAACTATCAACCATCAGTCAAACTAACTCTGGTAGGTGTAACTGAGTGTAACTCATTGTAACTAAGTATAACTGAGTGTAACTAACTGTAACTGAGTGTAACTGAGTGACAACTGGACTGGTAGGTGAAGAAGGGCGAGTTTCTCCCTAAAATCAAGTAAGAAGGGCGCATTAAGAAACTGGAGGGCTAAAACCAAATAGTGAGAAGCTCCTGGGGGGTGTCTAACTGAGGGCTAGGTGCTGGACTGATGACTGGGATGCATGCAAACCCTAGAATGCATGCAAACCCTAAAGGTGCATGCATGACTAAAAATGTAAATGATCAAAATACTGGTGGGACTAGGATGGAGTATAGGAATATCCTAACACCAAGACCTGAAGGGGAGTCTGTAGTGACTTCCAAGAGGATATACAAGATCAAGCATGCTGCAGGTGGTAGAATAGAGACTTTTTCTCCTATAGCCAGATACACTTCCATTAAATCAGTGCTTTCTCTAGCTGCAGTGATGAAGAGGAAGATACACTTTCTTGAATGGTGTAGTTGAAGAAGAAGTGTATGTGGTGCAGCTACTTGGTTCTAAGACACATGACAGGGAGTCATATATGTGCAGAACTTGGTATGGTAGGATAGACATCTTTCTATCTAGTTTGGGATTTACCAAGAGTAAAGTGGATTCCAACCTTTACTACAAGGTTGAGGAAGGCAATCCAATGATACTACTTTTGTATATGGATGACCTGTTTGTAACAGGTGAGGATAGATTGATTGCCGACATGTAGCGGAATCTTGCTGCCGAGTTCGAGTTGAAGAACTTGGGGATGATGCACTATTTGTTTTTGGCATGGAGGTGTGCCAAAGTGCAGATGGAATCTTCCTTGGACAAGGGAAGTATGCAGTAGAGATATTGAAGAGGTTTGGGATGATGGACTGCAAGGCTATGTCCACACCTATGGCATCAAAACTGAAGCTTTTGTGTGATGCTTCATCTGAGCCAGTTGATATCACTATGTATTTTTTAGATGATTGGGTCCTTGATGTACCTGACGAACACGAGACCAAATATTTGCTTTGCGGTGAACACATTGAGCCGGTTCCTGACGGATCCGAGGAGTGTTCACCTGGTTATTGTAAAGCATATTCTAAGGTAACTGAAGGGTACAGTTGATTATGGGCTCAAGTATGATGCGAATCAAAAGTTTAACCTACAGGGTTATGTTGATTCAGATTGGGTAGGCAGTGCTGTAGATAGGGATCAGGTGTGATCTCTTGGCTTAGCAGGAAGCAGTCCTGCGTAGCACTGAGTACAGCCGAAGTAGAGTATGTTGCGATGGATGAGCAGGTTGCAGATGTATTGACCAAGACGTTGGCCAAAGTGCAGTTTGAGTACTTCAGAGAGAGGCTTGGTGCACTTCAGATCGAGGTTCCTTCCAAAGGGAAGTGATGAGTCCGGAAGATGCAGATGCAAATGAGCTTTTCTAACATGGTTGATGTGTTCTCCCTTGGTCATGATGTAATTACTAAGCCATTTTTCACATGGTGGTAGATGTGTTCTCCCATGGTGAAAAAGTAAGGGCTGGAGACTTCCCCGAATGGTGGTAGATGTGTTCTCCCATGTCGGTGGTGTAAGTGTTGGATGATGTGCATTTGGGTTGTGCTTCGTGGACAATGAGATGATCTGAAGAGGACGATGCTATGATGATCAGGAGGATCATGGATGATGAGCATCAGGATGATGCTCCAGTTACTACTCTGTATATGTATATGCATCATGTTGGATGCTTGTTATGATCAGTTGGATCATTTATGTATATATGCATCATGTTGGATGCTGGATATGATCAATTGAATCATTTATGTATGTATGCATCATGTTAGATGCTTGGACCATGTATCTGTATATGTATCAGGTGGATACTGAGATCATGTATGTTGATATGTATCAGGTGGATACATTGTATGATCAGGTAGATCATGTATGATGATATGTATTAGGTAGATACTTGGTATGCATCAGGTGGATGCATTGTATGATCAAGATGATCGTGGATGACGAGCTTCTCCATATGACATGCAGTAGGATGTTGTAGTGATGATGATTAGGATGATCATGTGTACATCAGGATGATGTATGGTGAGTATTAGGTTGATACTTTGTGGCCGTGGATCAAGTTGTGCAGATGAGCATGTTGGGAGATCCTATAGGTCGGAGTTGTGTACCCGTAACAACCTGGGATGCTCTTTCAAGACATTGCTCGGAGAGGACATGTAATCTGTTCCCTGGGAGATCTTCAGGTTGGAGTTGTGTACCCGTAACATCTTGAGATGCTCTTGCGAGGTTTTGTCCTATGGCATGCAATTTTCTCCTGGGAGATCTGGACAGGATGAAAAAGGCCTGAGATGCTTCAGCTAGGTTTTGCCATGACCACATTTAATTTTCTCCTGGGAGATCTGGATAGGATGAAAAAGGACTTAGATGCTTCAACCAAGTTTTGTGGTGGACCACATGTAATGTGCTCCTGGGAGATACGACAGGTAGAGTTGTGTGCTCGTAACATCCTGGGATGCTTCAGCCAGGTTTTGTGGTGAGATCACA
This sequence comes from Larix kaempferi, assembly GCA_027924585.1. NCBI lineage: Eukaryota > Viridiplantae > Streptophyta > Pinopsida > Pinales > Pinaceae > Larix > Larix kaempferi. Next base: position 7,066,429 of record BSBM01000008.1, read on the forward strand.
TGTAATGTGCTCCTGGGAGATATGACAGGTAGAGCTGTGTGCTCGTAATAGCCTGGGATGATTTTGCCAGGTTTTGTGATGGGTCACATGTAATGTGCTCTTGGGAGATCTGACAGGTAGAGCTGTGTGCTCGTAATAGCCTAGGATGTTGCAACCGGGTTTTGTGATGCACGTAATAAGTCCTGAGGATTCCACAGTTTGGCCAGTGATGATGAAGACCTACAGGTGGTGGGCCTACATCCAGTATGAAAAAGGACTGGCTCTGTAGAACTTCCTATGACGAGTAGATTCAGATATTGATTGACATAGCAACAACAGTGACGATGATGATGACTCGATGACGATTATCTAGTGACGATGATCCAGAGAGGATGACTTGTGCTAGAAGACATGTGTCGAGAAATACCTTCCTAGTTAAGAGGGAGTGTTGATGTATATGTAACTTCGGAATGTATTTCACCCATGTATTTCATATATGTATTTTGTACTCCTATAGAGATGGTATTATTCCTCTATACGAAAGTGGTTGTATTCCTATAGAGATGTTATTATTCCTCTATACGAAAGTGTCATCATTTATATTGTAAGTGTCATAACTTATACTTGATGAGTTATTAGACCACCTTGTTGGGGTCGGCCCTGTATAAGTCATGTGGGTCGAAGGGTTATTAGACCACCCTAGTGGGGGTCGTCCATGTGGGTCAAAGGGTTATTAGACCACCCTATTGGGTGTCGGCCCATTCAGCATTGTGTTATGTGGTTAAGTTAAGGCCGACCTAGTAAAGGTTATTAGGCAAGTCAAATCTAGTATAAATAGAGATAGGGAGATCTCTATTTCATCATTCTATTAACTCACTCACACTTTGGAGAGTGGGGCACTTATGGAGGAGGAGGCTCTGCTGCGAGGAGAAGACTATCTCTTTTATTCTGGTTGTATCATTGCTCTATCTATCTCTGAGGAAGTTATTGGAGTTTTTCACCTTTATGGTTTTCCCCAAGTAAACTTTGTGTCTCTTGTGTGCTTGCATTATTGCGTCCATGATTGATATGTTGTATATTTTCTGTACATGTTGTTCTCTTAGTTAATATCCTAAATCATATTGAAGTAAATTCTGAAAATTTAACAATAGGGAGGCTATGTGAGTGCATTGTAATTCTGCAAATTATTCGAAGAAGAAGAAACAGAGGTGCTAGTGCAGGTACCTTTGATTGCTAAGTCATAAAGACTGAATAACTATTACTACTGCAAGTTTAGGTCCTAAGCTTCTAGGTTTCTTCCTCCTGGTGGTTCAGTGAACAGGCTCGGGGGTCCTAAGGCAAGTAACTTGGATGTCTTCAGGAATTGGTTGGGTGGAACAGGATCCTTGGGTTGTTTGTTTCCCTACAGATTAACCAGGTTTTGTTGTTTCCTATTTTGTTTACAGTTTAATAATTCTATTTAGTAAAATCATCAAACTCTGTTTTGTAAGTGTATTTATTTTTTATTAGAAAATCGACTCTATATTTTTCCACGTGTTGTTATTTGCATCGTACTCTAGTATAGAGAAGCAAATTAAATAATAGATGAGAGATAGGCAGACTGCCATTTGAATTGATTAAATAATTATAGAAAGTGATTTGTTTCCATTCTGACCTATATCTAAACAAAGTAAGAATTTACTGTATAAGTATAGACAGTGTGATAGGATTCTTTTGTTATCTCATAAAATATAAATCTAGTTTAATTTCTGCACAGTAATGTATTTTCCTCCTATTTCCATTCAATCAAGAGAGTAAACAAATACAATTAAAATCCTATATATCATGTTTGCCAAGAAATAATATGTCCAGGGTTCATTTCACAGTTACAAGAACTAATTAACTTGTAATTTTTCTGATCATCCTACATATTTAGGTTCTACATGAGTTTTTCTATTTTGATTTCATATATTTTTTGTTTTTGTAATAGTCTCAAAAACTAATACATAACAAACCCTAATTCTATTTTCAAACATCGTATGTTATTTCTCTCTGAATTTATTCCTAGCAGCTGTAAAAATAAATATAATCCTTTCAGAAAATCATTACAAGCATTCTAAAATTAGAAGCTAAGACACAGTAAATTACATGCAAGCATGTTGTAGAATAGTACTATATAGATTTTAGTATTCACTTTTAATTTCATAGAAATCTAAGGTTTCCATTTTTTGCTTCCAAGTTCTTTTCAAAACCCTAAGGTCGAATCTTGACCCTTTAAGTATAAATGTTTTAAACTCTACTGTTACAAGCCACATAGACTTTTGTTTTTCGAGCTTCAAACTCAGATTGAAGGCGTGGCTAGGGATCTAGTAACCCTGCCAAATATACAAATTCATTTTACATAAACAAAACATTGCATTAAGCAATTTATCACTCTACAGTTGCAGGTTCGAGTCGCATTCATCCAACATTCCTAATTTTTCTACGAATGTTTCCTTTACCATTACAAAAAAATCAACCACTGTTTTTAGTAAACCATAGTATCGAGATCCTAAACTAAAATAGCACAACATTTAAATCTACCAGAATTATGTTATTTCCAAGTCTAAAGACTTTCAACCATTACTGTACATTAGCCATTTGGTCACTGCTTAAAAACAAACATTTTCTATACAATGTTTCTTAAACAAAACTTTTCATTATGAATGAGCCATTGTTTACAAAAGAAAAAAAAGCTCTCGGCTCCTTGGATTTCATGTCTAAACAATGAAAGAAGTTCAATAGAGATCACGATGAAACCCTTTTAAGAGTTCAAAGTATAGGGTATAACCCTTAACAAAGCAACAGTGTAAAAACCAGTTCGAGAATATTTACTAACACTACAGCATTACATCTCAAGTAACAGCTAGAGACAAAGGACTTATCCTCTTTATAACTTGTTCAAACAAAAACAATTAAAGGCGGCCATCACTCCAGTTAAGGATTTCTTTTCAACTCTCGTCTTTTGTTTTCACCATGCCAAAGGTACCTATGAGGGTTTTATAAACCACCGAGGCTTACCAGGAGGGTGTTGCAGCATCCTCAACTTGATTTTTGAACATAGCAAACCACCAACGAACTAAACCTGCCAGTTAAAAATTTCTACGGGTTAAAACAAAGAAAATTCATATATATTTTAACTATAAAAAAAAACTACTGTTTTGTTATTGAAAAAGCTTACCTGACAACGAAACTCCTGAGGTTCGACACTTCACACCAGAAAGAAGACGAGCCTTAGCTTTTGCAGCATTTACGAGTTGCAAACTCAAAAAAAACTTTATAACAGGGAGAATCGAACTCTTGTTCCAAATCACACTCCATCAACTGACCCTTGAACTTTCTAACTCTTACAATGGCTGAATCGCGACTCTTCTTCACCAGGATCATAACCTGTAACCTTTAAAATTTCACTCACAGGTCTAAGGTTCAAAACCTCCCAACAGCAAAAACTTCAAACCCTACATCGTAGCAATACTGTTGGCCTTGCTACCTCACAACTAACACAACAATGAATGATAGGAAGAACATTTTCATTACTTACCATGCAAAGATAGGGTTTCTTTGTTAACCCTAGATCTTGACAAGATCAATGGTGCAAGAGTTGCCAACCGGCACTTTGAATTTCAAGAAAATATGGCAATCAATACCACATTTATTGTTAATCTACCAAGTTGCCAATACAACTGTTATGAGTCGTATCAAGACACCACTAAGCATAGCATGGTAACTTGGTTACATAAAGAACATCCACATAAGCATCTACATCCCTCAACTGGTAGGATCGATACCTTCTATCACGTGAAGAACCATTACATGGTTATCCAACACGACAATCCACCAGAGACTCATATAGAAGCATTAATGACCTAGTCTCGATACTTTAAACCTGCCAGCTTTTGTTGATAAGGAATTTAATTCATGTTCCATCCATTATCAATACATTAGCCTATGCATTTTGGTATAGTGTGAACATTGTATCGTTAATATGTAAAATCGTTATCATAATAGGCATGGTATTTTAAATGTCTCTACGTGTAAATATTTCATAACACTTCAATGTATGGAATTCAAAGTTTATAGTTGCAATTCTTTTCAGTTTAGGTATTATAATAATAGTAACACATCATTGACATATGAACACATAGTACTTATGTCACATTATATTTCTATGTTATGGATACATCGTGATATGGTATTGAAATCCAACCTAACATAACGATAGTTAATATGCATAATTATCATGTGCCACAATTATATCATCTCTTTAGTAGATGTTTAGACCTTAGGAAAAGTCTTTTTGGTTTCATGCTTTAGCCATTCTTTTTAAAATCATTGATAAATATGGTACCGAGGAATATTCTAAAGTACTGTTGATACAAAAATATATTTCTGATAGTTTCTTTGAATTAGTATAAACTCTAATTTCTTCGAGGCTTCAAATAGAATTACAATGAGCAACTGTAATACTGTTTAATATTTAAAATAATAGCAATGTAAACATATTTGGCGACATGATTTCAGTATGGTGGAACGTTGAAATCCATCTAGGAAATAGTAATAGGAACCAAAATATCCATACCTCCAGTAAAATTGAATTGCATAGAAATACTTAGAAATTATCACAATACAATGACGTTACTCTTGAAAGAAGCTTGTACTCTAATTTCTTGCTGTCGCAGGAATTCTTACCTGTTTTTCTGCACATGGGAAAATATAATTCAAATGCATTAGCTAAACATAGCTAAGTAAACCCCAGGGTACCTCGTAGGACCCCTTTAACATCAAAGAAGCAAACTGTCAGTATTGCATCAAAATTACACTTAAGTAAATATAGTGCACAGCTTATATTTACATTTAGAACTATTGATCTCATTACTTAGGAATTACAGTTAACACTTTTCAGTGTCGTAAGTATAATAAAAGAATTATGACGTGTAGAAATATTTAAATGTCTCTAGCTAAAAGAATTCATTAATTAATTTGTCTTTGCATAATGGTTTAACTAATCATTGCTACCTTCTTAAGAATTTATTACTTCCGCAATTGAAACGATAACATTTAATGATGTTTTAAAAATTTTAATTTTTTGTGAATTTAGTGGGATGCTACACTTCCCGAGCTCAAGGAAATTTTTAAGGGCGAAATTTCGCCAATTGGCTATTTTTTGGGTTTTTTTTCAAAAAATAAATTCGCTATTTGGTCATTTTTAGTCTCTAATATCGCCTATATTTGCATAAAATCTATTTTTTTATCATAATATTCACCAAAATTTACAAGTTTCAGTAGTAAATTGTATGTTTCATATTTAATATTCGCCTACCTATCTATATATATGTTTTTGCCAATCCAAAATAATCGCCTAGAATACTATACTTAAGTATACTATTAGAATCCTTAAAAAATACCCTGCCCGAGCTGTGCAAGATTAAACTTCCACGTCAGAAGTTCGATAAAGACCTTGTTCTCGCACTCATCAAAGTGCATGTTTACACTTCTGAAAATTTTATTTTTGACATGGATCCACTATGTATTGTTCGTTTCGATGCTTTTTAACTACTGAGCATGGGTATTCCTACCTCATGAAGATATTATATATTTGATAAATTGCTATGTTTGACTTACAGTTGTTTCCCTGAATCCTGCACCCATGATCTTATCCTTTCCTCATCCTTGATTTGATCAATAAAAAGTATTAGTATGAAGAGTATCAATTTCGATAATGTATTTCGGACCTCACACATTAGGGAGCATCTGTTAACAAAAAAATAACACCCTTAACCAAGTGAAGGAAGAAGCATGTTTTTACTATGTGCCCACAACATGAAGACAAAAGACAAGTATAGAATAGAATAGTCCTCTCTAATCTAATCACTACTTCCATAACTGGAAGGATTGAGTGAAGAAAGAAGGATCCCAAAGAGACAAGGTTCAGTGATTGAACTACTCAATTGAAAGCTCAAATCTAAGCTCCACAAATCAAATAGTTAGAAGAAATGCACAAAAGTGCATTAATTGTACTTAAATATGCTAAAGTTGTGACAAAATCCTAAAAATACTATGGAAAGTGGGTTTTTGAGAGAAAATAATCAAAAATCATGAAAAGGGATTATCTCACATTGAAAAGAGAAACTTAAGAGCCCATTTCCCAATGCTATAAAACAAAGGCATTTGGGGCATGGTAAGAGGAGGAAAAAGGAAGAGCAAAGGCATGCTGGAGATATTTGGAGGATTAGAAATATTGTAATCTTCATCAAAGGCAAGGGTGGAGAAATTATATCTCATGGAAAAGGAAAAGGGATGCACATCAAGCTAGATTGCAAGTATGTATCTTCTTCTTTAGCATAATATGAAACAATTCCATTCTCTTCTAATTCATGATTTTAAATATGTTAGGGGATGATGAATGATTGTGGATTTCTGACATTGAATATTCACCTACTTCATACTAATATAGATGTTTTAAAGTAGATCTAACACTACCTTAAAATCTATTATCATGTCATGGTACCAGCTTACAATGAATTACACAATAATATCTTTCAAGCTACCGAAGTTGTCCATCAATGGCGCGTTCATGTTGTTTAAGATTGTAGCGGTCCTTAGCTTTTGGGATTCGTCTCTCCACCTTCCATTTGATTCTTTACCCCAATTAAGAATATCATTCCATATTCTTTGCCATTGTTGTTCAACCACCTTGTAATTTCTGATGAGCTGTAGTCTGGTTTCCAATGGTGAGGTGGCTTTTTCTAGTTCTCTGAATTTGGTGGTTGTAGATCTGGTCGTTGTTTGAGGTTTCTTGGGTGCCACCTCTATTACAGGATTCTCAAGTTTGAAATTGTGCTCTAAGGGTTCAGATGGCTCTATGATGTGAAAGTCAAGCTCTTGGAAGAATATAAGCCAAGAGTCCTCGAGTTCGGTATTTATAGAGGGGATGTTCTGCACAAGCGAGTGCGTATCAGGTGGCTTCATTGATTGCAGGTTTGGTGAATAATTTAATTTTCAATGACAAGTTGTCGGCCCTTCTAGTGCCGCATTTCAACTTCTTCGTTCTATGTGTCGGGATTTTTGGGAACTTCTCGTTATTCTTTCTTCAACGATGATATTTCAGACTGCTTCCTTTGATGTGTTGTTTCAGTCGGGTATAGGTAATCAAAGTCGGGAGTCTCTTTCGACATTTTCTTGTCAACTTGTTCCTTCTTGTCTATTCCTCTCATACCATCGATCATGCCTCAGACTCTGTTTTCTGCAGCTTTTTGCATGTCCTTTGTCAACATTGTCTCTCTAGTCTCTTGTCATGATGTTATTTCTACCTAACTTAATTTGAATGATTTCTTATAGTGCTTCTTCCTCAAGGTAGTTATAACAATTTTTATTTTATGCTTTATACTGCTTTAGTCGGGCGTCATTGACATGCTTCCTAAACACGCTTCCTTATAACGTATGTATTCGAACTGATCCATTGGTATTGATATATTTGAAAACATATGGACCCATCCATTCTGTGTGCAACTTTTTAGGTTTCCCTTTTACTCAACTATTGTATAGTAATTCCAAATCACCAACTGATATATTCTTGCACTTGATATTTCTATCATACCAAGCCTTTTGCTGTTGCTTTTGAATTTCTTAGTGGTGTATAGCTATCTATCGGATTTATTTGATCTTTGACAGCTAGATCAGTCTCTCTTTTCTAGCGTGTTCGACATCGATATGTAGTACTTCAGCAATTATAGGAGCTTGTTGTCGAATGTGCAATGGGACGACTGCTTCTCGGTCGTATACAAGCTTAAATGGGGTCTGTCCTGTCGATATTGTGTATGCTATTCTATAAGCCCATAGTACTACAGGTATCTTGTCGTCCCAGTCATCCTTGTCGACGTTGCACATATTCGTTAGACCTCTAGTGAGTGTTTTGTTAAAATATTCTACCATTCCATTGGACTACAGATTATATGATGTGCTTATCTGATGCTCAATTAAGAATTCTTTCGTGATGATGGAAATTGGTTTACAAACAAAGTGTGATACCTGGTCACTGATCAAAGTAAGAAAACATACAAACCTTGTGAGGATATTATCATATATAAACTTATCATCTACTTCACTCGAATAGGTCTCGATAGGTTCTGCCTCTTCCCATTTGGTAACATGTTCGACTGCAGTGATGATGTATCTTGCTACTGTTCGTCTTCCAAGTATCAGGAATGGTCCAATGAATTCTATTGCTCATATTTCAAATGTTAAGCTTGGATTTATTGGTAAAAGGGGAATTTATGTACTTGGCAGAGGTCATCCCATCTGCTGACATCTATCACATTTGCTTACAAATTCTCAAAAATCTTTATGTATTGTCGGCCACCATAATCCCGAATGCAACATTTTCCTTTCTATTATGTCAGCCTAAAAAAAATGTTCTCCCATCATTTTATAATGTGCCTCAATGAGTATGCTTTGTCTTCATGGTCAAGAGCACAGCGTCGTAATACGTCGTTAGGTCCAAGTTTGTAGAGGAACCCATTAATTATAGTGTACGATGCATCCTTCATTGCTAAGATCTTCTTTTTCTTATCTTGCATTCCTTCTCATGATTTTCCATCTTCTAAGAATTGTGTGATCTCTGCTAACTCCAACGAGACAGATTTGATTCTAAACAAATGAGCATCAAGAAAGTCATCCTCAATTCCTGTCGGTTCTTATCCCGTGTCTATTCTCGGCAGGTGGTCGGGTCCGACATTTGCTTTAGCTGGTCGAACTATAACTTCGAATTCGAATTCTTGAAATAACAACAGCCAATGACCAAGTCTTCCGTGGTGTAACGGTTTATTGACTAAATATTTGAGTGCTTGGTGATTTGTGTAAAACAAAAAGGGTTTATCTAATAAATAATGTCGGTATTTCTGCAATGCAATTACCATACCCAACGCTTCCCTTTCTGTTGTTGAATAGTTCCTTTTTTCTCTATTCAATTTTTTGCTACTGAATGCGTTGGGATAGTCCATTCCATCATCACTTGGTTCTGTTAAAATTGCACCAACTTCTATGCCTAAAGCATCTATATGCACGTGGAATTTCTTTGACTAGTTCAAGAATCTCAGTATGGGTGCTTCGACTAACTTTCTCCTTAAAATTTCAAATGATTTATTGCACTCGTCGGTCCACTGGTATTCTTGATTTTCCTTTAGAAATTCTTCCAAAGGATATGTCATGTAGGAGTAATGTGGAATAAACTTCCTATAATATCCCATATGGACCAACAAGATTCTCACTTGTTTAGAGTTAACTAGTGGTTTTAAGTCAAGAATTATCTTGATTTTTTCATAGTCGACTTTTATGCCTTCTTTGCATACAACATGTCTCAGCAATATTCCGAATAGAGTTGCAAATATGCATTTTTTTATATTCAGTGAGAGTTGTATTTGTCTACATATTTCCATCATCAGTCTGATCCATTTACAATGATCCCTCGACATGGAATATATTGTCCATTCATCGAAGTAGACAGCCATGGTTTTATATATGTACTCTTGAAATGCTTTGACAACAATTATGGAAAAGACGACCGGTGCATTCTTTAGTCCAAATGGAATGACTTTGTATGAAAATGATCTAAATTCATAGATGAATGTAGTCTTCTTCTAATCTTCCTATACAATGGGTACTTGGTTGTATCCAAAGAATCCGTCCGTGAATGAGTAACATTCATGACCTGCAACTTCGTTAATAATTTCATCAGCAAACGGAGTAGGAAAAGGGTCAGTAAGTGTTACTTTATTAAGCTCTTTGAAGTCGACACATATTCGAAGTCGAGTAGGATCATGCTTCTTTTGTTGGACAGCCATCCTACTTGCCTAATCTGATTGATTGATAGGGTAGATGATTCCAGCGACAAGCATGTTGTTGATCTCTTTCTTAACAATTTCCTTATATTTGTGCACTAGATTGTACGACATTTTCTTCACTGTATTTTCGTTTGGTTTAATATCAATTTTCATCTTGCTCATTTATTGTACTAGGCCTTTGAGATATTTGTGATCCAAAGGAAATACATCTTGAAATTATTTGAGGAGACTTGTGATTTCTGTTGTTTGTTCTTCATTCTAGTATTCACTGAATTTTTCCATTTTTGGTATGTCGTCATTACATATGTCGATTTATTTCATCTTAAATTTCACATCCATCCATTCTGGTGCTCTTCTTTCATTGATCGGTCATTCTCCTTCCTTGAGTTGCGTGAATGTCGGTGGAAAGTATTTTTCCGTTAGTCTTTCAGGATCTTCTTGTTATGTTGCTTCGAATTTGAAGGTTCTTCTGATCAGCTTGGATGTGCCTGGATGCTCTTGTTTCCATTTGAATCTCTTTCCCTTTGTTTTCTCCATTTCTAGTTGTAATCTTGTCGCATGCTGGATTCCTGTCAACTTGATGTTATTTCATATAGCGGGTTGTTGAGAAATATGTTGATTATCATTTGATATGTTATTGCTTGTTGGTTGTAGAAATGTTTTCACTTGGTTTCTTGCTTCGAGTAATTTATCCTCCTTTGAAATAATTTGAATTCTTCGATAAAATTTTCTTTTATATATTTCCATATGAATGTTTCTCCTCTTACCTTTTCCATTTTGTACCATTTTTTTGACAAATCGTTGAGTGTATTTGGGAAAATATGTGGCCATGCTCTTTCATATGTGTATCCTAATCTTCTCCATTCCCTTTCACAGTTATTGATGTGTACTTTAGGATCTTGTCCTTGCATGAACAATGGAATTATTGCTTGAGTTGTTAGTTTCTTTCATCCAAATATTTCAACAAAATATGTTGAAACAATGGTCCAAGTCTGGAGTCTCGATTGGTGCGTATCCCACCATCTTGTTGCTTGACCTATGAATGTCTCAACCAAGCTTTGTAGTTGTCCTTGTTCTCCAAAATTATTTGATACCTACTCGACATGTATAGACGGAGATTCACGTTCCTTGTATCTCAGCGGAGGAGTGTATGTCGAGTCAATTTTCTCCAGTGCGAATATTGGATATTCGCGGATTTTTCTTTCGAATATATTTGGGATGGTAGAGATAGATAATAATTGCTTTGTTTTCTTCTTGGGAATAGCTTCGATTGTCCAACATTCTCTAGATTTCAATTCATAGTTTTCTATCTTCCAGTCATATAGTTCGGCATCTGAATTGTATCCGATCGATGCAGGATTTCCAAGATGGAGCTCTCCTCGTGAGTTAGGTTCAGTATAGTCTTCATCACTCTTTATCTAATATAGATGTCGGATGTCATTATCATCATCAATTGGTTCTATCCAAGGTTATCCTTGTGACGGGTAAATATGTACTATGACTTTTTGACCATTACCTTTGAGTTTGATTCATTCCTTTTCGAGCAATATTGTGGCCTTCATTTTTCTACCCCAAGGTCAGCTAACAAGTGTTGGAAATGAACTGGATCCCTCTTTGGTATTTATGATTTTGAAGTCAACTTTTGTCATTATTCCCTTGATAGATGCTTCGACATCTCTCCACACTCTGATTGGTTCAATCAGACATTGGTCGACTAGTTTCAAGTAGATGCCCGATTCTTGTAGTTGAACCAAAGTCAAGGACTACCTGTTGGACACAATATCATTTTATTTCAAGGTCGAAAAGAGGGTAGGCATCAATATTGTCTTTTTTATTTAGTCGACATATGTTTTTAGCTTGCTTTGCATCGACATATTTGTTCTTAATATTGCACTTCAAGTCTATTAATTATGTGACAAATTCTTCTTTAGTTATTAAATTGACCAATTCATGAGTAGCTTCTTGTCCAGATTCATCGTCATCTTCTTGAGATTTCAGTTCATGGAATATATCAGATTCATTTTTAAAGAGATGTTTTTTCTTATTTGGATTCAGGTAATCCTCTTTATTCATTATTTTTCTAATTTGTGGATTATCATGACCAGTTCTAGTTCCTTTCCTTGTTACAATTTGAAGATTCTTCGTTCTAATTACATCATATTTAGGAACACAAGATAAGACATTAATATTCTTTTTATATTGATCTTTTCAAGTATAGTAGGGAAATCCTCCCAATAGTGATCCCCTACTCCACATTTTGTACAAAATTTCAGATCTATTCGATATTTGTAAGGACAGTCTACATAACGATGTCCTTCATTATGACATGTGAAACATTGTATGGGTCGATGAGGTCAGAAGTATCGAATTCCATTATTGTTACCTCGACCTGGGAATAATTCACGTTGATTGAAATTGTCATTGCAACGATCATATCTTCTGCTGTCATATCTTGGATATCTGTCATTTCTGTCATTTAGGTAATTTCTATTGCTCCTTTCATTTCTGTCACTTCTTTGGTTGATAGAATTGGTCTCGTATACCATGTGGTATTTTTGTTTGTTCTTTAAATTAAAATGACATTCTATTATGGAATGAGTACTAAATTCGCATATAGCACACCACTTAGCTTGATTGTTCTTCATGTTGTATGGGAAATCTTTTGTAGCAAGAGAGTCATACTCTTGAAAAATATCGCATAATCACTTTGTCCGTACAAGTCGAGCATCTTAATGTCGATCATCATGAAAACAATAGTATTTTGCATGCCCTATTGTGGAACATTTTGTACACCAAATTTATACTCCTCTGAGGTTGATATCTTGGATGGATTTCTGCATGTTATCCATTCATTCCTTGATATATCTATTGACAGGGGATATGGGGTAGTCGTCATCCATTTCTAATTGCAAAGTTTTCATCAGGGCATCTTCATACATGGTGATGTTGTGCCAACAGACGTGCACTTTGATCTTCCGTAATAGGCCAGCTACAAACCATTGGATCAATATCTTTTCCTCAATGTCATATTCGATCTGGCTCAGTAGATATTTGAATCTCTTGTCATACTCCCTCATAGTTTCTGTCGGATTTTGCATTGTAGTCTTCAACTTTTCAGCAGCCAAGTACTTCGCATACGACATGTTAAAGAAGGATAAGAAATGTTGTTTGATTTGAGCCTTTGTTGCATTGGGTGTTTTGTAATATATCCCATATACTAGGTTAGTGCTCTTTTTCGTAATGAGCCATCAAATTCCGCCATCTGTCGGTCTTCATTGGTAAGGGCTTTAGCTCCCCATATCGATTCACATACAAACCAATGCCCTCTAGGATATTCATCACCTTCGTAGAAAGGAAGGTGTGTTGTTCTTTGCACCATGTCTATTACGAATTCAACCTCTAAGCTTACTGGTGGAGACAGTGGATTGTTTACGGTGATAGAATTACTTGCTTCGACAGGTACTATTGCTAAATGTGTATTTGGAGTTTGTTCTTCAATTTCAATGATAGATTCTGGAAATTCGGACGGTTCTTCGTTGGTTATCGGGGGTCAACTTTAATCAATCACTTCTGTTGAAATCCAGGTAAAATTTTCTCAATATGGATTTCACTTCTCCTCGGATTTTCATATGAACTCAACGAATCACTCAATGCTAGAAGTGGCAGGGGGGCGCTTCCGCACGATCTGAATAAAGTATATGAAAACTTTTGTTTGAGAAATTGAGTTGAAAAGTGACCCAGTTCCCTTCTTCCCGTCGATGAATCAACAATCTGTCAACTTTATCACCTTCATTGCTTCTTCGACTCCATATTCTTGACTGACCAACATGAATTCCTAAATCTTCTTCGACAATATACTGCACTCAAACACTCTTATTTAGATGTAGTGGAGAATGTGGTGTTATTACGTCGGGTATGTTTACTTGGAGAGCTCCATCATGCTCGATCCACAAGTATTCATCCATCGGCGACATATCTTTATCAACACCCCTTTCTTGTCGAGCTCAACTCGAATCTGGAGGATTTCCTTCTTCATCTGTCATTATACCCAACCTCCATTTGTTATGGAGCGCACTAACCTACTCCCTTATCTCTTCACGCTACTCTCTACTCTTTTCTCGTTCAATATTCTAGATATCCAGAGTGCTTTTGTGACTCATAGTTCTATTTTTGTCGAATTTTTTAGATTTTTCATTGTTGGTCATGTCATCTTTTCATCTATCGACTTTTGCCATGCATCTATTCCATCAGAAACGTGTTTGGATACCCCCCCAATGTCGTCCCGAAGCTCTTTAGGTGACTAGGGAAGTAAGTTACTTCATTTTCTAAAGAAATATTCCCACTCTCGTTCTTGTATGAATTTCTCCCACTTTCTTTCCTTTTTTTCCCAATTCCAGTTCGGGAGTGGTGGAAACAATATGGTTCGAGTCTCGACAATATCCGCTACGCCTTTGTCAATCAGGAACTTGAACAAAAGTACTAGTAAATATCAGAGAAACTGGTCGGTAAGTTCGTTATACAACCTTTTCCTCATGTTGTCGATGGACACTCGCTCTTCAATAGCACATTCTTCATAGAACTCGTCAGCAATTTTTTCACACTATTCTAGTAGATTCGTACGACCTCCTCTGATAAGATTTATAATTAATTTGTGTTATTTTTCATCTGTTGGTCTTTTCATCCAGGATCTTCTTCAGCGTGGATGATACAGAATCTATGAATTTTTCATGCGTCTCGGGAAAGAACTTTTCTCTTGCTTGAACAATAGTCAGCTTGTTTCTTCTAGCATAGTTTTGCAGGTAATTTGTTATCTTCCTCTCCCACCAATCCTTAATTTCGTGCTCTGATATCATTTGTTCCTGCTCACTGTCATCTTGTGCATGCATCATCGGCAACAAAACCAATGTTGTAGTTGGGGGGGTTGCATGGTTACCAGTGATACATACGATAATATTATACAAAAGCAATCACAAAGATACAGATACAATACAAGTAATGGGAGACGAAGCAACAAGCCCTTTATTATTCAGCAAGATATGTAGAAGAGTTATAGATATATGAATAGTCTCTAATTAACATATAGGTTGGCTCACCAACCTATTTATAAAATTGAAAAACAGTTACATAACTATTTTTCGGTTCAACTGACCAACCCAACATGTTATTGGTAGACACAATCCGTCGACATATATTACAATTAGTCAAAGGGAGGACCTAGTTGGAAAGTCGACTTAGGCTCCTCCATCAAGGAGAAGAAGAAAAGGAAGGTTGATAAGAAGAAGGATAAGAAATAGACCAAGCATAAACCAACTGTCTCTGATGACACTCATTCTATAAAAACACCTCGTAGACCCAATTTCCCTTGCAGTATTTGTAGGGGCGATCACCTTCTTAAGGTTTGTCCTCGTATTTCAAAAGTATTAGAAGAGTGGTCTAAATCCTCCAAACAACCTATATCATCATCCTCTGGACATCATACTCATGATACCCCATCGACTAGTGACTCTATGGTTAAGGTTCGGAAAGGTAAAGTTAAGAATCCTTGTTTGTTATGTAAGGACATGCACCTTACTTAACTTTGTCCTCACATGGATGAACCTTCACAATTGTTGCAAGACATTAGTGTATCCCAAAATCACCTTCCAACTGGATATCATAAGTTGTCCCTTGACCCCTTATTGGTTCATAAAGTGGTCGATCTAGTTACATCCTCGGTCGATCATATTCTTCCCTTGAAGAGTGAATCCAAAGGAGTCGATCTTGCTCCACCCTCGGTCGATTTCACTCTTTCCTCAAAAAGTGGAGAACAAGTAGGTCATCCCACTTTTCCTTTGAAGAGTGAAGTTAAAGTAGTCGATTCAACATCATATCCACTCGATCCCACTCTTTCATTGGAAAATGTTGAGACTGAAGTAGTCACCATGACACAATCTTTGTCTCATCCTAGTTTTCCAGTTGAGAGTGAACTACAAACTAATGATGTTTTCTTAGTCAGTTCATATTGTTCTAGACAAAGGGAAATCTTGTCCATTTCCATGGGTTCCCCTCCAAGTATTGAGGTCATTTCCTTTGATTGGAGTATTCTAATAGAATCTTGTCTTCCTTTAGGTGTTACTTTCCAGATATCTATAGAAGTTACCAGTAGGAACATACTTCACACTATTGTTGATGAAGGAGCTTATGTTAGTATTTTATCCTCAACTACTTGGAAAGATATATGATCTCCTCAGCTTGTGCCAGCCATTGATCAGATATTGGATTTTAATAGAAGACCTACTAGACCTTTAGGGATCCCTCCTCAATTACCTATTACCTTAGGAGGGAAAATTGTCTGCATTGATGTTATGGTAGTCCAAGGTCCATTAGATTTTAGTCTGCTTCTTCGGAGAGATTATTTCTATTCCATGAAAGTTGTAGTGTCCACACTCTTTCGAGTGATGTATTTTCCTCATCATGGAAACATAGTGACCATTGATTAACTTTCCTTTGTTACACTTAATCATTGTATGACTGCCAGCCACCAAACTTCCCTGAATGTTCAACATGTCCTAGTGGTTCCTCCCCCATCGTCAGCTATGTCTCTCGGTTCTGGACATCACGGAGAAGTTGAGTCGTTAGCAAACCAATAATTTCTTCCCATCATGGAAGAAGCTTAGAGGGGAATGTTTCCAGCCTATGGACATCATGTTGGAGTTAAGACCACTAGCTTCTTATAATGAGGGAAAACTACCAACTTCTAGACATCATGTTGGGTAGGAACCAACTTCGAGCATAGTTTTATTTTGTTTTAAGCTCGTTAAAAAATGAAATGGGATACTTTAAGTATAGTTATTTTCTATTTCAAGATTGTGTAAAAATGAAACAAGCCCCTACAAGCATACTTTACTTTCAGTTTCAATCTTGTGTAAAAATGAAACCTATCATGAGAAGAGTTCCCTTTCTATGTCAAGCTCGTTAAAAAAAGAAACAAAATCCTCTCCCATTGGACTCATAAAATCAAATATCAGATGACCCTTTTGGGACCGAACCCCTCCTTTCTCATGTTCATAAAACATGTGAGATTGGACTCGTCTGAAGGATGAGCTATACCGAGAATCTATTATCCTCCTCAAGCTCGTTAAAAAATAAAGAGGTACTTGTAAAACATGATGGGGGTTGGGGAGAAATAAGCTAAGTTTGTCTTCGAAATTTTTATGGCAGCTTGTGTCCCCCTTGAATATGACACTTGTTTCCATCTCGTCAT
Source organism: Larix kaempferi (assembly GCA_027924585.1). Taxonomy (NCBI): domain Eukaryota; kingdom Viridiplantae; phylum Streptophyta; class Pinopsida; order Pinales; family Pinaceae; genus Larix; species Larix kaempferi. Next base: position 7,083,508 of record BSBM01000008.1, read on the forward strand.
ACAGTTGGGTAATTTGATGGTCTCTAAGTCATGCTAATTTCATGAATCATCCCACTCCTTCAAGTCATCTGAAGAATGCCTCAGTCATCGTTGCATTATGTATTGGTCTCTGCCTCGTTGATTCAATTCTGCCAAGTCATTGTTGTCGTGCCATTCATGTTTGAGGGAAGTTTACCCAAGTTAGCCTCTGCAATATTGTCATCACTTACATCCTTGTGTTAGTGCATACTCATCTGATTCATTTCTTCACATCACTTTCCTATGTTGGTTTTGTTTTGATGATGTGGGATTCACCATGTCTCTCCTTCAAAGAGTTTATTCCTATCGAATTCAACACATCATCCATGAATTAGAATTAGAAACCAACCTTAGTACCTGCATGCCTCAATGGCAGGTCTCCTTGTATTCGACAGTAGGTTTTCATCATTGACGTATGATCGAATAATACCTCGAATGTTCGACATCAAAACATTTATTCACATTCATTGGGTTGTACCAGTGATATCTTGGGGATCATTTTCATCATTGGTGATTTCCCTCGCATTTGTTAACGGTTTACATTATTGACCGATAATCAAGTGGTTTCTACCATGTTCAACTTCAACACCTTGTAATCACATGATTAGACTTGTATCGATTTGGGATCGGGTAGAAGACCCTGGATAGTTCTGAAGTCTATTTAACACATCCAGGTTGCGATGGTGATTTTTTGAGTAGGTTCCCACATGGACATTATGTTGGTGACCTCATTGATGTATTGTCACACAGATCCACTCTTGTATTTGTCATGGCTCTTTCATTGTCTTATCATGGATCTACGCTTGTAGTATAGAAGCCATGATTTGTCTTCAGTCATTATTGAGTCAGTACTATCATGGATCTGCGATGTATTGGTTGGTAGCCATGCTTTGAGTCAGTTGTTCCGAGCATGGGTATTCCCTCCTAAAGGTTTTTAGACATATTTTTGATGTTTGCTTACATCTCTTCTCCATTTTTCTTTTAGATATCCCTGCAGAATTAATTATTGGTAAAGTGTTTCGGCCATCAGATTCTTCTAACCTCACACTTTAGGGGGCATCTGTTACACCTCAAATTGTCACACTGTGTACCATTGAGAGTCTTCATGTCATATCACCATGAGAAACATGATTTTTGTGCCTCTTAGGGATGCTAGGACCCCTTTTCATCATGTTGGTTCCTTCCCTAGTCACATTTGGAAGAAAATCCAACAATTTAGGGGTCAAAAACCACTTGACCTAACCCACTTATTGGCCTCCTAAAGATATTTTCGCGCTCTGCTAGTGGTACAAGGAGTGAAAATTCCTGATTTTCACATTTTGTATGCCTATGGGGCCCCAAAAATTACAACATTTTCACCCTTTTCTCAGTTATAGGGGTGCGTAAATCCATATATAACCATTTTCCTTAGATTTTGGACCTTGGATCTTGAGGATATTTTCATGGGATGAGGTCCCCCTTCAAATACCCTCTCACATTCCCTCCTTGGAATAGTTTAGATGCTTGTTCCACATCTTCCTCACTTAGATCTATAATATCCTCTTAGTGGTTGGCCTCCCAAATCCTACTTAAAGAGAGCCATCCATGAGCTATGGGGGGTGATCCTGGAAGCACCAAACTTATGATCCTAAGAGTATTACATGGGTGATTTTTGAGATCTTGGAAGGAGGAAATGCTTCTTTGGACATCAAGGTATAACACTGTAATCAACTTCTTTTTGCTTTCTTATCATTAATATAACTTAGCCTATTCCTCCCATTTTCATGTATTTAGTGATGAATGCATGAAATTGTCTATGTTTTTATAGTCAGATCTTTGTTTATACATATATTTCTTTGGAGAAGGTGTTGTCTTGCTATTGTGAATAGGTTCATAAGTCCATGATCGAAAGGACGGAGTTGGAGAAACTTAGGATCAATGAGGACAACCATCAGAGTGAGGTATTCTATCTACCTACTTTGTATTTCCATAGCTTGTTAGTTTATGTATGAGCTAGATTTAGGAGGATTATAGTTTCTATTTGTTTCCTTTTTGTCTTGGGTAGGAAACTAGGGGCCTTTTCTAATCCCAAGGGGATATCTACCTATCCATAGGGATATTTTCTCACTAAAAGGTGGAAGCTAAATTCTATCTTACAACTCCTAGAATCTAGGAAGAGGACTCATAAGTGACAAAAACACATAAATAGGAGGGAATTTATCCCAAGGATGGCGCACTAGGAAAGAGGGGCCCTTTAAAGTATGTATAAGGTGCAACAATAACTCTATAGTTCATAAAAATAGAAAATGGGTTCCGTTGTACAATGTTTGGGTGACCAACACTATCAAAGTTACCAACGCACAAAATGAACTAGAATGGAAAACTACCATCCAACAACAAGTTATAGGGTGCTATGGATGTCCCCCATTCCCCCTCACTCCGTCAGATCCATTGTCTCCCATACTCTTTTAGTTTCCTTTGCTCAACCAATTGTTTACTTAATTAATAGCAACAATCATTCAAAGATAACAATAATGGAAATAACAATAACAACAACACAATTAACATTAATAATAATAATAATGCCAATGTCCATAATCACATCATCAAACAAATGAGCATAAGTGCATAGTCACATTCACAAATAGAACATAATTCCATAGTCAGATAAAATATCTTAAGTCCATTGCTTAACAACCGGGGTATTACATCCCCCTCCCCCTTAAACAATGCATCGCCCTCAATGCATATTTATTACATACATGCCATAAACATCAAAATTTCAAAATATATGAGGGTATGCTTCCCTCATAGCATCTTCCAGCTCCCAAGTCGCATCCTCAGGGATGTAATGGGTCCATTAGACCTTTACCCTCCTGATCTCTCAATTCCAAAGAATCTTGAACTTGCTTCCCAAAATGGCAACAGGTTGTACTGAAAAATCCCCTTTCGGTTCCACCTAGATCATAATTCCATTCAATCACACGATTAGTACCATGTACATACATACATATATAAATAAAGAAAACAAAATCACAATAATTAACTAGACCACGTTCCAATCAATTACATGGTTAGTATCATGTATATACTTTTTCAATAAAGAGACATGAAATACATTGTGTACTATAATGCAAGAAGGTAGATCCAACTCATAAGAAACAAGTCTTATTTTAGCTAATACCTCAAAAGTTCCACAATATCTAGTATCTATCTTGGATCAATTTCCCAAGTTTAAGGAAATCTTCTTTGGTCTAACTTTCAAAAACACATGATCTCCAACTAAAACTCTCTGGAAGTCCTATTATGATTTGCATAGATTTTCTGCCTATCTTGAGCTGCCATTATATTTTTCGTTATCTTAACCATCTGATCCTCCATATCCTTTAATAATTCTAGTCCAACAATGAATCTATCTGTTGGGTTATTCCAACTGATGGGAGTATTGCACTTATTTCCATACATGGCCTCGAAAGGAATCATCTTCAAAGAGGAATTATACCATTGTTATAAGAAAATTCCACCAAGTGTAATAATCTTCCCACTTAGATGGTTGATCCATCACATACATCCTCAACATATCTTCAATCACTTGGTTAACTCTTTCTATCTGTCCATCTATCTAAGGGTGGTATGTTGTACTCATGTTTATACTTGTGCCAAACCCCTCAAGCAATCCTTTCCAAAAGTTAGAAAAAAATTTAGAATCTATGTCTGATACTATAGCCTTGGGAATGCCATGCAATCTGGATACTTCTCTCATGTATATATCTCCAATGTTAGCTTCTTTATGAGTTGTCTTTACTGGAATGAAGTGTGTTGTCTTAGTCAACTTATCTACCACAACCATGATGGCATCACTTTGAAATATTGTCTTAGGAAACTTGGTGATGAATTCCATCGTCACTACATCCCATTTCCATTCTGTTATTGGCAAAGGATGCAACAATCCCACTAGATGTTGATGCTCAATTTTAACTTTCTGACATTCCATGCACCTAGCTATATATTCTGCAACATCATTCTTCATCCTTGGGAAATAGTATTGTTTCCTTACTATTGTTACTGTCTTTTGATAACCCAAATGTCCGACATAAGGAACATCATGCATTTGCTTCAGAACCATCTTCCTTATATCTCTAGCAATGGAAACATAAAATCTATCTCTATGCATGAGGATCCCATTTTCTTTCAACTTATACTTATCAAATTTCTGTGGAATTTTTTGTTGTTGCAATCCTTCTTTTACCTGTTGATAAATTTCATATGTAACACTGGATTCAATGATCTTATCCTTTAAATCTGATGTACTAGTGTTGATAGTTGCTACATGCATCACATGTAGCTTCCTAATAAGTCCATCAGCTACCTTATTTTCCTTACCTTTGATATGCTTGATGTAAAAGTCATATTCACATAATAACTCCATCCATATCCTTTGTCTTGCATTCAAATTAGGTTTCTCAAACAAGTACTTTAACCCATCATGATCAGTTCTTAACTCAAACTTCTTACCCATTAGAAAATGTCTCCACAATTCTTCAAAGCATGGATGATAGCTACAAGCTCTAAGTCATGGGTGGCATAGTTTTGCTCATGTTCCTTTAACTTTCTAGATTCATTACTGATCACATGTCCATTCTGCATCAATACTCCACCAATGCCTTGCTTACATGCATCTGTGCACACAACACATTTTCCTTTAGGATTTGCAATCTTTAGAACATGTGAACTAGTAATAATTTCCTTAAGTCTTTTAAAACTATGTTCACACTTAGGAGTCCAATTGAACTTCAAACCCTTCTTCTATAAAGATGTGATGGGATAGCCAACTTCGAGAATCCTTCGATGAACCATTGGTAGTACCCAACTAATCCCATGAAAGATCTTACTTTGATACATTCTTAGGTGTTGGCCATTCCATAATGGATCTTTTCTTTTCAGGATCTATTGAAACACCTTCGTTAGATATGATATGTCCTAAGTAATGGATTATGCCTTGATAAAAAGAACACTTACTTAGCTTGGAATACAATTGATGTTCTCTAAGCACTTGCATTACTAGTCTTAGATGTTCTTCATGCTCTTCTTCTGTCTTGGAATAGATAAGGATGTCATCTAAGAATACAATCACAAACTTATCTAAGTATTTTCTAAAAAACCCATTCATCAAGCTCATGAATGTTGTAGGTGCATTTGTTAACCCAAAGGTTCCACAGTGAACTCATAATGTCCATACCTTGTTCTAAATGTTATCTTACCGATATCTTCATCCTTAATCCTAATCTAGTGGTATCCCAATCTCAAATCTATCTTTGAAAACACTTTTTCTCCTCTCAACTGATCAAACAAGTCATCCATCCTTAGCAAGGGGTACTTGTTTTTAATTTTTGCTTTGTTCAACTGTCTATAGTCTATGCAAAGTCAGTTTCAAAAAAATGAGTGTAAAACAGAGCATATACCTTTAAACATGCTAATGTTCTGCTGCATGTGAAGGTCGAATGGCTTGGATGTAATGCCAAAGGTTTACTTGGACGTGAGCATGAAAAAGAGATGCCAACAAAGGGAACTAGGTATTAGATGCCTAAATAACAACAAAGACATGCCAAATGATGAAACCCTTCCATAAACCTTTGAACAACTGCTAATCCAAAATGGAGCACCCAGAAAGGAAGTCAAATGAACATAGAATCACCGACTATATGCTTAAAAAATGCTCTTAAAAGAAGGTACTTAAAGGCGTTGGGACCTTAGAGGCATCCACAAACATGAACAAATTTTTACCAATATATTTCAAACCTCGACAAAATTTATAAATTGTAAAAAATGAAATAGAATACCAACAAAAAAGGAGGGCCAAGTTGGCTTACCATGCTTTAAACTTGTCACAAGGAGGAAAAAATCTAAGATTGTTAGGGCTTACATGGCATCCCAAGCTTCCTCACAAGCTTACTAAATAAAAAAAGGCCGAAATAAGAACTTTATGATTTGAAACAATTTCAAAAGGGGAGGGACGAATAGGCTTATAGTATGCTAGCAATTTTGTGTTAAGAGGCCACACTAATGGAACTAGAAAAGAACGTTGGGACTCTAAGGTTTTTTACAAGATGTTACCCTTTAAACAAATTTTCCTTGAATTGTAAAAACTTTTAGAAAGGAAGGGAAGGGAAGGAGGAAAACATGATGTCTTAACAAACTCTTGATAATTTAGTTAATCATCCTGCATAGGTGTCCTCATTTATTCCTAGAATTTTATGTAGATGAGTATGATTTCGTGAGTTGCTTTGATGGAAGCTTATGAATTTTATATGGTCAAAAATTGGGGGCCAGGTTCTAGATATCCTCCCATCCTTTACCTGATGGGGTCCACATGCGATCCAACACTCTTCCCTTCTCACTAAACTCTGTCATATTTTTTGGGAGATATTGAAACAGGTGGCCCTCAAAGCATTTAACTTATCCAAAATAGAGATACAAGTCTCGATAAAACTAAGAAACCTAACACTTGAATAACAAAGGTCACCTATCCAATCATAATCACCTTAGAGTGAAACTATGTTTGCATCATACATGTAACCTAAAAATTCCTTGCAACAATTTGAAAAAAAAAAATCTAGGTCCAAGTTTTTTTATAATCACATGGTTCATATAAGTCTCTTGTAGGGACATAAAAAGGAACTACACAAAGATAACAATTCTCAAAAGAAAAATGTTACGGGCCTAGATCCACTTTTGTGAACCAAAATAAAGCAATAAAGGCCTACTAGATATAAGCCAACTATATAAAGGCCTGATATATTGAAAATAGTTCATAGCCAACTATTATAAATCCTTAGTTCAATTTGAAAGTGAAAATGAGAAAATATATAGAATAAATTTCTAAATACCCATCTACAGACAATATTTGATAATTATAGTTGATTTTGTTGGCACAATATTGGTGAGAATTCATTAAACAAACTCAGATTGATGCACAATAATTTAAACTTAGAAAAACACATTAATTGTATCTCATGTTTTAAACATTTCAATTGCCCCTATACAGATCATACCAGAGACAGTTTCTGGAAGGTTGGAAAAACAGTAATGCGACTAGTACTAAGGTGAGTCTAACACCAATTGTCCATAAAATCCTACACAGCCGACAATGACAACCTCCTAAACCTGTAGACCTTATTCTTTTTACTATATTACCTCTCCTTGGACCTTTAACCCTAAACCATCATTCAATGCAAAGCATTTCCTCCATCCAAGACAAAATCAGCCCTCAAATTTATCTTCAATTTCTACTGGCGTTCCCCTGTCACTCACTGTTTCCTTCATACATGACTTCCATTTTCTCTTGGTTTTTGTGGGATGAATAGTCAAAATGAAAGTTTATATATATATACATTTGGGTACAAAATATACCAAAACTAATAAAATGTTATCAAAAAGGAATAATTGATACCTGCGTTTCGTCTGACAATGACAACCTCCTGAACCTGTAGACCTTATTCTTTTTACTAGATTACCTCTCCTCGTACCTTTAACCCTAAACCATCATTCAATGCAAAGCATTTCCTCCATCCAAGACAAAATCAGCCCTCAAATTTATTTTCAATTTCTACTGGCGTTCCCCTGTCGCTCACTATTTCCTTCATACACGACTTCCATTTTCTCTTGGTTTTTTGTGGGATGAATAGTCAAAATGAAAGTTTATATATATATATAAACACACATACATTTGGGGACAAAATATACCAAAACTAACAAAATGTTATCAAAAGGAATAATTGATACCTGTGTTTCTTCCTCTCCAAGAAAAGAACCATAAACATGGTCATCATCATTTAGCATTTGGGCATACTACATAAATTTGAATAAATTTATAAACATGATATTTGGATAATAAAAACATATATATATATATATAACATTTAATTTGTAACATGTGTACATTCTAGCTCATACTATAAATGTGTCTTTTGTGAGTTCAATTACTAAATCATACTTATGTACCAAATTTGTGCGTCGATTTTGTTGAGCCTTGAAACGCTTATACAGGTCTCTACAATTTGTTGTATATTGCTCGAGCTCTAATCAACTCATAGATCTCAAGGCATCATTTGAATAGTCATCAAATGAGTTGTCATCCATATTGGTTGAAGATGCCATATTACTTAAGCTGATTTCTACCCTTACCAATCCAGCCATAACATGATCTTTTATATGTTCCCTCACCCTACTTGCTACTTCGGATGTCATTTGAAACTCCTCTGGAAAAGAAATGACTCTAGGTAATGTAACTACTAAGCGAGGCACCAGTTGACTATATTCAACATCTCACAGTGAATCAAGACGTTCATATGTACGCCTTTTCCAGCACCGATCCTATATCTGTATAGTCAGGGTATATGTGCAACCAAAAATCTGCAATTAGCATCTTGAAAAAATATTGAGGGACCTCATCATTATGTGGGAACTTCCCATATGCATAGAGGAACCTTGAATAAATATGTGGTGCAATATTTGTATCATTGAATCTTACAATATTTAGACATCTTTTGTCTTCAGGCCGAAAGTGAAATAATGAAAAGACCAATTCTTTTGTGACAATGTTTTTTATTTCTTCAAACTTGCAGCAACCCATCACCGCCAATCATCTTCTATGCATCATTTCATAAAAAAAATTAGTTGATGGTCCAACCCCAACATAAGTCGCAATCAAATGGTTCAGATTGTGTAAAACAATTTGGAGACTCTGTTGACAACCGATAGAGATAGTAGAACTCTCAAGTTCACCTTCAAATCTATCGGAATGATCCCCATTTCTTTCTTAGTAAGCATTGTGATCTTGTCTTCCCAAGGAATCTCATCAGGAACATATTTAGGATGAGTGTAGAGAGGGTCATATGTTTCATTGTGGGCATACTAACGTGCTCGGCGACCTCTCCTTGTATTACGAGGTGGAATGGGAGCACGAGCAGCAAACCTTGCAAGAAGTAAAACATCTGCAATTATTAGAATGTATATATAATTTTTCAATCAAAGTATACATATTTAAATCAAATGTGTTCATTAAAAATACCTAGTGGAGTCTCTGCCTCAGCATGTACACTTTGTGCACTAGAAATTAACTCTTATGTCCTATCAGTATCCTTAGAATGTGTAGAAGCCCCTATAAAAAACAATAAATTGGCAATAACATGTAAGCTTAAGTGAAATAGCATAATTTTTCGCAAATAAAACACTCATGTCCAATAAGAATTATGGTCGAAATTTACGTAAACATTCTTCTTCTGGTTCTAAGCTCTCTGAGCTAGTAGTATCTGCAGCATAAGGCACTGAATGCATGTGCACAAAAATAATCAAGTCATATGCATGTAACATTTTAAAGAAATCAAAGACATTTAACTTGTTCTATAAAAGGATAAATAACATTAAAAATTACCTATGTGTGGCCTTCGTGCCCATCCACTAGCCCTTATAAAAAACAATAAATTGACAGGAACTTATAAGTAAGATAAATGTCATGATTTTTAACAAATTAAACACACATGTCAAACAAGATTTATGAACTTAGATTTCACCTTTACCATGTAAATCTTGTGTTTTCCTGCTTGTGGTAGGCGTATCAGCAGAGTAAGTCACTGAATGCATGTGCACAAAAATAATCAAGTCATATGCATGTAACTTTTTAAATAAATCAAAGACATTTAACTTGTCCTATAAAAAGATAAATAACATTAAAACTTACCTATGCCTAGCCTTCGTTCCCGTCCACTAGCCCCTGTAAAAAACAATAAATTGACAGGCACTTGAAAGTAAGAGAAATGTCATATTTTTTCACAAATTAAGCACACATGTAAAAGAAGATTTACGAATTTATATTTCACCTTTACCATGTAAATATTTTGTTTCCCTGCTTGTGGGAGGCGCATCAGTCGAGTAAGTCACTGAATGCATGTGCACAAAAATAATCAAGTCATATGCATGTAACATTTTTTAAAAATTAATTGTATTTAACTTGTACTAAAAAGTGATAAATATCATTAGAATGTACCTATGGGTGGCATGAATCCAATAAACCTGTCAGAAGTGTCTCTTCCATGTTCAAATCCACTACCTATGCATGACAAGATATTAGAAAAGTGTGTAAAATAATATTATCCACAAATTTTAAAAAATGTCAAATTTAAACATGTTGAAGTTAACAGTTGAATGCACCTGATAGTGGACTGGTGGTGCGTCCAATACACCCATCTGAATGGCATCTTTGAATTTCGGTATCACTACAAACATGTATAGATGTCCCTAGACTATCCATGTGTCCTTATTAAGAATAAAACAGATTAGGTTAACTCTATGAAATCATAAGATAATGGTTAACTCTATGCAATTTTACTCAATATGCCATACTTTTTGTCAAAAAAAAGGCAAAAAGTGTATCAAAATCGTTCCATACACAACATTTTAACTTAACTTGTCAGTCACATCCCCATATAATGCTGATTTCGATGGTGATTAAATGAATATGCATGTACCCCAGTCATTTGAGATGAGAGCAGAAGGCTTGGAACTAATGATGGTGCCAAAGTGCATTGTCTCTCCTCAATCCAATAGGCCAATTATGGGTATTGTCCAAGACACACTTTTGGGTTGTGGGAAGATAACAAATAGAGACACCTTCATAGAGAAGGATGTATTTATGAATATTTTAATGTGGTGGGAGGATTTTGATGGAAAAATACCTTCTCCGACGATTTAGAATCCAAGGCCAATTTGGACAAGTAAGCAAGTATTTAATCTGATCATTCCAAAGCAGATTAATCTTATAAGACAATCAGCATGGAATTCAGAGTCTGAATTGCACCTTATCACTCTGGGAGATACTATTGTACATATTGAGAAGGGAGAAGTTATCTTAGGCACTCTTTGCAAGAAAAACCTTGGAACTTCTTCTTGAAGTCTTATTCATGTGATCTGGGAGGAGGATGGTCCAGATGTTGCTCGTAAGTTCTTAGGTCACATGCAATGGCTTGTTAACTACTGGCTGCTACAACATGGTTTCAGTATTGGTATAGGAGACACAATTGTTGATTCTGCAACCATGGAGGTTATCAATGAAAAAATATCCAAATCAAAAAATGAAGTCAAACGGCTTATTAAGGCTTCTCAAGAGAAACAATTGGAGGCATATCTTGGTCGTACAATGATGGAGTCCTTTGAAAACCGAGTCAATCAGGTGTTGAACAAGGCCCATGATGATATAGGAAGCAATGCTCAAAAGAGTTTATCATAGAGTACTAATTTGAAGGCAATGGTTAAGGCTGGGTCCAAAGGAAGTTTTATTCACATATCACAGATAGCTGCTTGTGTGGGACAACAAAATGTGGAAGGAAAATGAATTCCTTATGGATTTGACAGCCGAAATATTCCCCTTTTCACAAAGGATGGTAAAGGTCCCTAAAGTCGTGTTTTTGTGGAGAACTCCTATCTTGGTGGCCTAAATCCCCAGGAGTTATTTTTCCATGCAATGGGAGGTAGAGAAGGTTTTATAGATACTATTGTGGAGAATTCGGAAACAGGTTACGTACAGAGGACAATGACAACCTCCTGAACCTATAAACCTTATTCTGTTTACTAGATTACCTTTCCTTGGACCTTTAACCCTAAACCATCATTCAATGCAAAGCATTTCCTCCATCCAAGACAAAATCAGCCCTCAAATTTATTTTCAATTTCTACTGGCGTTCCCCTGTCACTCACTGTTTCCTTCATACATGACTTCCATTTTGTCTTGGTTTTTTGTGGGATGAATAGTCAAAATGAAAGTTTATATATATATACATTTGGGGACAAAATATACCAAAACTAATAAAATGTTATCAAAAAGGAATAATTGATACCTGCGTTTCTTCCTTGCCAAGAAAAGAACCATAAACATAGTCATCATCATTTAGCATTTGGGCATACTGCATAAATTTGAATAAATTTATAAACATGATATTTGAATAATAAAAACATATATATATATATATAACATTTAATTTGTAACATGTGTACATTCTAGCTCATACTAAAAAGGTGTCTTTTGTGAGTTCAATTACTAAACCATACTTACGTACCAAATCTGTGCGTCGATTTTGTTGAGCCTTGAAACGCTTATACATGTCTCTACCATTTGTTGTATACTGCTCAAGCTCTGATCGAATCATAGATATCAAGGCATCATTTGAATAGTCATCAAATGAGTTGTCATCCATATTGGTTGAAGATGCGATATTACTTAAGCTGATTTCTACCCCTACCAATCCAGCCATAACATGATCTTTTATATGTGTCCTCACCCTACTTTCTACTTCGGATGTCATTTGAAACTCCTCTGGAAAAGAAATGAATCTAGGTAATGTAACTACTAAGCGAGGCACCGGTTGACTATATTCAACATCTCGCAGTGAATCAAGACGTTCATATGTACGCCTTTTCCTGCACCGATCCTGTATCTGTATAGTTAGGGTATATGTGCAACCAAAACTCTGAAATTAGCATCTTGAAAAAATATTGAGGGACCTCATCATTATGTGGGAACTTCCCATATGCATAGAGGAACCTTGAATAAATATGTGGTGCAATATTTGGATTATTGAATCTTACAATATTTAGATGTCTTTTGTCTTCAGGCCTCAAGTCAAATAATGAAAAGACCATTTCTTTTGTGACAATGTTTTTTATTTCTCCGAACTTTTGGCAACCCATCACCGCCAATCATCTTCTATGCATCATTTCATAAAAAAAATTGGTTGAGGGTCCAACCCCAACATAAGTTGCAATCAAATGGTTCAGATTGTGTAAAACAATTTGGAGACTCTGTTGACAACCGATAGAGATAGTAGAACTCTCAAGTTCATGCTGAAATCTATCAGAATGATCCCTCATTTCTTTCTTAGTAAGCATTGTGATCTTGTCTTCCCAAGGAATCTCATCGGGAACATATTTAGGATGATTTTAGAGAGGGTCATATGTTTCATTGTGGGCATACTAACATGCTCGGCGACCTCTCCTTGTATTACGAGGTGGAATGGGAGCACGAGCAGCAAACCCTATAAGAAGTAAAACGTGTGCAAGTACTAGAATGTATATATAATTTTTCAATCAAAGTATACATATTTTAATAAAATGTGTTCATTAAAAATACCTAGTGGAGTCTCTTCCTCAGCATGTACACTTTGCGTACTAGAAATTAACTCTTATGTCCTATCAGTATCCTCAGAATGTGTAGAAGCCCCTATAAAAAAAAAAAATTGGCAATCACATGTAAGTTTAAGTGAAATAGCATAAGTTTTCGCAAATAAAAGACTCATGTCCAATAAGAATTATGGTCAGAATTTACGTAAACATTGTTCTTTTGGTTCTAAGCTCTCTGATCTAGTAGTATCTGCAGCATAAGGCACTGAATGCATGTGCACAAAAATAATCAACTCATATGCATGTAACATTTTAAAGAAATTAAAGACGTTTAAGTTGTTCTGTAAAAGGATAAATAACATTAAAAATTACCTATGTGTGGCCTTCATGCCCATCCACTAGCCCTTATAAAAAACAATAAATTGACAGGAACTTATAAATAAGATAAATGTCCTAATTTTTAACAAATTAAACACACATGTCAAACAAGATTTATGAACTTAGATTTCACCTTTACCATGTAAATCTTGCGTTTTCGTGCTTGTGGTAGGCATATCAGCAGAGTAAGTCACTGAATGCATGTGCACGAAAATAATCAAGTCATATGCATGTAATGTTTTAAATAAATCAAAGACGTTTAACTTGTACTATAAAAAGATAAATAACATTAAAAATTACCTGTGCCTGGCCTTTGTTCCTGTCCACTAGCCCCTGTAAAAAACAATAAATTGACAAGCACTTGAAAGTAAGAGAAATGTCATATTTTTTCACAAATTAAGCACACATGTCAAACAAGATTTACTGTAATACCCCCAATTCGACCCTTAGGATGTAATGTGTACTTGGGATGTATGTTTTCCTAGCGTGGAGCTCAAGGCCAAGGCCCCGCTAGTGAAAGCCGAATTTTATTTAAAAGGCAAGTATTTGATATTTTGATACCATGTGCTCTTAAGCCATGGAAATTGTAATAGGATGTAAATAAACATCAGGCAATATAAAATGTCCAAAGCTGGCTACGGAGGCAACAAATGAGAAGGGGCCACGTGTATCCACTAGGGAGTGGTGAGGGGACTATGGGAGTGACCCATAGGTTGCCATTTGTCATTATGTGAACCCATTGACTTCCTTAGGTGACATTTATTCCTGTTGTAAGAGAGTGGTTGAGATTTCAGCCCAAGACTTTGATGGAGTATGGGCAGCCCTGAAATTCGTATGGGAAGGTATGGGCTCTTTTGACTTGTCCCACAAGTCACTCTACATCTTGGGGGTTGCTCCATCCTTATCCCCATTCCATTGTGGAAGTATGGGACATCTTTCTCCACCCAAAAACGAGCTCCCAACAGTGAGAAAACCGAAAATCGCGACTGTGAGAGAACCCCTGTTTTGGGAAGCCAAAAACGTCCCGATTTGGTATTGGACAGAAAAATCCAATGGGGGATCCATTGGTAGGAACCTTGGGGCGAATTTGGGAGCAATAGCTACCCCAAAAGCCATGGAAAAACCCAGTTTTTGCAGCTCAGAAAACGAGTGACGGATTTGGGTTATTTGCTGAACGAAGCTGTGAGAAATCCGATTGTGGATGTGTGAATAGAGGATGGGATTGCTGAGTCTAGTTTGAAGGGTATGTGGCTCTGGGTTGAGCTTAGTGGACTAGCATCCTCCTCCATCTCCTATTACATGCTTGAGAAACCCAATCGTGTGTTGGCTTAGCATGGCTGGTTGAGTGAAACCCTGACTGTGAGTGAGCCATCTAGTTCCTCCTTAGTGGATACACAGCCCAGCTCGGGGGTGATCTCTCAGCTGAAAGAATACAGGCTGGACAGAGATCTATGGTTGGGTGGAACGTTGCTCTCACGTAGCCAGTTGTTTGGGCCATTATAATTCGAGATAAGTATTCTTGATGTTAATTCTATGCCCTGCAAGCATTTTAAATAATGATTGTTGTTTATATGTTGAATGCATGATAAAACTGTGTGCATATGTATTGTTAATTCCGCTGTGTTTATATTGAATTGAATCTGTATAGAGAAGTTTTAAAATGTTAGTTATTTATGTGCAAAAATTATTGGGGCTAAATTTACAAAAGCCCGGTTTGTTGTTAATGTCTCCTTCCCTGTTGTTCTAAGGAGAAGGGGACGTTACATTTACGAACTTAGATTTCACCTTTACCATGTAAATATTGTGTTTCCCTGCTTGTGGGAGGCGTATCAGCAGAGTAAGTCATTGAATGCATGTGCAAAAAAATAATCAAGTCATATGATGTAACATTTTTTAAAAATTAATTGTATTTAACTTGTTCTAAAAAGTGATAAATATCATTAGAATGTACCTATGGGTGGCATATATCCAATAAACCTGTCAGAAGTGTGTCTGCCATGTTCAAATCCACTGCCTATGCACGACAAGATATTAGAAAAGTGTGTAAAATAATATTATCCACAAATTTTAAAAAATGTCAAATTTAAACATGTTGAAGTTAACAGTCGAATGCACCTGATAGTGGACCAGTGGTGAGTCCAATACACCCATCTGAATGGCGTATTTGAATTTCAGTACCACTACAAACATGTATAGATGTCCCTAGACGATCCATGTGTCCTTATTAAGAATAAAACAGATTAGGTTAACTCTATGAAATCATAAGACAATGGTTAACTCTATGCAATTTTACTCAATATGCCATACTTTTTGTCAAAAAACAGGCAAAAAGTGTATCAAAATCATGTCATACACAACATTTCAATTGAACTTATCAGTCGCATCCCCATATAATGCTGATTTCGATGGTAATGAAATGAATATGCATGTACCCCAGTCATTTGAGATGAGAGCAGAAAGCTTGGAATTAATGATGGTGCCAAAGTGCATTGTCTCTCCTCAATCCAATAGGCCAGTTATGGGTATTGTCCAAGACACACTTTTGGGTTGTGGGAAGATAAAAAATAGAGACACCTTCATAGAGAATGATGTCTTTATGAATATTTTAATGTGGTGGGAGGATTTTGATGGAAAAATACCTTCTCCAATGATTTAGAATCCAAGGCCAATTTGGACAAGCAAGCAAGTATTTAATTTGATCATTCCAAAGCAGATTAATCTTATAAGACAATCAACATGGAATTCAGAGTCTGAATTGTGCCTTATCACTCTAGGAGATACTATTGTACGTATTCAGAAGGGAGAAGTTATCTTAGGCATTCTTTGCAAGAAAAACCTTGGAACTTCTTCTGGAAGTCTTATTCATGTGATCTGGGAGGAGGATGGTCCAGATGTTGCTCGTAAGTTCTTAGGTCACACGCAATGGCTTGTTAAATACTGGCTGCTACAACATGGTTTCAGTATTGGTATAGGAGACACAATTTTTTATTCTACAACCATGGAGGTTATCAATGAAACAATATCAAAATAAAAAAAATGAAGTCAAACGGATTATTAAGGTTTCTCAAGAGAAACAATTGGAGGCATATCTTGGTCGTACAATGATGGAGTCCTTTGATAACCGAGTCAATCAGGTGTTGAACAAGGCCCATGATGATTCAAGAAGCAATGCTCAAAAGAGTTTATCAGAGAGTACTAATTTGAAGGCAATGGTTAAGGTTGGGTCCAAAGGAAGTTTTATTCACATATCATAGATGACTGCTTGTGTGGGACAACAAAATGTGGAAGGAAAACGAATTCCTTATCGATTTGACAGCTGAAATCTTCCCCATTTCACAAAGGATGGTAAAGGTCCCTAAAGTCATGTTTTTGTGGAGAAATCCTATCTTCATGGCCTAAATCCCCAGGAGTTATTTTTCCATGCAATGGGAGGTAGAGAAGGTTTGATAGATATTGTTGTGAAAAATTTGGAAACAAGTTACGTACAGAGGCGTCTTGTGAAGGAAATGGAAGATATCATGTCTAAATATGATGGGACTGTCAGGAACTCACTTGGTGATGTTATTCAGTTTTTATATGGTGAAGATGGTATGGATGTTGTTTGGATTGAGTCACAAAAGCTTGATTCTTTGAATATGAAAAGGGAGGAGCTTGAAAATGTATCTAAATATGAGCTTGATCTAGAAAATTGGATTCCTAGTTACATGTTACCAGAACATGTCGAATATTTGAAAAGAATCCGAGAGTTCCAGAATGTTTTTGATGCAGAAGTGCAGAAACTAGAGTCAAATAGATGACCGATAGGTATGGAGATTGCACCTAGTGGGGATAACTCATTGCCTCTTCCTTTAAAACTTAAGAGGCTCATGGAGAATGGCCAAAATACATTTAAAATTGATGCGAGAAAGCCATCAGATATGCATCCCATGGATATTGTAGAAGTAATTGATAAGCTTCGCGAAATACTTAAGGTTGTTCCTGGTGATGACCTCATGAGTATTGAGGCACATAAAAACACCACTCTCTTTTTCAACATCATTCTTTGAAGTACATTTGCAAGTAAACGTGTACTGAAGGAGTACCACCTCAGAGGGGAAGAATTTGAATGGGTAGTTGGTGAGATTGAATCGCGTTTCCTACAGTCCTTAGTAGCTCCAGGTGAGATGATTGGTTGTGTTGCAGCGCAGTATATTGGTGAGCCAGCTACATAGATGACTCCAAATACCTTCCATTATGCCAGCATCAATGCCAAGAATGTTACTCTCGGTGTCCCAACAATTAGGAAAATCATAAATGTTGCAAAGAACATAAAAAAAAATCACTATTTGTGTATCTAAAACCTAAGGTCAACAATACAAAGGAAAAATCAAAGAATGTGCAGTGTGCTTTACAGTACACAACTTTGCAAAGTGTTACAGAGGCTACTGAATTTTGGTATGATCCAGATCCAATGAGTACTATCACAGAGGAGGATATTGACTTTGTCAAATCGTATTATGAAATTCTAGACAAGGATATTGCTCCAGAAAAAATATCTCTATGGTTGCTCCCTATAGAATTGAATAGAGAGATGATGGTTGATAAAAAGTTGAGTAAGGCAAACATTCCACAAAAAATCAACCTTGAGTTTGATGATGATTTGACATGCATTCTTAATGATGATAATGCATAAAAGATTATTCTACGTATACGTAGTATGAATGAAGAGGGTCCTAAAGGGGAAGCACAAGACCAAAATTTTGGATATGATATCTTTTTAAATAAAATTGAAAGTAACATGCTTATAGAAATGGCTCTTAAGGGAATTCCAGATATTAATAAAGTGTTTATCAAGTCATGAAAAATCGACAAGTTTGACGAGAATGATGGATTTAAGCCTGAGACATAATGGATTCTAGATACTAAAGGTGTCAATATTTTAGCTTCCATGTGCCATGAAGATGTAGATGCGACTAGGACAACAAGTAATCACTTGATTGAGGTGATTTAAGTGCTTGGAATAGAGGTTGTGAGGAAATCTCTTCTTGATAAGCTTCCAGTTGTGATATCTTTTGATGGGTCATATGTGAACTACAGGAATTTAGCTATTCTATGTGACACAATGACATATCGAGGTCATTTGATAGCTATTACTCGACATGGTATAAATGCAATGACACAAGGCCAATGATGAGATGTTAGTTTGAGGAGACTATCGATATCCTTTTGGATGTTGTTGTGTTTTCTGAAGGTGACCCTCTTAGGGGTGTTACAGAAAACATTATGCTTGGCCAGTTGGATCCTATTGGTACATGTGATTGTGCCTTGTATTTGAATGACCAAATGCTACAACAGGATATTGAACTCCAATTACCTAGTTATATGGAAGGTGTAGACTTTGGTATGTCACCAACTCGGTCTCCTATTACAGGGACACCCCACCATGATGCCACGATGTCACCAAGCTATTTGATTAGTCCTAGTCTTTGAATCTCACCTGGTTATAGTCCCACATATATCAAATGTTTCAAGTCCTCAATCATGTTCCCAAATGTATAGACAAATAAATGAACTCTTCATTGGAAGTAGATATCTTGGAGGTGGATCTTCTTTCAATTGTGCAATCTCTTAGGAAAGGTAAAAGCCTTGGGTTGGACGGCTTCACAGTGGAATTATTTTTGGGTTCCTATGAGCTCATTAAAGAGGATCTATTAAAGGTTGTCCAAGAGTCTAAAAGGATAGGAAAAATGCATGGAGAACTAAATTCCACTCTTTTTGCATTGATCCCTAAGAAACATGATGTGGTTGCTTTGGAATATTATAGACTTATATTTCTATGTAACGTTGTTTATAAGGTGGTGGTTAAAATTATGTCTAATTGGGTGAAACTCATTTTGAACTCTCTCATTTTAAAAGAGCAATTTGCTCTTATTTGTAATCGACGCATTCATGATGCAAAAGAAGTAGCACATAAATCCCTTCATTCGATAAAATGTGCAAATCTATTAGTAGTGGGTGGTATTAAAGTTCGACCTTTCTAAATCCTATTATAGAGTTAGTTGTGTTTTACTTTTCTTGTTTCTTATTTAGATGGGTATGAATTTGGCTTCTATAAACTAGATCATGGGATGTGTTTAATCAGTCTCTTTTGTAGTATGTATTAACAAAAATCCTTCAAACTTATTTTGTTCTTCTCGAGGCCTTAGACAAGGTTGTCCCTTTTCTCATTTTCCTTTCCTTTTAATAGTCGACGACCTTAGCACTCTGGTAAAAATATGTAAGAGAATAGGATCATTAAAGGGAGTCAAGATTACTCCCACAGAAGTTATCACCCATCTTCTTTTTGTTGACGACGTTCTCTCTTTTTGTGACAAGAATCCCAATGACTCTGGAACTAAGAAAATATCCTTGATGTTTATAGTCTGGTTACAAGAATGAAGTTTTATCTTTTTACATCAAGATATATTTTTAATGCTTTGTCTGATAATGTTTTGGAATATTTAGACTCAGATCTTCGCTTCTCTTGTGACGATTTAGATACAAGGTTGAAGTATTTGGGGTGTTTTCTTAATCCTAACTCCTAGAGGACTATGGATTGGTTATGGCTCTATAAAAATATTGAAGCATGCATTTCTCTCTGGGTGAATCGTTAGTTCTCCAGGGGAGGACCTCTAACTTTGTTAAAATTTGTTTTGGAAAGCATCTCAATATATTGGGTCTTGATCGCAAAAAATTCGAAGGGTATCCCGTACAAAATAATAAAGAAGAGCTTCCAATTCCAGTGGTATGGAAAAAAAAATTCAGATGGAATCCATCATGTTAAATGGTTAATTGTAGCTCTCCCTAAAAAGCTTGGTGGCTGGGGTGTCAAAAATATTTTCCTTTTTCCCCAAGCCTTGGTGCCTTCCAACTTGTGGAGACTCACTTATAAGGATTTTTTGTTGGGTATAGTTATGAAAACAAAGTATACGAATGGTGTTTCTATGTAGGAATGGTTTAGACAACCTATAAATATGGACATAATAACTCTTTGGTTTGAAAAGCAATAGTTGATGCCTTTCTGTTAATCGAAAAATGGACACCGTGGCATATTGGAGATGGAAGGAAAGTTCGGCTTGGAAAGGACCCTTGGATCAATGCGGATTCTGGATTTCGTTTTTATGCAAACCTCGTCAATTCTCTTCATAGTTAGGGTCTATTTCATTGGAGAAATGAGAAATCTCATTCTCTTTATGAGACTGAAGCTTATCGATGGAGGTCCATTGTAGATATGGGCTTAGATGGAGATTTGGCTATAGAATGGAAGAGGTATGTAAACAATCTTTGTGCTAATTTCATTAATCTGGGTGATGACGATCTAGACTCTCTCTGATTCTCTAAAAATATAGAAACAAGGGCATATACAACTAAATTGTGTTACTCCTCTCTTGTGGAAGACCAGTTTAGTGGTGCAAAGGTGTGGTGGAGGGATCAAATATGGGAGTTTGACTAGTCTGTTGAATTCCAAGATCTTATTATGGCTTGCTTTAAAAAATAAGCTTCTCACCTAGGATAATGGTAGAAATCATGGATGGTGTGTTCCATAATGGTGTCCCTTGTGCATAAATGCCTCAGAATTGGTTGAACACCTCTTTGTGTTCTCTCCCTATATGAAGGAAGTATGGAACATTTCAACCCGAAAGCTTAGCCCAAAATCCTTTTGATCTAAGGCTAGATTAGTTGATTTCATCTTAGATTGGGTAATGGACACTTATGTATCTAGCTTCAAATCCTTTCCATGACATCTAGTGTATGTCATTTGTTGGGATTGCATGTGTGTATTTTCAAGATATGTTCGTCCTAGTGGAAATAATTGGCAGTTTGGTGGAATATTTTTCCTTTGAGCAAAAGATAGACTCACCCAAGTGAAAAACCCAAGAGTCCCAATCATGCCTCAGTTGAATTTTGATATTCCATGGGGTTTCTTCGATGGAGCTCTAGCTAGGGCCATCCGTTGAAGTGTAGAGTAGGAACGGTACTTAGTCTTAAACCAGTCCCGTTACTTCCACATAAGGTATACTCCATTTCATGGTTCCAATATGAAAGCAGAGCTCATAGCCTTGTGGCCCCTTCTACATTTTGCTTCCAAGCAAAATATTAGGAAGTTGTAAGTTATGGGTGATTCAAAGACAATTATTAGTAAGGAAAATAAGCACATCAATATTGAAGTTTTCAGTCTAAGCCACTTATTGTAGAACATCAAGGAATCCATCATGTCCTTTGACTGGACTTCTTTCTCACATGTTTTGAGGGAACTAAATACACAAGCATACTCTCTTTCTAAACATTCTCTTATGTTGGATGAAGGTTCTTTTGTGTTCTATGAATAGTTTTATGGCATAGAACATGAAGCCATGGAGTTTCATTTGTAGCTTTTTTTTATAGAATTTCCGATTTTTTGTTGCTACAACTCTATTGTATGTAAGAGAAAGTGAACATAGGGTGATAGATCCTTTTATGGTTAAGACATATGTAGATACTTATGTTTCTATATGATGTTATTTAGTGGTTATCGAGCCTATATTTGAAAGGTCTTGTATAAAACCATGCAAAGCTTAATGCTAATCAATATGTCATTCCTTGGGATAGTTCCATATATATTCTCTTTCGAATTTGATATAAAATTAATTATTATTTATGAAAAATATTAAAATTTTATTGAAAAATTACATATAAATGATTTATATTCAGTTTAAATTTATAAAAAAGAAATTAAAATAATATACTTAAAAGATTTATAATTAAGATAAATATTCTTTTCTATATATAACACATCTCAAAGTTTTTCATATTCCACAATTATATTTATATTTTAATCTTAAGGTCAAAAAAGTAGGAAAGATCAATCAATTCATTTTCATATTCCCCCAAAGGTGAAATCCCCAAATATTTGTTATTTGTTAGATACTATGTTTTTTTTTCACAAAGAATAAAATTTTATATCATCATAAGTGGACAAAGTGTTATGTTCAGTTTAGATTAATACCACCATGTAAAGATACAAAAGCATATATATGTTTCCCAACTTAAAACTATAATGCCCCTATACTGACTGAAGACTTTGAGGGCACTTTCCAAGTGACCCGATTAAATAAATTCCTAATAAATGAACATTTATGTGTGATCTAGGATAGAGTTAATTACCGATTAAGAGACATGGAAGTTTATTAAGTTTTAGCATGATGCACGACTTAATGATAATTATGAATAAGATGGAGTATGATGGAAATTTCTACTGAATGACTACCTCATAAGATAAATGTTGCACTCAAAATGAATTATGAAATATATAAATGTATAGATAAATTTGGATGATTACGAACCGATGTATGTCTTTCTTAATGACTAACAAATTACAAGATGAGTTGTGAATATGAACAAAAGTATGTTTTGCTTAATGAAATGAGTGTAACTATGAACAGAAGTATGTTTTTCTTAACGACTAGAAAATTTATGAAATGAGTTGTGAATATGAACATAAGCATGTTTTGCTTAACGACTACCAAATTTATGAAATAGATTATGATTATGAATAATTCTACATGTTATTTATGAAATGAATTATGATGATTGTGAACATATTTGTTAATGTGTGCTCTTAGCATGTGTGTAGTGATAGGTGAAACCGTTCACCGACAGACTCACAAAGGAATAAAAAGGGGGCCCTAGAGAACAGGAAACACACACACAAGAGTGTGACAACAATGTCGACTCCCGATAACCTCCACGCACAAGTCAAAATTCATTCAGCTTTACTTGGGTGAGCATGAAGTCGTACGGGTGAGACCATAATGGTTTGGTCATGTATGAGTTTGAGGGGAGCGCAGTAAGAACAAACTTACTCCTCAGCACCATTAGTCTGACGTAGAGTGTAGCTGGATGATTTATTGTTAGATTCCAAAATCACTAAACGAAATCCCCGCACATTAGTAAAATGAGAAATTATTGTCGGAAGGACGCAACGATGTGGTACCTAGACAATTAAGGAAAGAAAGTGTTGTCAAAAGGACCCGACAATGTGGCACCTAGATGAATAAAGGAAATTGATAAATTAGCACCTATATATTTGGCATATAGTATTGCATTATATTAATTGTGCATGAAATGTATATTTTATTATATATTTGAGGAATAGTATTGCATTACATTATTTGTGCATGAAATGATTAATTATAATTATATAATTGGGAATAATTAAATATGGAGCAAATGATAGACTAGGAGTCATTAACTAGTTAACTCCACCTACACCCACTAAAATAGAAATTGGAATCCTAGCATCACGGGACATCTAGGAGTAAAATATGGGAAGTATGTGCATTCTCATGAGAGAGTGACACATGGTTGGGTGAATATTTGTATTAAATAATTTTGCAAAAAAAAAAAGTATTTTTGCATGAAGCGACATGTGTCACAGGAAAATTATCTATTTAAGAAAGATGAGAAGGGAAAGGGGGCTCTATTGTTGGATGACTGCCGTAATGGCCTCGAAGTACTGAATGTGATGCTATTGTGAGTTTGGAAAAGAATTTTGGTGAGGGGGATATCATTTCTGAATTCTGGCTGTGAGTGTGTTCTCTACGACGACGGAGATTACTCCCGATAAAGTAGGGAGGTCAACTGAGGGGTCTTCGGTGAAACGATCAGGCTCGATTATGTATTGTACAACTATTGCTACGCCTCCGTTTTCCAAGGGATCAACCGCTATATACAGGTTCTTATTCTCGACTCAGTCCTATAGCTAGAAAAATATATATGCATCTGTACTTTTATGAAAGAAGGAACTGAGTAATCGCTTATCATCATTAATGGATGTAGTATTATTATCATGGAAGTTCGACTAGTTAATTATTTAATAGCTACACCCAGGATCTCAACAGATCGGGTGTTGGGTCACATATGGTTTCGTAATCCTGTGTTAATATAACTGACTGTATAAAAAAATAGAATAATAAAAAGGAAAATTGTCTGATTTTGTTTGATAGAAATTCATCCGTCAACAAGGTCAAACAATTCTGCATTGCCAATTTTGAGATTTATAGTTTTTATGCTCAGAGTGATCATTTTATTTTACTAGTCGAGGGGGATATCATTTCTGAATTCTGGCGGTGAGTGTGTTCTCTACGACCCTTTTTGCTCAGGGGTTTGGGACGACGGAGATTACTCCCGATAAGGTAGGGAGATCAACTGAGAGGTCTTCGGTGAAACGACCAGGCTCGATTATGTATTGTACAACAACTATTGCTACGCCTCCGTTTTCCAAGGGATCAACCGGTATATACGGGTTCTTATTCTCGACTCAGTCCTATAGCTAGAAAAATATATATGCATCTGTACTTTTATGAAAGAAGGAACTGAGTAATCGCTTATCATCATTAATGGATGTAGTATTATTATCATGGATGTTCGACTAGTTAATTATTTAATAGCTACACCCAGGATCTCAACAGATCGGGTGTTGGGTCACATATGGTTTCGTAATCCTGTGTTAATATAACTGACTGTATAAAAAAATAGAATAATAAAAAGGGAAATTGTTTGATTTTGTTTGATAGAAATTCATCCGTCAACAATGTCGAACAATTATTCACTGCCAATTTTGAGATTTATAGTTTTTATGCTCAGAGTGATCATTTTATTTTACTGGTCGAGTAATCTGTATCCCATTCTGCGTGTTTATTGTGTTCCCTTGAGATCTATCTCAGCCTCAATGATTTCCTTGAGACTTATATTTTTTTATGCTCAGAGTGATCAATTTCTATTACTCGTCGAGTACTCGGTATCGTATTCAACGTGTTTGTTGTATTTCCTTTGAGATCTATCTCAGCGTCAATGAATCCATTCAACGTGTTTGTTGTATTTCCTTTGAGACTTAGCCTACTGCATTAATCCATCCATCGAATGCTTAGGTGGATATACCAAGGTTCCACATCAGTGTATTGTAAAGATGGTATCTTGAACTCAAGTAGACTTCCCACCGACTCTTCCGACCTGTTTTGGTTAACATGGAAGTCATCCAGCATAAAATCATGACCGAGGGACCTCTTATCCTAAGTCATCCAGCTGCCTTATGTTCTTAATCAATCACTTTTCTAAAATTATTTAAAAGTTTTGTAATTATGTAAAACTACTTCAAGTATTGAAGTACCGTAATAGTGCATCTTGATTTTTGTATAATCGTAATTACAAGCTATAAAGCTTTATGATAGAAGAATGATCGAAATGTTAATAATTCCAAGGCAGTGTGAGGTTGTAATAATGGATAAATCCAATTGCAAGGTCCTAGTTTCAATTATAGTTAGGTTGTAATAACTCATAAATTTAAATATAAAAAAATATTATGTTTTTCTTTTAAAATTAAAATTAATTGAATAATTGAAATTGTAAGTAAGAGGTTTAATTTCTAAGTATAGTTGAGTTTATGAAATAGATGAAACCATTGAGGTTCAAATTAAAAATTATAAGGATAAATTGGGTCACAGATAGTGTAGTAGTTTAGTTAAGTGTAGACTTATGTCAGATATAAGAATTGCTTTTTCAATAAGTAATCGAGAGAAAACAAAAATCAAGTTGAAATGTCACACTTGTGAGAAGGGTCTCTACATTTGGTATTAGAGTTGGTCAATCCTTGACCGGACCAAGAGAGTACAATGTGTTATTTCCGCATTTGAAAGTGTTTTTGAAGTTTAAATTTCACAGATTCTGAATTTGTTACGAGGAAATCTAGTGAATTGTTTCTTCTAATAAAACAGGTTATGGATATTCGTGGACGAAGGGGAAGAGGGATATTCGTCCGAGGACGACGCGTACGCCCTCCACCCACACCAACTCCTATAGCTACCTCGCTGCGACAAGAAAGGCCGACAACCATCCCTGCGAGAGAAGTAGTTTCCATGATGAGAAACTTCCAACATATGTTGGAAGCTTTGATTACCAGGTTGGATCGCGAAAATGGAAACTCACAAGTAACAACGGTATTACAAAATCCACCACCGGTCAACTTGCACCGCGAACTAGAAAAGATTAAATTTCCAGAATTTTGGGGTTCCACCGAGGGAACCGATGCCGAGGCATGGTTGAAAAATATGGCCATGTGATTTGCGCTGAGAGATTACACATCAAACTTAAAAGTGTGCATGGCAGTTTTGAAATTGAATGGTGAAGCCTTTTTATGGTGGAATACTTTACGTACACAGCTAGGCTTGGAAACCAATGAGGTTTCGATGGAATTATTTGACAAGCACTTCTTCCAACACTACCTTTTCGATGAATTCATTGAACGAAAGTTAAATGACTTCAACGCTTTACGGCAGGGATATCAGGAAGTGCAGGAATGTGAAATCCATTTCATGGAACTACTGAGGTATGCACCACATGTTTCGACGGAAAAGTTGAAGGTCAATAAGTTCATTTTTGGGAAAAAAACAGAATATCAGAAATAAGGTTCGCATATTAATACCCTCTACTTTGCATGACGCGGTTAAAAAAAATCTCATAGTAGAAGAAGATCTTTTGAACAGAGGACCGCCCGATAAGAACCTTTTTAGTGGTGACCAAAACAATAACCCTTCCCATTCATCCAAACATTACTACGGACAGAAGAAATTTGGAAGAGGGTCTTATGGTGGAATATCTAATAGAGAATCTCGAGCACCCTACCGACCACAACCACCAAGAAATGATCATGCAAGGAATTTTGGAAAATCGAAACAATTTGGACCACGACGGAACAATGCACTAGCTAGTGGCGCATCTAGAGGCCCTAAGGAAGGATGTTGGAAATGTGCAGGTCCGCACTTCCAGAGTGAATGCCCTTGATAGAACTAGGGTAATTGAAGAGTACAAGAACCAAGTCAAGGACCGCGATAGACCACTGCTGTCGACCTAGGTCGCACACACCGCATTCATGCAACAGTTAACAACCACTAGGAAGAACATCAATCAACCGTCCTTGAAACAACAGGTAAGATTGATGGTAATGTATTTTCTTTACTAGTAGACCCTGGTGCAAATGAGAGTTTTATTTCTTTTAAAGCTTTAGAACATAGTAAGATGATGGAAATTAGTCAAGAGGATTTCGACGTAGTCGAAATGGCATCCAGAAGTATCCAAAGAGTGGGCCTAAAGTTAGAGAATTGTGAAGTGGACTTGGGGGTGTGCACCACTAAATTATCCTTTTATGATACGAAGTTGGGGGATTATGGCTTAATTCTGGGTATGGATTGGTTAGAAGCGCATGCGGCCATGATGGATTGCAGAAGCAAGGAACTAACCTTCTATGATTACGAAGGTTGCAAGAGGGCATTGACCAGGAAAAAGAGAAAGGTTTCCCTGAGAATGATTTCAGCCATGCAATTAAATAAGAGTATGCGGAAAGGGTGCAATCTATATGTAGTTATAGCAATGAAAAAGGAGGGATATAAGAATGAGATAATCAACCACCTTTTATTTCCAGAATACATGGACGTATTCCCAGAATCTTTCCTCGGTCTATCGCCGCAGCACAAGCTAGACTTCACCATTGAACTCAGACTAGGAACATAACCTATAGCAAGAACCCCCTACCGAATGTCTGTACTAGAGTTAAAAGAGCTGTAGATCCAAATTCAAGAATTGCTAGACTTGGGATTGATTAGACCTAGTGTATCTCCCTGGGGAGCACCCAGAATTTTTTTCAAGAAAAAGGATGTGTCATGGTGACTGTGCATCTATTACACGGGGGATTCACTAGTGAGGAAATATCATATCACGTCCATTCATATTGGGGGTTTGAATACTCTTAAAAACCTCAAAAATATATTGCCCTGTATTAAGGGGTCAAGGGGGGTTTTAATTTGACATAGTAATATAAATATTGGGGGTTATTTTATTTGGGTGAGAAGAGGAATAACCTCCAAATCGTGGGATGGATTCATACCTCCAAATCATGGGATCAATTCACACCCATCTAAAACTTAAGGACCTCCAATTTTTATTTGATATTGCTTATGATCCTGAGTTTTGCATAAATCTAATAATAGTGTACCAATGATAATATCGATGGAAGTCTCTTTGGATTACTGGCATTAAGCAATGCTCAATTAATATCTTATTTAGTCTTGTTTTGAATTGATGTTATATTGTTTTTCATCTTTAAGTTAAGATGTGTAGCTAATTGGGAGTTTTGGAGTTGAACAATTGTATTGTATTTTTTGTAGACATTCGGGTAAAAGATCCAACTCTTCATTTTTTAGGTTGGGGTTTAGATGGGTATTGTGATTTAATCAAACCTTGCTCCATGACAACCAAGAAAAATGAGATCAATCCTTTTTGGCTCACTGGAACCAAGAAAAGTTAGATCAATCTTTCTTAACTAATTATTTCTTTCAACTTTTTGTATTCTTCTTTAACATTTTCACATTGCCAGTTATGTAGAGTTGTTAAATTGAGTTATATTTGGCACATTCATAATTATAATTTCAATTCTTAAATGCAAATCATATGTCTTAACATTGTATTGGAACTGACATGAAGACAGGTAAAAAACTAAATCTTTATTTACATACCCTATGTGTTGTTGTTACCATGAAATGGTATCATATAAGTTTCACCATCTGTGTATCTTTATAACTATTGCATGCTTGAAAGCTAACAATGGATATTTTTACCTCTCTTGTAAACATAAAAAAAGAAGATATAACCTAAGAAAAGGAAACTAAATGTTGTTAATTCCCTTGATTGCAAGAATAATTGTAGAGGGAGTGGAGGAAATTCATTGCATCTTGTGAATGAACCAAATCCAAGCTCTGCACAGGATCATATGGTGTTATTGGAAAGTAAGAGGAATTTTTCTATGTTCATTTGGGTTCAAACATCAATAATGTTTGTTTTGATAGGAAGGTAGGGAATTCCATCCATGAAAGGGTTCAATTTTTCATTTTTATGGATTTTAATTTATTAAGCTTATAGAAAACATGAGCTCTATGGCTATGCTTATATTTATATGATATAAAATTAGTAGATTGGTAGGTTGTGGTGTGAAACATTTGCAATTCTCATATTTTCTAAGCATTGCACTAACTATTAGACTATCATGCTTTTACATTCTTTGTTACGTTGATCTCTTGATTGGGTTTCCTTTTACGTATTGTGCCTTTCCTACTACTATTTTGTTGGGTCTTTTACTATCCAACGTTACAAATTGATCAGTCACCCCTACAATCTTGGTGGGATTATTTATAGCATTATAATATTATTTTATTTAGCATCGTGTTTGCTTATACTAATATGTGTTAGGGATCTTGTTTGTTACAAATTGATATTATGATATAAAGGGGGTATTAAAAATGGTTTGATAAAAATGGATACCTACAATATCTGATGAAACTAAGGGTTTTGTTAATTGGAAAGGCATATTGGGAGGGGGGATTAACAATAAAAATTTAGGAGAAATTTTCCAATATTTAGTGAAATTAGGGATATTCTTTAATATCATGTGAACGATCGTGCTATGTAACAAGTTCACTGAGTGAACCCCCCGTGATCTATTACCGCCAGTTAAATAAAGCAAATATAAGAAACCAATACCCTCTTCCTAGGATTGACAATCTTTTTGATCAAATGAAGGGTGCAACAATATTCTCCAAGATTGATCTGAGATCAGGTTACCATTAGTTAAGGATCAAGGAAGAAGAGATTCCTAAGGCGGCCTTCAAGACAAGATTCAAACATTACGAGTTTGTCATAGTACCTTTTGGTTTGACAAATGCGACAAGTTGTTTTTATGAATTTGATGAATGGTGTATTCCATCAATACCTTGATAAGTTTTTGCAAGTGTTTTTGGACAATATATTAATTTATTCAAGGACACCTGAAGAGCATGAAGAACACATAAAAGTAGTACTTCAATGTTTGAGAGAGAACCATTTGTACGGGAAGTTGTCGAAGTGTTCCTTCTTTCAGAAGGATATCCATGATCTCGACCACATTATATGGGGAGAAGGAATCACAGTAGACCCTGCAAAGATAGAAGCCATATGGGAATGGCCAGCACCCATGAACGTACATGAGGTACGTAGTTTCATGGGACTTGCTAGTTACTATAGACAATTTGTTGAAGGTTTCTCCAAAATAGAAAGACCCATAACAGAATTGCAAAAGAAGAACCAACCATTTGTGTGGACGGAGAAGTGTGAAAAAGATTTTACTAAACTTAAGGAACTGTTAACATCCGCTCCAATATTGAAAGTTCCTAACATGGACCAATAAGTTTTAGTATGTATAGATGTGTCAAATGATGGAATTAGATGTGTTTTGATGGAAGAAGGGAGAGTAATTACTTACACTTCTTGAAGTCTTTGGCCACACGAAGAAAAATATGCAACCCACGATATGGAAATGGCAACAGTAATTCATGCCTTAAGACTATGGAGACACTACTTAGTCAGGAGAAAATTTGAACTAAAGACATATCATTGTGGTTTACAACACATTTTTACCCAAAGCGATTTGAATGCAAGACAAAGAAGGTGGCCTGAATTACTCAGTGAATAT
The DNA here is from genome assembly GCA_027924585.1 of Larix kaempferi. Classification (NCBI taxonomy): domain Eukaryota; kingdom Viridiplantae; phylum Streptophyta; class Pinopsida; order Pinales; family Pinaceae; genus Larix; species Larix kaempferi. The sequence goes on from BSBM01000008.1 coordinate 7,114,604, forward strand.
GATTTCGACATAACCTATGTGAAGGGAACTTTGAACAAGGTAGATGATGCACTCAACCGAAGACCGAGAATATTCTCGATAATACCTATGAAAACCAATTTGAGGGAGAAGATACTTGAACTACAACAAAGTGATTCCTGGTATATGGAAGTGAGAACGGAAATGGAAAATGAACATATGAGGGTACCCAAGTATGAAGGATATGCTTTGGATATAGATGGATTATTGAGATATAACAACCACATTTATGTACCAAAGAATGAAGAGATCCGAGGATCGATATTATCAGAAGTTCATCGAGCTGTTTATAGAGCCCATCCCGAAGTCAAAAAGATGTATGCATACCTAAGACCATTATTCTTTTGGCAAGGGATGAAGAAGTATGTAGTGAACCTTGTAGAAAAGTGCATGAAATTCCAGTTAGTCAAAGCGGAACACTGACATCCTGCAGGATTGCTACAACCCCATGAAATCCCAGAATCAAAATGGGAAGTAATATCTATGGAATTTATATTTGGATTACCACTAACGAACATAAGGCATGACACTATATTTGTGGTAGTTGACACTCTTACCAAGAGTGCACACTTCTTACCTATCAAAAATACTTATCAAGCCCCGGAGATTGCGAAAGTATTCATGAATGAAATTGTACCACTGCATGGAATACCTAAGAAGATCATTTTTTATATAGGTTCAATATCCACTGGGAGATTTTGGACAAGTTTCTAGGAATCCTTAGGTACGCAACTTAACTTCAATACTGCCTACCACCTAGAGAATATGCAATCTGAAGCTGAGAGGAAGGATAAGAGGGGTCCGATGATTGATAATTGCTCATTGGGAGACTAAAATGGATTTTATTCTTTGGCCTTCAGGAAAGTGTCCAAGATTGCTTCAAATTTTTGGCTTCCTTGGCTGAGGGTGATCCTAGAAGCATTGTGTCATCTACGAATTGAAGGTGGGACAGAGGATCCACTCCCTAATGAAGGTTCAGGCCCTTGAGGCTGCCTTCTTCTATTGCTCTACGTAGGCTCCTTCCCAAGCCCTCTGCCATGAGTATGAACAAGAAGGGGAAAATAGGGTCACCTGCAACTTTGTAATACCTATTTCCACTGTTGCTTTCAGAAAAATCCACAGGGCATAGAACTTAGCTCTGTTTTTAGTTCCCTGGCCAGCTCCATATTTTACTTAAAAATATATAACCGACCATCAATCAATGGAAACCGATTAGCAGACAGACAGAAAGGGTAAACCAAGTGTTAGAGGATATGTTGAGGATGTATGTGATGGATCAACCGAAAATATGGGAAGAATACTTGCTATTAGTAGAATTTTCCTACAATAATAGCTAGCAAAGCTCCATACAGATGGTGCCTTTTGAATTTTTGTATGGATGACCTTGTAGAACACCTTTGAGTTGGGACAGGTTGGAATATAGGACATTGCTTGGTCCAGACGTAATACAAGAAATGGAGGAGTAGATGGTAACCATTCGTGATCGACTTAAGGAGGCACATGATCATCAAAAGAGTTATGTTGATATGCATAGGATTGACCAAAGTTACGAGGCAGGCGATAAGGTATTTCTGCAAGTGAAACCGCAGAAAAGTCCGGTAAAGTTTGGTAAGGGAGCCAAGTTATCCCCTAGATTTGTAGGACCCTTTGTGATTTTGGAATGGATAAGACCGATTGCCTACCAACTTGACTTGCCATCATCTTTATGTAGAATACACAATGTTTTCCATGTTTTAGTTTTATGCCAGTATGTACTAGATGCTTCTCTTGTTATTGATCTAAGTAATGTGCAGATAACGGACGATGGGGTCGTGATGGCCGAACCAATCCGTGTGTTGGACAAGCAAACACGACAACTTAGACACCACGTGATAATCAGGTCAAGGTACAATGGAAGAATTATAGTCCTAGCTCTGCGACTTGGGAGGACACAACTGAGATACATCGTAGTTTTCCATATTTGTTTGGAATTTCGGGATGGAGTTCTAAATAAGAAGGGGTGTATGTAATGCCCCTAGACTGACTGAAGACTTCGAGGGCACTTTCCAAGTGACCCGGCTAAATAAATTCTTAATAAATGAACATTTATGTGTGATGTAGGATGGAGTTAATTACCGATTAAGAGACATGGAAGTTTATTATGTTTTAGCATGATGTATGACTTAATAATAATTATGAATAAGATGGAGTATGATGGATAATGCGCTCTTAAATTTCTCCTTTGTTTCACTTTATTTCACTATTTTTATTCACATATCTAACTATAAACCATTACATATATCTTTAAAAGCATATCATTTATTTAAAATATCTTAATTTAAAGCATTAAAAATAAATTATGTGAATTTTTACTTACATGGTTTTAACTAATTTGTTGATGATAAAATTAGTGTTATGATTCCAACACTCATTTCAACATATATTTCATAAAGCAAGATTGACACAATACTCCATATAACAAGTTTTATCTGCAAAATAAAACATAAAATTGTAAATAATAAACCATAAAATAAAATTGTATATATACATATTACAACTTTTAAATATAAAACTAGATAAATGTTTTTAATTTCCTAATTATCAAATTGAATATATATTATTTTTAAAAAATTGTATATATTACTTTCTCAAATTGTATACATATAAATGTTCTCTTACTTTACATCGGATTTTATATATATTAAAACATATTTAATTTAATTTTTTTATAAAATTATATAAATGTGTTTGCTTTCTCAAATAAAAAAATCCATAATTATATTAAATCCACTAACCTATTATATTTTCATATGCACGTAGAATATTGACAGTACGTGAAAAGTTTGATATTTGGTTATGCCTCCAGTTTTGATGGCCATACATTTGCATGGTTGAATGTGTAAATGAGAGAGTGAACGAATTGTCGCAAATTATGGAATTCCAGTTTTTTTTATACATTAATTTTATGGTGAAAAGCTTTACACGTGACATTGACTTAATTTGATCTTAATTGAATACATATGAATTAAAGAGCATACATGGAATTTTATGTGGGAGTGTGTTAAATATTTGTTTTAAAGAATATTTTAATTAGAACTTGCTTTTAAATAATTTAGTTTTGTAGTTTATTTTATTTTTTAAGTTGTATTTTGGAGTTTGGAATTTAATTTGTAGCTTATAATTTAATTTATAGTTGTAATATATTTTGTAATTTAGTTTTTATTTAATTTGTAGTTTTGTACTTTAGGATTTATTCCAAATATGTCTTGTGAATATTAGCATTTAATCTTTAAACAATAGGAGGTCCGGATTTTAATTCACTTATGATTTTTTAGTTTGAAAATGTGGATTTTTACAATTTAGATGTCTATTTTTTTTTCAAATTGTTTTTAAATTAGTTCTTAATTGGATTAATTTCTAGATGTTTATATAGTTTTAAAGGTAGTTGTTATAAAGTATTTGTTACTTTATTTTAGTTTATAGTTAATTATTTAATTAGTTTATGGTTATCTAGTGTATTAGATTATAGAGCCCATCCTGAAGTCAAAAAGATGTATGCATACCTAAGACCATTATTCTTTTGGCAAGGGATGAAGAAGGATGTAGTGAATCTTGTAGAAAAGTGCATGAAATTCTAGTTAGTCAAAGTGGAACATCGACATCCTGCAGGATTGCTACAACCCCATGAAATCCCAGAATCAAAATGGGAAGTCATATCTATGGAATTTATATTTGGATTACCACTAACGAACATAAGACATGACACTATATTTGTGGTAGTTGACACTCTTACCAAGAGTGCACACTCCTTACCTATCAAAAATACTTATCAAGCCCCGGAGATTGCGAAAGTATTCATGAATGAAATTGTACCACTGCATGGAATACCTAAGAAGATCATTTTTTATATAGGTTCAATATTCACTGGGAGATTTTGGACAAGTTTCCAGGAATCCTTAGGTACATAGGTTAACTTCAATACTGCCTACCACCCAGAGATAGATGGACAGACAGAAAGGGTAAACCAAGTGTTAGATGATATGTTGAGGATGTATGTGATGGATCAATAGAAAATATGGGAAGAATACTTGCAGTTAATAGAATTTTCCTACAATAATAGCTACCAGAGCTCCATACAGATGGTGCCTTTTGAATTTTTGTATGGACAACCCTGTAGAACACCTTTGAGTTGGGACAAGTTGGAATATAGGACATTGCTTGGTCCAGAAGTAATACAAGAAATGGAGGAGCAGATGGTAACCATTCGTGATCGACTTAAGGAGGCACATGATCGTCAAAAGAGTTATGCTGATATGCATAGGATTGACCAAAGTTACGAGGCAGTCGATAAGGTATTTCTGCTAGTGAAACTGCAGAAAAGTTCGGTAAAGTTTGGTAAGGGAGCCAAGTTATCCCCTAGATTTGTAGGACCCTTTGTGATTTTGGAATGGATAGGACTGATTGCCTACCAACTTGACTTGCCATCATCTTTACGTAGAATACACAATGTTTTCCATGTTTCAGTTTTATGCCAGTATGTACCAGATGCTTCTCTTGTTATTGATCTAAGTAATGTGCAGATAATGGACGACGGGGTCATGATGGCCGAACCAATCCGTGTGTTGGACAAGCAAACACGACAACTTAGACACCACGTGATAATCAGGTCAAGGTACAATGGAACAATTATAGTCCTAGCTCTGTGACTTGGGAGGACACAACTGAGATATGTCGTAGTTTTCCATATTTGTTTGGAATTTCTAAATAAGAAGGAGTGTATGTAATGCCCCTAGACTGACTGAAGACTTCGAGGGCACTTTCCAAGTGACTCGACTAAATAAATTCCTAATAAATAAACATTTATGTGTGATGTAGGATGGAGTTAATTACCGATTAAGAGACATGGAATTTTATTATGTTTTAGCATGATGTATGACTTAATAATAATTATGAATAAGATGGAGTATGATGGATAATGCGCTCTTAAATTTCTCCTTTGTTTCACTTCATTTCACTATTTTTATCCACATATCTGACTATAAACCATTACATATATCTTTAAAAGCATATCATTTATTTAAAATATCTTAATTTAAAGCATTAAAAATAAATTATGTGAATTTTTACTTCTTACATGATTTGATTTTAACTAATTTGTTGATGATAAAATTAGTATTATGAGCATATATTTCATAAAGCAAGATTGACACCATACTCCATATAACAAGTTTTATCTGCAAAATAAAACATAAAATTATAAATAATAAACCATAGAATAAAATTGTATATATACATATTACAACTTTTAAATATAAAACTAGATAAATGTTTTTAATTTCCTAGTTATCAAATTGAATATATATTATTTTTAAAAAATTGTATATATTACTTTCTCAAATTGTATACATATAAATGTTCTCTTACTTTACATCGGATTTTATATATATTAAACATATTTAATTTTTTTTTTATAAAATTATATAAATGTGTTTGCTTTGTCAAATAAAAAAATCCATAATTATATTAAATCCACTAACCTATTATATTTTCATATGCACGTAGAATATTGACAGTACGTGAGAAGTTTGATATTTGGTCATGCCTCCAGTTTTGATGGCCATACATTTGCATGGTTGAATGTGTAAATGAGAGAGTGAACGAATTGTCGCAAATTATGGAATTCCAGTTTTTTTATACATTAATTTTATGGTGAAAAGCTTTACACGTGACATTGACTTAATTTTATCTTAATTGAATACATATGAATTAAAGCGCATACATGGAATTTTATGTGGGAGTGTGTTAAATATTTGTTTTAAAGAATATTTTAATTAGAACTTGCTTTTAAATAATTTAGTTTTGTAATTTATTTTATTTTTTAAGTTGTATTTTGGAGTTTGGAATTTAATTTGTAGCTTATAATTTAATTTATAGTTGTAATATATTTTGTAATTTAGTTGTTATTTAATTTGTGGTTTTGTACTGTAGGATTTATTCCAAACGTTGTCTTGTGAATATTAGCATTCAATCTTTAAACAATAGGAGGTCCGGATTTTAATTCACTTATGATTTTTTAGTTTGAAAATGTGGATTTTTACAATTTAGATGTCTACTTTTTTTTTCAAATTGTTTTTAAAGGATTAATTTCTAGATGTTTATATAGTTTTAAAGGTAGTTATTATAAAGTATTTGTTACTTTATTTTAGTTTATAGTTAATTATTTAATTAGTTTATGGTTATCTAGTGTATTAGATTATGTTAATTTGCTAATTAGTTCACGAGTTTAGTTTATGATTAATATAGAATTTATTTAATATAAGATTTTTTTAGTTTGTGGTCAGTATAGATTTTCTTTAATTTAGCTTATAGTTTTGTAATTAAGAACTTTGAAGTTTAAATTCGTAGCATTTGATTTGTACACAATTAGTTTGTAAATTGAAATTAGTTTGTAAGTTAGCACATACTTTGCAATTTAAAATAGGAATATAGAATTTATGTTTGTAGTTCATGGTTCATTTGTGTAATTGAAGTGTATTTATCAACATTAGGCTAAGTTAAGATAGATTAGGTTAGCCTTCAATCTTGCACATACAATGTTGGTACCTCTAAGCTTACGAGTCCTGGTTGACAATTTAAATGTCTAATTAATAACATATATTTTTATCGACAATGGAAATTTCTACTAAATGACTACCTCATAGGACAAGTGTTGCACTCAAAATGAATTATGAAATATAGAAATGTATAGATAAATTTGGATGATTGCGAACCGATGTATGTCTTGTTTAACGACTAGCAAATTACAAGAAGAGTTGTGAATATGAACAAAAGTATGTTTTGCTTAATGAAATGAGTGTAACTATGAATAGAGATATGTTTTGCTTAACGACTAGCAAATTTATGAAATGAGTTGTGAACATGAACAAAATCATGTTTTGCTTAACAACTACAAAATTTATGAAATAAATTATGAGGATGAATAAGTATACATGTTATTTATGAAATGAATTATAATGATTGTGAACAAAGCTATTAATGTGTGCTCTGAGCACGTGTGTAGTTGTATTACCCCTATTTTTCCCTTAGTGTTTATAGGTCTTAATATAAATACTATGTAAATGCAATGTGTATTTTCCCTAGTGTGGAGCTCAAGGCCAAGGCCCCACGAGTGGATGTTTAAGGTTTAATTGCATAGGAAAGTATTTGACGGTTTGATTATTCATGGGATGTTCAGCCATGAAACATTGTAAATGATGTAATTATTAATTATTGCAATGAATCACCAAGAAGCTACCTAAGGGAGGAAACTAATGAGAAGGGGCATGTGTATCCACTAGGGAGAGGTGAGGGGGTTGTGGGGTTTGGAGCCATGTTGCCACTTTCCATTTATGAACCCATTCGACCTGCATGATGACATTTATTGTTGTTTTAAGAGGGTGGTTGAGAAACCCTGTTGCTGAAGTCGATTGAGTATGGGGTGGCCCTACGAATCCGTATGGTAGGATATGGCCTGTGTTACTTGTCCCTGAAGACACTTAATCACTTGGTAATTCGGCTCTCTGGGGACTACCCATTGGTGACGGGAACTGAAAAACACGCATTCATTCATTCATTCACACCCATTGCAGAGCTAAGTTGGGAGCATGGAAGGAAAAAAAATGCAATTTCCTGTGTAAGCCGAAATCACAGTGTGGAATGCGATAAGAACCCTGTGTGCGAACCTTGTCTACTCGGGATATCTATGAAAGAAAACCTGAGATGAACTATAGAGCCATGTGAATACTTGGGTTAGGGTTGGAATGCTTGATAAACCCAATGAGGGTCGGAATCTCATAGAACTAGCAGTTGAAACTTTATATGCCCACCCTAAATAGCACTGGAACGGAAAGGGCCTTAATGGACTGTGCAATAGAGAAGAGGGCCTTCCTTGTGTTGGGTGAGGTAGGTAATGTGGGTGCCATATCTGCTGAGTGTTGAGATGCCTGTAATTCTTTGGTTGAGCTCACTAGCTTAGCAATATCCTCCCTGTTATACTTGTATGCTTGATAAACCCAATTGTAGGTTGTCTTAGCATGGTTATCTTTCCTTGGTATGCTTGATAAACCCAACTGCAGGTTGGCTTAGCATAGTTATGTTGTCCTTGTATGCTTGATAAACACAACTGTAGGTTGGCTTAGCATGGGTAGGCTTCCCTAGTATGCTTGATAAACCCAACTACAGGTTGGATTAACATGGTTATGTTGTCCTTGTATGCTTGATAAATCAAACTGCAGGTTGTATTAACATGGGTAGGTTTCCCTGGTATGCTTGATAAACCCAACTGTAGGTTGGCTTAGCATGGTTATGTTTCTCTTACATGCTTTATAAACCCACTGTAGTTTGGCTTAGCATCCTTATTCTCTGGCATGCTTGATAAACCCAACTATAGATTGGCTTGGCATGGGGATGAGATCTTGACTATGAGAGAGTCCTTAGCCTTCCTTAGTGGATACACAACCCAACTCAGGGGTGATATCTTAGCTGGAAGAGTACAGGTTGGACACAGATCTAAGGTTGGGTGGAACGTTGCTCTCACTTAGCCAGTTGCTTGGCAACTTCAAGAATTCAAAGATAAGTGCTAATGTGATGTTAACTGATGAAATTTCAGGTGTTATGATATGTTTGTTTATGCTCAAGTTATTGAATGAATGTTACATAGATTTGCATAATTGATAGATTGTGCGTAATCTTGAGTAGAAGGTTGAGTTATGTTGAATTCTTCATTCAGTGCATGAGTTTAATGCATTACTGATTTTACATGTGTTAGATGTGCAAATTAACAATTGTTTTATTCACCCTATATGTTCTTTTATGCATTACATACTTGGTTTGAAGGACTTCTTGGCCTCACCTAGACAGGAGGAAGGGGTTATAAGGCCCCTGAGGTGCTCATAGATTCTTTATGGTTCATAGGAAGGATTGAGTTAAGACTTGAAGGTAGGTGGATTCCTTGTTGAAGGTTAAAGGTATTTGGAAGGGGGTTATAGGAAATAAATTCAGTCGGAATATTGGCAAGGTTAGAAACCTCAGTTGGGTCAGGAGACCACACCAATGGATAGAGCTCTTCAAGATCTTTCCAACGGTATGTTGTAGGCACAATAGTTCCCATGTTTTATCCAAAATATGGGAGCCCCAATTTTATATGAAAGGGTAACTTAGTCAATTTTTGGGGTTTTTCATCCCGTCTGCATGCATTCTCGCCTTTGACATGATTAGATTTAGTTAACATTTTTCCATTTTGAAAATTTTTAGTTGTCTGGTTGTTTTTCTGAGTGTCGGGAAACTCTGATTTTTTCCACAAAGTTATGTTCATCTCGCAAAGCTGCAATGCGGATTGCGGGAGTTTGTTGTTTCTTTTTGAAATAATGTCATCCTGCAACCCGCAAATTGCGGATTGCGGGAAGACTTTGTAAATAGGTTTTGAACTTTTTCGTTCCCCAACCCGCAACCCACAAATTGCGGATTGCAGAATGCAGAAAGGTTTGTCAAATAAACGCGTTTCATGTGCCCGCAACCCGCAACCCGCAAATTGCGGATTGTGGGCTGCGAAATGTTTTGGTCACTTGTTGAGTTTGTTCTCTCCGCAACCCGCAAACTGCATTGCGGATTGCAAATTGCAGAATGCGCTTTATTTCCATTTTTATTTATTTGTTTTGATTCATTTGAGTTGGTTTTTATCATTCGAGTTGGTTTCATGATCTTGGTGATTAACTTACTATGTTGTTCTTCACATTCCCCACCTAGATTTGGTCTTCACTGCACGAACTGATTATTCGAGATGACGACTGGTTATTACCTTCATTCTGGGATTTTGATTGATCTTATGGTTTTTTCTCTTATGATTTTAGATATTGCATTATTATGATATTTGAGCTTGATAAAGTTTTATTTTAACTTTTGCATGCCTAGAATCATAATGTAAATATTGTAAATAATCTTAGTCTTTGGGTTATTTGCTTATATTAGTTTAATATCTTTTAATGTTTATTTTAAGCTTATTGAAATCTTTTAAATATTCATGGTCATGCTTTGACTTTCATTAACTTAATTTGTGTATTTCATTAAATCCATATATTAAATTTATACACAATTAGATGTTATGAAAATTAAAAGAACAAATGTTTTAGTTTGTTTGAATCCCAAATTCCTCAATTTCTATGAAATTTGGTTTTATGATTATTTGAAAATTTGTGGAATTAAAGTTCAACGTTCAAAATTAGTTTGATCATGGATAAGTCTTTCATTTTTAATAAGCTATTTTGATTTTGAAAATATAATTTCTATTTACTTTATTATTATTTTCTTGGTTTTCTATTCAAATGATTATGTTGGAAACCTATTTATGGAATTCATTAACTCTCCTATATTATAGGAGTGATTCTTTTCCTATATACGCAACTTGTTTTCGACATTTATTTTCTTAAGAATTAAATTGTAAATGGTTTTTATTCTTACTTCTAGGTTTAAGATTTTCAGATATTGGATTTTCTTCGTAAATAATTTCTAGATTTTCTTTCTAAACTTTTGTCTATTGTTATTTCATTACTTTGTTCAATAAATAAAAATTTACAATTTTCCAAGCTTCCCAAATATTTTTATGCATTTTTGCAGGACCTTTGATTTTAATTGTTCAAATTTTAAATGTTCCCGCAATTGGAGAAGGTTTAATTTTTCCCTTTTTAAACATTATTCCCGCAACCCGCAATCCGAATTGCGGATTGCAAAGGTAGGCTTTTTCATATTTGAAATTTGATGTTTCCGCAACCCTTTTGTTTAGATTTTTAACATTGCGGGAATCACTTTTTCACATTTCCATTCGCGCATTTTTACGGACCCTAAGTTTATCTTAGGTTATGTTTTAATTTAATTTCGGGTCCGTAAATTTTGGTAATTTCATTTTTTTACTTAGAGTTTTTAATCTTGGTTTTGATTTTGTTTTCCGATTTTGATTTAATGAATTTTTCAAATTCGAAATTTTATTCCACACATTTAATTTTTGATATTTTGGAATATGGATTTTGGATTTTTGTTTTGGTTTTATTCATTTGCAAAATAAGTAACATGGAATAATGGATTTAATTATTAAATCAATGGCCATGATCCACCCAACAATTAAATCAACGGTTGCTAAGTCTTAACTTCCAAGAGCAATATCTTGAGATTTATAAGTCCAAATCAAAGCCCAAGATAGCTGGTTGGAAAGCTGGAAGGATGATGAATGATTTGAGAATATATTTTTTTTCCAAATGAATAGCTTAACCATCCTGAAAATCTATCTAAACAGTGAATTTTAGATTTGCATGAGATTTATTATATTTTGATTCGCAAATGGATTTTTATTAACTTAGATTTATTTCATTAGCTTTCAAATGTTGTTTTAATATCTCTTTTGAATTGTACAGGTGTGGATTCGGACTTGGAAGAATCTAACACAAGAAATTTGTATCTCAGATTTGGAGTGATCAAAACGTGCCAAGTAGAAAGAAGCGTCTTTGGACGTGATTTCTGGAGCAATGGAGATGAATCTGGAAAATCCGAGACATGGGTTTTGTGCAGAAGATGCCCAATTAGTTTGTCCATCAGCAAAATCTGTAGAACGTTTTTCATTTGGGAGATTTGACTGGTTTTCCAAAACAGAGTTTTCCTAGATTTTTCTCATGGATAGATCTGGTAAATGGAACAACTCAGCTAGTTAGCTCAGTAATTGTGGAAATGGATCTTATCTTTTCCTGTAATTGTCTCTGTATAAATACCTATATTATATGATCTAAGGGTGGATGGAATTTGGAGGATAAAATTAGCAAAAGAGATTGGAGACATTCTAATTAATGCAGAGTTTGTAATTTCTTACAGACTTTTAGTAATACAGTAAAGTTATTCTCTTGCATTTTCTTTTGTTAAATATTGATCAAGTTTATTTGATGAATGTTGATTTTACTTCAGCTTGCTTGTCAAATACTATTCAAATCCTTTGCAACCTATTAAATACATTGATCTGTAGTTCTGGTTTATCTTTTCTAATGATTTGTGTGTCCATAATGTTTTAAAAGAGTTTATTTAATTAAAACATTATCTATTTCTGCAAATGGTTTACAGTAAAATTTAATTGATGTTAATTTTTCAATTAACATATCAATTACAGGTTGATCTTGAATGCATATAACCCTCAAACTATTGTTCATTAATTTTAATTGATTAATAGTAATTTGGGAAAATAAGTAATAAGTCTTTTAACATTTCTGTTAAGTTGATGAATAACACTTATTTACTTCTACATCAAGCTGACCTGCACACAAACAAGCCACCTTCTTAGAATAGGTCTAATTTAGCTTAGATTTCCTTCTTAGTTAGATTTGTTTTGAAGGCATAAAATACCTTGTTTTCCTTTATTGGAAGACCGATCTATTGATCAAATTTCACCAACTCATAGAGTGCCAGCGGAGTCCGAATATCCGTGGGAGATTACTATTCCAAGCAGGCTGGGGATAGAACTATTCTTGCGTAGGACCTTTTGAAGCTTTTCAGTCTGGGTTTCTCCCCTCTGTTGAGAGCCTTGGACCCATTCTAGCACCTTGCATATACCCTGCACAATCAAGGCCTCAACATGGTACCAACCTTGCCCAATTTAGATGAAGGAGGAGGAAGTTATAATCCCTAGAAGTTGGTTGTCATAGGAGGTGTGGTTCCGCATTCCTGCACCCGCAATGCGGATTGTGGAGGCCAATGATCAATTTGGATTCGCGTGGTTGGACTTCCACCTTTTCCGCACCCGCAATGTGGATTGTGGATTATGGAAGCTGTAAGGGATATTTCCGCGGAACTAGCGTGTAGGACTTCCACCCTTCTACGTTCCGCATGCGGATTGCGGAATGCGGAAGTCAGAAGAAGAAGTTTCTCTGGGATGATGATTTGGAATTCAGCAGTTTCGACTTCCGCAATGTGGATTGAGGATTGCAAGAGAGTGTTGTACCAGGGTGTGAATTTTGGGTTTTCGCGGTTTTGAATCCCGCAATGTGGATTGCGGATTTCGGAGGGGAATTTTTCAGCGTAGGAAAGTTGGGTAATGCAACTTCCGAATCTCGTAATGCAGATTACAGATTGTAGAAGGGAGGATTACAGATCGAAATCCATTGCGGCTGTGGATGAAAATGAAAGGTTTTGGAAAAAAAAATGTATCAGGGTCTTCCAACACCTATGAAGGCAATGGAGGGTTTGGGGAACGTGATAGAGTGGTATTAGAGCTCAAGTTACAGCATTGGGGGCTGCTCGGGCCAAACCGTGAATGAATCCGCAAACTAAGAAGCGCTCGTGGCATTGTTTAACCTAAAATTTCTTATTGACTGGTTGATTCCAGACTGTGTGGATGTTTTGATTTTTTATGCACTCTTATGTTGTCTAATAAATTTTCTTTCGTGCACAGTGACTACAACAGAGTTATAGTTGAATCGTACAACAAGTCCGGGTGCAGGAAAGTAAGTATGGTGACCATTAACGATGCATAAGACCCTTATGATCTTGAGGAAGACGTGCTAGGGGAAAACATGCAGGAAAAGCACACTGAGACTGAATCTAATGGAAAAAGAGAGAAAGTAACTACCTAGAACTCGGTTGAGACAATGGTGAGTTTCATTGAGAGGATGATGAAGGCTCAGGAAGAGCTACAACAACTCAATGTTGTCATTCTGCAGAGCCTTACTGATATGCATCGGAGGGTAAATATTGAGTCTAACCCAAGCCACTTGGGAAGAGAAGAGCGAAATGAAAGCAGTCGCTCCAGAGGTCGTTCTAGGCAGAGGTCTCCAAGCCCTAGAAGGGGTTATGTGGGAAGAAGGCATAGAACACCCTCTTCAGGATCTCTTTCCAGTAGGTCAGTACACTCCATATATTCTCAAGAGATCCCCAGGAACACTTCTAGCAGAATTGAAAGAAGAAGGAAATCTAGAGGAGTCCCACAAGGAGAATTTAGGAAGGCAAGACCTCCTACCTTTGATGGAGAAAGAAAAACAGGTCAAGAGGCTAAGGCATGGCTTCTTGGAATGAATAGGTACTTCAAGATGCATGATAATTCAGAAAATGAGAAAGCCATAGTTTGCATTTACAATTTGAATGGCAGAGCTTTGATTTGGTGGGATCATCTCATGCAAGTAAAAAGAACCAGTGAAAGAAGGATCGGCTAGGAAAGATTCCAAAGATATTTCAAGGAAAAATACCTATAAGCTAGGTATTATAACAACAAGAGGAAAGAGTTCAGTGAACTTAGATCGGGGTAGAATACCATGGAAGATCATGTTCATAATTTTTTGGAACTATTAAGGTATGTAGACTACATCAAGGATGAAAGAGTGAAGATTCAATGTTTCCTTGGTAGCCTACCACAAACTTTCAGAGATAGGATTGAATTTTTCAATCCACCTAACCTTGATGAAGCCATTAGAATGGCCATGCATTGCTATGAACAGAGCATATGAAAGTCAGAGGTGCCTCCGGCATGGAAAGGAAATCCCAAGGGAAATTTTGAACCAAGGAGAAGTGGATTCAAACCACCATTTAGAAATCAGCCCAGAGCCTTTCCACAGGGACAACAAGCAAGAAGTGGATTCAAGCCAGCTGTAGCAACAGATAAGACATCAAAATGATCACTTCAGTGTTGGGGTTGTGGAGGAAACTACATGCTCAGATATTGTCCAACTAGAAGGGAGAATCCCCAAAGCTTGCATAACCTGGAAGAAGCAACCACAGTAGAAGATATGGAAAGAGCAACACTTAGGATCTATGCAACATTGGATGATCATGAAGCAGGCCACCAATCAACAATGGTAGAATTTGAAGGGAAAATTGCTAAGCAATCTATTTCTATTTTAATTGATCCGGGATCTACTCATAGTTATGTGTCTCCTAAGATAGTCGAAGGTTGTTCTCTTGGTAAAGTAAAGCATAGTAAGCCTTGGTTAGTCCAATTAGCCACATGTACCAAGAGAAAGGTGAGTGAAGTGGTGAAGGAATAGGCCATAGAGTTGAATGGGTTCCTCACCAAAGAAAATTTAATTGTTCTACCATTAGGATCCTATAATTCCCTAATAGGTATGGACTGGTTGGAAAGATATAGAGCCAATATTGACTGTTATGACAAGGTACTTGAATTCCTTGATGAATAAGGAAGACCAAGATTGGTTAGAGGAGTTCCAAATCAAGTTTCAGTGAGGCAGATTTCAGCTCTGCAGTTGAATAAGTTTTATAGAAAAGGTTGTCAATTATACGCAGTCCAAATATCAGACTCATTAGAAGATAAGGGGCCGAGAATAGAAGACTTTCAGCTATTGCAAGAATTCCAAGATGTGTTTCCGGATGAAGTGACAGGAATGCCACCCAAGATAGATATTGACTTCTCCATTTATCTTGTTCCAGGAGCAACACCCATCTCTAAAGCTCCTTACATGATGAGCACACCAGAGATGATAGAACTAAAGATGCAGCTGCAAGAATTAATGGATAAAGAATATATCAGACCGAGTGTATCTCCTTGGGGTGCACCTGCGTTGTTTTTCAAGAAGAAGGATGGAACTTTGATACTGTGTATAGATTACATGCAACTACATAAAGTGACAGTCAAGAACAAGTATCCATTGCCAAGGATTGATGACTTGTTTGACCAGATGAAGGAAGCTAAAGTGTCTTCCAAGATTGACTTGATGTCTGGCTACCATCAAGTGAGGATAAAGGAAAAAGACATTCATAAGACAACTTTCAGAATTAGATATGGTCATTATGAATTCACAGTGGCACCATTTGGCCTTACCAATGCACCTGCCACATTCATGTTCCCCATGATAAGTGTCTTAACAAATACTTGGATAAGTTTGTGATTGTGTTCTTGGATGACATTCTTGTATATTCAAGGAATGAAGAAGAGCATGAAGAGAATTTAAGGGTGGTGTTGCAAGTCCTTAGGGAGCACCAGCTGTATGAAAAAATGAGTAAATGTGACTTCTATCAGCATAAAGTACAGTATTTGGGTCATATTATATCAACATAAGGTATTGCAGTGGATCCAAAGAAGATTGAGGCCATAATGGATTGGCCCACCCACAAGAATGTTGCAGATGTAAGATCTTTTATGGGTCTTGCTGGTTACTACAGAAGGTTTATTGAAGGATTCTCCAAGATAGCCCATCCAACCACTTCACTGCAAAAGAAGAATATCAAATTTGCATGGTTTGAAAAATGTGAAATAAGATTTCAACAGTTAAAATAATTACTTACCAGTGCTCATGTTTTAAAGATTGTAGACCCAAATAAAGGCTTTTTGGTGTGCACAAATGCTTGCATTGAAGGGCTCGGTGGAGTGCTAATACAAGTAGGGTTTGTCATTGGTTATGAGTCAAGGAAGTTGAAAGAGCATGATAGAAACTATGCCACAAATGACTTAGAGCTAGCAGCCATAATTCATGCATTTAAGAGGTGGAGGCATTATCTGTTAGGTAAGAGATTTGAACTCAGGACTGATCATATGAGTTTAAAATATTTGTTTGACCAACCAAATTTGAATGCTAGGCAAACTAGGTGGATGGAGTTTCTTTGTGAATTTGACATGGATATTAAGCATGTCAAAGGTAACGAGAATAAGGTTGCAGATACACTCAGCAGAAAATTCCATATTGCAATAGTAAGTATGTGTAAATCATACTTGAAGGAAAGGATTCTTGAAGCTCAAGCTAATGATGAAGCTTACCTCCAAATTAAAGAGAAGTTGCAGCAACATAATGCCGATGAAAAGTGTGCAAGTTATGAGATTGGTGAAGGTGATGTCCTTATGTATCAAGGTACCAGAATATACATTCCAAATTGTGCAGGATTAAAGAAGCTAGTGATGGATGAGATACATCAAAAGCCATATTCTGGAAACCCATGATATCAGAAAACTATAACAACAAAAAGGAAGCAATATTTCTGGCATGGAATGAAGAAGAACATAGCAGAATACATTGCTAGGTGTCAAAAGTGCCAACAAGTCAAGACAGGGCATCAACATCCAATAGGATTGTTGCATCCATTTCCCATTCCATAATGGAAGTGGGTGATATCTATGGATTTTATAACGGGTTTTCCAATGACAACGAAAAAACATGATTCAATCATGGTAGTGGTGGAGAAGATATTCAAAGGTAGCTCATTTCATTCCATTCAAGTCCACTCACAAGGACAATGTCATTGCAAATATATTCATGAGAGAGATATTCAGCTTGCATGGATTGCACAAGGCAATAATTTCAGACCGGGATACAAAGTTCACATCTAATTTTTGGAAAGGATTGTCCCAAGAATTGGGAACTCAGTTGAAGTTTAGCACATCCTATCATCCTCAAAATGATGGTCAGACTGAGAGGGTGAATCATATTCTTGAAGACATGTTAATGATGTATGTGAGGGATAAACCATCTAAGTGGGAAGACTATCTACACTTAGTGGAATTTTATGACAATAATGGATATCAAGCATCATTGAAGATGAGCCCTTTTGACGTGTTATATGGCAGAAAATGTAGAACTCCAATGAATTGGGATAGTCCAGTGAACATGGTAGTGCTTGGACCAGAAATAATCAAGGAGATGAGTGAGAGATTGTTACGATCAGACATAATTTGAAGGCAGCCTAGGATAGGAATAAGTGTTATGCATATTTGAAGAGAATGCACAAGGAATTTCAGATTGGGGACCATGTTTACTTGAGAGTGAGAGCAAGGAAGAGTTCCATGAAGTTGGGAAGTTGTGCCAAGTTGGAACCCATATATTGTGGGCCATTTGAATTCCTTGATAGGATAGGGACGGTTGCATATAGGATTGCATTTCCTGCTAACATGGAAGCTCATAATTTTTTCCATGTCTCTTTGCTTAAGAAATATGTACATGATCCTAATCATATAATTGATTGGAATGTGATACAGGTGGAACCCGATGGAGAGTTCCAAGTGGAGCCTATGTGCATACTCGATAGGAAGGTTACTTTGCTCCAGAATAGGGCCATCGGGTAGGAAGGTGCAATGGAAGCACCTTAGTTCTGAAGAGGTTACATGGGAGCTGGAGGATGCCATGCGAGAGGCATTCCCATTTTTGTTCAATTTTGGGAACACCGAAGACTATGTTTTTCTAAGGGGGAGGGAGTTGTAATACCCCTATTTTTCCCTTAGTGTTTATTGATCTTAATGTAAATACTGTGTAAATGCAGTGTGTATTTTACCTAATGTGGAGCTCAAGGCCAGGGCCCCACTAGTGGATGTTTAAAGTTTAATTGTAGAGGCAAGTATTTGACAGTTTGATTATTCATGGGTTGTTAAGCCATGAAACATTGTAAATGATGTAATTATTAATTATTGCAATGAATCACCAAGAATTTGGCTAAGGGAGGAAACTAATGAGAAGGGGCCATGCGTATCCACTAGGGAGAGGTGAGGGAGTTGTGGGGTTTGAAGCCATGCTGTCACTTGTACATTTATGAACCCATTCAGCCTCCATGCTAACATTTATTATTGTAGTAAGAGGGTGGTTGATAAACCCTATTGCTAAAGCCAATTGAGTATGGGGCGGCCTTGTGAATCCGTATGGCAGGGTATGGCATGTGTTACTTATCCCTAAAGACACTTAATCACCTGGGAAGTAGATGCTCTGGGGACTACCCATTGTTGAAGGGAACTGAAAACACGCATTCATTCACACCCATTGCAGAGCTAAGCCAGGAGCAGGGAAGGAAAAAAATGTGATTTCCTGTGTAAGCCGAAATCACATAGTGGAATGCGATATGAAACCTGTGTGTGAACCTCGTCTGCTCGGGATATCTATGAAAGAAAACCTGAGATGAATGATAGAGCCGTGGGAATACCTGGGTTATGGTTGTAGAGGGTTTACTACGAGACAGAGCTTAGTACGCAACCCTGAGAAGATCCAGCTGGATTAATAGATATAGAAGGTCGATTTAGGGTTGGAATGCTTGACAAACCTAGTGAGGGATGAAATATCATAGAACTAGAAATTGGAGCTTTCTATGGCCACCCTGAATAACAATGGAAGGGAAGGGTCCTTGAGGAATTGAGCAACAGAGAATAGGGCCTTCCTTGTGTTGGGTGAGGTAGGTAATGTGGGTTCCATATCTGCTGAATGTTGAGATTCCTGTAACCCTGTGGTTGAGCTCACTGGATTAGAAATGTCCTCCCTGTTGTCCTTGTATGCTTGATAAACCCAACTGCAGGTTGGCTTAGAATGGTTATGCTTCCCTGATATGCTTGATAAACCCAACTGCAGGTTGGATTAGCATGGTTATATTGTCCTTGTATGATTGATAAACCCAATTGCAAGTTGGCTTAGCATGGGTAGGTTTCCCTGGTATGCTTGATAAACCCAACTACAGGTTGGATTAGCATGGTTATTTTGTCCTTGTATGCTTGATAAACCCAACTCTAGGTTGGATTAGCATGGGTAGGTTGCCTTGGTATGCTTGAAAAACCCAACTGCAGGTTGGATTAGCATGGTTATGTTTCCCTTACATGCTTGATAAACCCACTGTTGGTTGGCTTAACATCCCTGTTCTCTAGTATGCTTGATAAACCCAACTACAGATTGGCTTAGAATGGGGATGAGATCTTGACTGTGAGAGAGTCCTTATCCCTCCTTAGTGGATACACATCCCAGCTTGGGGGTGATCTCTCAGCTGAAAGAGTACAGGATAGACATAGATCTGAGGTTGGGTGGAACGTTGCTTTCACTTAGCCAGTTTCTTGGCGGCTTCAAGAATTCAAAGATAAGTTCTTCTGTGATGTTAACTGATGACAATTCATGTGTTATGATATTTTGGTTTATGTTAAAGTTATTGCATGAATGTTACATAGATTTGAATAATTGATAGACTATGCATAAGCCTGAGTTATGTTGAATTCTTCATTCAGTGCATGAGTTTAGTGCATTACTGATTTTACATGTGTTAGATGTGTGAATTAACAATTGTTTTGTTCACCCTATATGTTCTTTTATGCATTACATACTTAGTTTAAAGGAATGCTTGGCCTCATCTAGATAAGGGGAAGGGGATATAAGGCCCCTGAGGCGCTCATATATTTCCTATGGGTCAAAGGAAGGATGGGGTTAGGAATTGGAGGCAGGTGAAGTCCTTGTTGAAGGTTAAAGGCATTTGGAAGGGGATTATAGGAAATAACTTCAGTTGGAATATTGGCAAGGTTAGAAACCTCAGTTAGGGAAGGAGACCACACCAATGGATAGAGCTCTTAAGTATCTTTCCAACGGTACCAACCTTTCCCAATTTGGATGAAGGAGGAGGAATTTATAAGCCCTGGAAGTTGGCTTTCACAAGGGGTGTGTCTTCCGCATTCCCGCACATGCAATGCGGATTGCAGATTGTGGAGGCCAACGATCAATTTGGATTCTCATGGTTGGAATTTTTCCTTTTCTCCACCTACAATGAGAATTTCGGATTGTGGAAGTCAGAAGGGATGTTTCCGTAGAATTGGCATGTAGGATTTCCGCCCGTCTACGTTCCGCATGCGGATTGCGGAATGAGGAAGTCGGAAGAAGAAGTTTCTCCGGGATGACGATTTGGGCATCCGCAGTTTCGAGTTCTGCAATGCGGATTGTGGATTGCAGGAGAGTGTTGTACCAGGGTGTGAATTTTCGGTTTCCATAGTTCTGAATCCCGCAATGCGGAGGGGAAGTTTTCCAGCGTATGCAAGTTGGGAAATCCAACTTCCGAACCCCGCAATGCAGATTGCGTATTGCGGATTGCAGAAGGGAGGATTGCATATCGAAATCCATTGTGGCTATGGATGAAAATGGAAGGTTTTGGAAAAAAAATGTATCAGGGTCTCCAAGCACCTTTGAAGGAAATGGAGGGCTTGGGGAATGTGACAGTAGTGATAGGTGAAATCGTTTACCGACAGACTCACAAAGGAATAAAAGGGGACCGTAGAGAATGAGAAACGCACACATGAGAGTACAATGACGATGTTGACTCCCGATAACCTCCACGAACGAGTTAAAATCCATTCAGCTTTACTTGGGTGAGAGTGAAGTCGTACGGGTGAGACCATAATGGTTTGGTCACATACGAGGTTGAGGGGAGTGCAGTAAGAAAGGACTTATTCCTCAGTGTCATTAGTCTCACATAGAGTGTAGCTAGATGATTTATGGTCATGATTCCAAAATCACTACAAGAAATCCCCGCACACCAGTAAAATGAGAAATTATTGTCGGAAGGACCCAACGATGTGGTACCTAGATAATTAAGGAAATAAAGTGTTGTCAGAAGGACCCGACGATATGGTACCTAGACGAATAAAGGAAATTGATAAATTAACACCTATGTATTTGGCATATAGTATTGCATTATATTAATTGTACATAAAATGTTTATTTAATTATATATTTGAGGAATAGTATTGCATTAGATTATTTGTGCATGAAATGATTAATTATAATTAAATAATTGAGAATAATTAAATATGGAGCAAATGATAGACTAGGAGTCATTAACTAGTCAACTCCACCTACACCCACTAAAATAGAGATTGGAATCATAGCATCAGGGGACATCTAGGAGTAAAATATGGGAAGTATGTGCACTCTCATTAGAGAGTGACACGTGGTTGGGTCAATATTTGTTTTAAATAAATTTGCAAAAAAAAAAAAAAATTTGCATCAAGCGACATGTGTCGTAGGAAAATTATCTATTTAAGAAAGATGAGAAGAAGGGAAAGGGGGACCTATTGTTGGATGAATGTTGTAATTGCCTCGAATTATTGAATGTGCCACTATTGTGAGTTTGGCACATAATTTTAGTGAGGGGGATCTCATTTATGAATTCTGGTTGTGTGTGTGTTCTCTACAACCCTTTTTGCTCGAGGGTTCGGGAGGAAGGAGATTACTCCCGATAAGGTAGGGAGGTCAACCGAGGGGTCTTCGGTGAAATGGTCAAGCTCAATTGGGTATTGGACAAAAACTATATCTACGCCTCCATTTTCCAAGGGATCAACCGATATATATAGGTTCTTATTCTCGACTCTTAGTCCTATAGCTAAAAAAAATATGCATCTGTACTTTTATGAAAGAAGGAATTGAGTAATCGCTTATCGTCATTAATGGATGTAGTATTATTATCAGTGGAAGTTCGACTAGTTAATGATTTAATAGCTACACCCAGGATCTCAACAGATCGGGTGCTGGGTCACATATGGTTTCGTAATCCCGTGTTAATATAACTGACTCTATAAAAAAAATAGAATAATAAAAAGGGAATTTGTTCGATTTTGTTTGATAGAAATTCATCCGTCAACAAGGTCGAACAATTATTCACCGCGGATTTTGAGATTTATAGTTCTTATGCTTAGAGTGATCACTTTCTTTTACTGGTCGAGTACTCTGTATCCCATTTGACGTGTTATTGTGTTCCCTTGAGATCTATCTCAGCGTCAATGATTTCCTTGAGATTTATATTTTTTTTATGCTCAGAGAGATCATTTTCTTTTACTGGTCGAGTACTCTGTATCCCATTCGGCTTGTTTATTGTGTTCCCTTGAGATCTATCTCAGCGCCAATGATTTCCTTGAGATTTATGTTAGGAACCTATGTCAACCCTTCTCTTTACTTTGTTAGTATATTGTCGTTGGACGCATATGCTCTGTAAGTTGCTCCGTAGTATTATATGTTCCATGGTATTGATCCTTAGTTTGTATTAGCCCATAGTATTATTTGTTCCATGGTATTGATCCATAGTATTGGACGCATATGCTTTGTAAGTCATCCTGTAGTATTATATGTTCCATGGTATTGATCCATAGTATTGGCGCATAGACTTATATAAGTATGTGTTGAGGCCAATGAAGGCACCGAGAAGTTATTTGTATTGAGCTTTCTCAAAGGAGGTTTTCCCCTCGAAGTGGCCCGAGATCAATAAATCTATTTTGTGTTTTGTTATTTATGATATATCGTGCATTTTCATTAATTAATTGTTGGAGGTTCCTCACACCTGATATTAGAGCACTTTCTTGGACTCGTTGGGTGAAATTTCTGCCAATTTTTTTTCCGCATTGGTAATACCCCTAGTTTTGACTTGGAATGTATTTATCCAATATTATGTAAATGATGTAAATATGCTAGTGTGAATTCCTAGTGCAGAGCTCAAGGCCAAGGCCCGACTAATGAATGGATAGGAATGTATGATGTTATATTTTTATTTGGAATGTTTGGTTTTATGCCTAATTCGAAATGTATGTGAATATTATGCTGAAAATTAATAGAATGGTCCAATAATGGATGTGTAAAGAGCGCCAAAGGGGTTGTGATTCCACTAGAGGGGAAGAGGAAGGGGGCTTATGGGAAACCCAATCCTATGCTGCCATGTGTCAACCTTAGAACTCACCCTAAATTCTGTCATGTGATGAGAATAAGCCAATTATCTCCTTTTTTTATCATTTTCCAATCATTTATTGCACATGTGAGGTTGGTGGGAAAAGTCACTTCATGCAGTTATTGAGCATGGGTATTGTGACAATTATGTCAGCTGTCAGTTGTCCTATTTATTCTATGGTCAGAAGCCATGCCAGCTGTCTTTTCACCCTCATCTCATATCCTTGGAGTCAACACTCTTTTGATCATTATCCCATTCTCATTTTCTGGCATGCAAGTTGCTGCACTATGTAGAGTTACAATGGTTGTTCATGTCAATTAAGGGACTATGTGTTAAACTCAGAAGTTCAAATTAGAAGACAGGGATACATTTTTGGAAGGGAAAAATAGTTGGCTATAGGTGAGCAGAGAGTTTGGGTAGCTAGGAACCTTACCCATGGATTTTTGCTGCTAGTAGGTTCCTGTGAGGTCACAAATCAAGGATACAGGTAGTTCTATAACAGCCATATCAAGTTGGAATTCTTCTATGCACACACTAGAAGCACCCAGCAAGATGGGTCACCCAAGAGAACCGTGGATCAGTGAAGGGGATGCTTGAGCTAGAAGGGTGTTGTGTGGGGTAGGTATTGTGGAAGCCAAGGCTATGAGGGCTGAGTGAGACCCCTGTAAAGCTCTATATGAGCATTTGACTAAGCACAGAGATAATAAAAAGTTTTGGGCTGAGAGATAGAAGATTGTAGGTGTTTCCTTCGCCTTGGTGGCCTCATAGCCTAGCTTGGGGGTGGACTCAACAGTAGAAATAATATATGCTGGACTGAGTGCCTATGGTTGGGTGGAAAAGCACTCTTACACAACCAGTTGCTTGGATTTACATTTCTTAAATATCAATACTCCCATGTATTTGAATCTGAACTGTTGTATTTGATGCCTATAATGCTGGTAATTGCATGCTAGATGTGCGTAATTAGATTTTAGTTTTCCGCTGTGCATGTTTATTGCATTTCTGCACACATTCCATGTTATTAGAAAATTGTATTATGCATTGGGGCGAATTATTAGAGCCCAAGTTTTTCCAATGTCCCCTCCTGATGGTCGGATTGGGTTTGGGGGACGTTACAAAATTTGTATTTGTTCCTATCAATTGCAGGTTCGTATCTGGGATTCATCCCTATCCTCTTAACTGTGGGCAGTACTTGGGCATAATCTATAAAAATCATTGTGAGGAGTACCACAAGAACCCCGAAGTAGTTGTCCCATTGAGAGGACCTTCCAGCGAAAAAGGAAAGGACCCCTACTTGATTGACTAGTTCCCACCCGTGAGGTAAACCAAGATTTGTCGTTTGTGGCAAAGCGGTTATCAGTTTTACCTGAGCCGTGGAGTGAGGGGTGCTTCTCTAATACACAAGTCGTTAGACATAATTGGTGGTTGAGTGAATCCCCTGAACCTTTAGGAATCCGCACATACCAGGGTCCATAAATATTTCCAAGTGATAAATCACAGATTACATCTATCCAGAACTATTGCCGATTACTTCCGTGTCGTTGCAGATCCATTTCGCCATATTTTCTTTGTTTTAACTCCGTTTCCCTTGAAACTTCACTGACACCCCTGCAATCCCATGCTGCATATTTTATTCTTGAGGAACCTATCCCAAATTCCACTTCCCGAAGCGATAAATCCCACATTTGTCTATTTTTAGGGTTTTCCATAGCTTCTTTGATTTTCACCCACTCGCCTTCAAATTTTTCCACAGTGTTCATTTTCTAATTTTGCTTCTTTGTCCCTCTTCGAAAAAGTTTCCCATTCTTTCACCCCGCTCTTGAAATCTCCATTTTCTGCTTGCCTATATATTAGAAAGTGTCCAAAACCTAGTCAAACCCCAATTACCCATCAGAGTTTTTCCCAAATCCAAATTTCCCTTTACTAAAGAAGCTTTTGTTTTTGTTTTTCTACCCATTCACAAAAAAAAAAACTCATGGTTATGGTTGTCCGCCGCGCAGGAGTAGAAATCATGGAGGAAGAACTTGCAGCCCTCGAAACCAAACTCCAAGATATGGATGAAAAATTTCTCAGCCTCCATCTTCAGCATTCAACCATGAACAATAAACGACAACTACAAATCTTCTGCAGCCACTGGGTTCTCTTCTGCCAACAATTTTCGTGGGCCGAAGCTTGATTTTCCTTGCTTCAATGGCCATGATCCGACTGGATGGATATACCGGGTAGAACAATATTTCAGTCTGCATAATACTTTTGATGTCCACAAAGTTGCACTTGCATCCTTTCATTTGGAATAGGAAGCCCTTCAATTGTACTGTTGGTACATCAAGGCTCATGACGAGCCAAAATGGATAGATTTTTGCCAACTCCTTTTGCAATGATTTGGTCCTAGTACTTTTGATGACTTCACCGAAGCACTCACTAAACTTCACCAAATTGGCACTGTGCGAGAGTATCAGACATAATTTGAGAAACTGGCCAATCACACAGAAGGATTGTCTGATGATTTCTACAGGAGTTGTTTTATCAGTGGTCTCAAGGATGAAATCCTCCCAGAGGTTAAAATGTTATGTCCCAACACAATGATGGAAGTCCTAGGGTTGTCTAAATTGGCAAAGGACAAGATCAGAGCCCAACAACGCTCCAAATCCACTTTTGTTCCATTCAGAAATATGGTTTCCCAACGACCACTCATAGATATCTCTCCATGCTTTACCCGGAGTCACCACCCCACAAACAATGCGGGTCAGGGGTTACTTCAAGAAGCTCCCTCTTACAATACTCATTGATTCTGGTGGCACTAATAACTTCATTGATCCTCGGATCGCCAAACAGGCTGATTGTTTTGTCCATTCTTGCTCCAACTTTGAAGTTATGATTTCCAATGGGGGCACCTTACCTTGCAAGGGAAAGTGTTGCAATGTGCATATCTCTATGGAAGATTATAACCTGCACTCTGACATGTTTTCCTTGTCCTTAGGTGGATGTGATGTGGTTTTGGGTGCTCAATGGTTATGCACACTTGGACCCATCTTATGGGATTTTGCTAAACTTTGGATGCAGTTTTCAGTCAATGGGAAAAAACACACATTTACAGGCTTACAACCAGACTCTCTTAGCATCATCAGTTCACATCGCCTGGAAAAGATCATTAAGAATAATTCACATGGTGTCATCGTTCAGATCCATTCCATTCAGATGCACCCATCAATGGTCTCCACTACTCCCTTGGCTCTATAACGCATTTTCGATAGATATGCTGGTACCTTTGCTGAACCAGTGGGATTACAGCCTTCAAGAGACCTTTCTGGTAAGAATTTAGCTACCTCTACATCCAAGGAGAAAATCATGGCTATTTGCATGCAGTACACAAGTGGCAACCATACCTATTGGGGAATTATTTTTGCGTCAAGACTGATCACCATAATCTGAAAAATTTCCTGGAACAACGGGTCTCCTCCACAACACAACTGAAATGGGTTAGAAAACTCCTGGGTTATGGCTATGAGATCACTTATAAGAAGGGTAAGGAAAATCTGATGGCGGATGCTTTTTCTCTCACATTTGATGACCAAGTTTCTCTTTCATCTATTTCTATGCTTGTTCCAAATTGGTTGCAATATGTTCAACATGGATATGTCTTCTATGAACTCCATGCTTCTCCTATGGCAGGGAACTCTGTGTTCCTCACAATGTATGAGCGGGCACAGTGTAACTTCTTTTAGTTGGGAATGAAAAGGAAAATTCAACAAATGGTGGTTGAATGTGTTACTTGCCAGGTCAACAAGGGTGAAATGAAACTCCTTCCGGGATTGCTCAAACCCTTTCCCATCCCTACACAGATTTGGACAGATATTTCTATGGATTTCATTGAAGGGCTCGGGTGGTACCATACTTCATCTAAAATGACTCCATATGAAGCAATCTATGGTCCGACACCGCCAGTTCTTCTTCCATACACCCTCAGCAGTTCACCAGTTTAGGAAATTGACTCGTTTCTTCAAAACCGTGACCAGATTTTTCGCATTTTGTAGGACAATATTCACATGGAAAGAATTTGAATGCAACAACAAACTGATCAACACCGTTATGAATGCACTTTTCAAGCAGGTGATATGATTTTTCTTCGTCTACATCCTTCCAAGCAATCCTCCCTGAAACTCAAAGGGCATCATAAGATTGCTCCAAAGTTCTATGGGCGCTATAAGGTTCTTCAGAGTATTGGGTCCGTTGCTTATAAATTGGAACTTCTTCCTTCTTCCTGCATTCATCTAGTATTTGATGTGTCTTTTCTGACGAAATTTCTTGACACCAACATCAGAGGACCAACTATTTTACCGAAACTTGATAATGAAGGATCCATCCTTTTGGAGCCGAAGGCCATCCTCAATATGCGCACTCGCCAGCTTCGCTCTTGACCTATTACATGGATCTTAATTTAGTGGCACAAAATACAACCAAAGGATACTACATGGGAACCACTCCTTCATATTCAACATCACTTTCCACATCTAAAGCTTTGAGGACAAAGCTTTTTCTAAGGGGGAGGAGATGTTAGGAACCTATGTCAACCCTTCTCTTTACTTTGTTAGTATATTGTTGTTGTACGCATATGCTTTGTAAGTCATCCCGTAGTATTATATGTTCTATGGTATTGATCCTTAGTTTGTATTAGCCCAAAGTATTATCTGTTCCATGGTATTGATCCATAGTATTGGATGCACATGATTTGTAAGTCATCCCGTAGTATTATATGTTCCATGGTATTGATCATAGTATTGGCGCATAGACTTAGTATATAAGTATGTGTTGAGGCCAATGAAGGCACTGAGAAGTTATTTGTATTGAGCTTGCTCAAAGGAGGTTTCCCCTCGAAGTGGACCGCGATCACTAAATCTATTTTGTGTTATGTTGTTTTTGATATATCGTGCCTTTTCATTAATTAATTGTTGGAGGTTCCTCACAATTTATATTTTTTTATGCTCAGAGTGATCAATTTCTATTTCTGGTCGAGTACTTAGTATCCTATTCAGCATTTTTGTTGTATTTCCTTTGAGATCTATCTCAGTATCAATGCTTTCCTTGAGAGTTATAAAGTTGAGCGTGACCATTTTTTTCTTTTTACTAATCAAGTACCTTGTATAGTGATTCTTATTTGTTGATCTATCAAACCCATGCTCATCTCGTTTGTTTGTCCGCTGATCAAAAACTTATGAACAACAATTCCCTTAAAGATATAATAATATCTATGTTTAGTACGTTCTACTTTTGTTCTTTGATTTGATTAACCAAAATAATAATCCTATCTTGACAACTTCCCATCTCATTTCTCTGCATGTACAGTTTGGACAACTGGATCAAATACATTTTTCTTGTCATTCCTTTTATTTAATGGGAACAAGTGATAACCTATACCCAACGTATTACTACACTTAACGAATGACCGATATATTCCTCTGCTCAATGTGGAGTGATGCCACGTTTCCTTGGGGAAATAGTCTCATACTGTCAATCTTACACCATGAACCCTCAGTTCTTTGCCGCTCGAACTGACAGAAGTCTTATTATTTTAAAAGGCTCTTAATGAGCATTAACCCTTTGAGATTACTCTAACCGGTTATTGCACTACTTACGTAATACAATCCTGAATAATATCCCACAATCAATTATGTTCAGTCTACAGTTGTCCCATCTCCCTCCACTTCGCGTAAATCAGTCATGGTTTCCTGCCTGAGTGTTAGATCCGAACCTTCATCTTGTTTCTTACAGACTTAGCCTACCGCATTAATCCATCCATCGAATTTTTATGTGGAAAGACCAAGGTTCCACATCAGTGCATTGTAAATATGGTATCTTGAACTCGAGTAGACTACCCACCCATTCTTCCGACCTATTTTGGTTAACATGGAAGTCACTCGAGTTTAGTAATGGAGTTAATTTACTCGTCAAGCATAAACTCATGACCGAGGGACCGCTTAGCCTAAGTCATCCAACTGCCTTATGTTATTAATCAATTACTTTTATGAAATAATTTAAAAGTTTTGTAATTATGTAAAATTACGTAAAGGATTGAAGTCTCGTAATGGTGCGTCTTGATTTTTGTATAATGGTAATTACAAGTTATAAAGCTTTATGATAGAAGAATGATCGAAATGTTAATAATTCCAAGGCAGTGTGAGGTTGTAATAATGGATAAATCCAATTGTAGGGTCCCAGTTTCAATTATAGTTAGGTTGTAATAACTCATAAATTTAAATATAAAAAATATTATTTTTTTCTTTTAAAATTAAAATTAATTGAATAATTGAAATTGTAGGTAAGAGGTTCAAGTTCCAAGTATAGTTGAGTTTATGAAAGAAATTAAACTATTGAGGTTCAAATTAAAAATTATAAGGATAAATCGGGTCAGAGATAGTATAGTAGTTCAGTTAAGTGTAGAGTTATGTCTCCCATGATTCCTTGAACTCTATATAAAGGATTTGGGCAAGGAATTGTCCCTTAGAAACCAAGAATCCAATCACTACAAGGAAAATGAAAATGTTAATTAGCAAAAGTTTAAATAGTAGCACTTCTCCTTGTTTTTTTTTTAGTAGAGGTTTCTAATGGAGGTATGCAAGTGGACAAAGATTTTAGAAAAGAGTTTTAAGGTGCACCCAAACTCTTAAGATGCATCAATGTACTTGTATTAAATATGCATTGATGCATTCATATGTATAAATGAACCACATATAACATTCAAAAAATTTCCTCCCGTGTTTGGATTTTGTGAAATATTTACATTGAAAAAATGCCATACAATGCATATAAAACATGTAAACACCTCAATGCTTATTATTAACTACAATGCACCGATGCCTTATGTTACAAGGTACAAATGTGTTAGATAAAAAAAAAACTAAATTTTTTACAAAAATACCAATTAAAAAATTGGATAGTAGTGCTTACACATTAATGTATACAATACTGTGTGCCTCATGCTAGGGATGACATTTAAAAATAAATCATATCATTGCACCAAATAGATTTAACTGCATAATGTAGAATGATACAATGTGCATTACAATACTTTTTAAAAAAATACCATGCAATGCACATGTAACATACAACTACCCTAGTATATTTCCTTCCCATTAAAAAAAGTGATTGTAACTTGCACCCCAACAACTATGCGGTGAGGTACTGGGATCGATTCGTGGAATCTCTGATTTCAAGGAACCTTATTAAAACAATTTTGAAACTTGAATTGAGCTTGCAAGTATGGTGTTGTTGGTTGTGGAGACTGATCTTCCTGATTCAGATATTTTTTTGTTTCAGCCGTGTAAGAGAGACTGAGAGAGAGTGAAGAGGAAGTTGCAGCAGATGTGCTGTAGGTTGTATCCCTTAATTTTTTGGATGGTATAATAATAAAATGAATGTAAATTTCTCTATGGATGTAGTCCATATTGGGTTAACCACGTATATTGGTCTCTCTCTTGTATTATGTTTATGTGATTTATATTTGCATCTTGTTTATTGTTATTGCTCTGTGATCCTGTTTTTTTAACATGGTTTTATGTCTGCATCTGCATCAGCCATGGATGTCTCCTCAAGAGGGGGTTGATCCCCCCTCCCGACCAAGATGAAGACACCTTTCATGCTATCATCACGTCTATTGGAAAGCATACTCAGAAGGTGCCCCTTCTAAATTTTTCAAGTGCTTAGAGAACATTCCAAAGGTCACTTTGCCAACCTCTTCCTCCCGTCATATGGATCTGGCATTGGCAAAGAAAGGACTCATTGGTTAGTTCACAAGGATTTGTCCCTCACCAAAATCTATGGATATCTAGCTCCAAAATTACTTCCATGTACTGATAAAAGGGAAAACGTCCCACTTCTTTTGTGGACGAGCGATTTATGCCTTCTAGTTTGAAACCAAAGATAATCGAGATTTGATTTTTCGAAATGGCCCATACTTCTTTAGCAATGGCAAGATGTTTATGAATATATGGAATCTGGATTTTGACTCAAATCTTAACGTTCCCTCAATGGTGACAATATGGATTCATATTCCTCATCTTCCCGTGCACTACTAGGGACATGACTCACTTTGAGATATTAGTAATTGGGTGAAAACGCGAAGGTGGGATACTGTTACAACATAATTTTCCACCTTGTGAGAATCAACATTGATTGGCCTTCAAGATCCATTTTATTGACTCAGACCCATTATTTTCCCTTCAAGAACCAAGTTTCCCTATTTTTGTTCCTGTACGCTTGCTGTTTCATTATAGCCAGCGTACACGCATGCTACACCTAATTAGGGTTCTTAGGGTTCAAAAGAGGTCTCCTTTTAGGGTTTGTAGTTTCTAAAGAGGGTATAAGAGTCGATCCTCTTAAGGTTGAGGAAATACTTCAGTTGCCTCCCCCCAATAACTTAATTCAACTTCAGAGCCTCCAAGGGAGAGCCACTTTTCTACGACATTTTATAGTGAATTATGCCAGTCTTACCAAAGGTTTCGCCCGACTTTTGAAGAAGGACACACCGTTTATCTGGGATGAGTGAGCCCAACAGCATTTTGATGCTTTGGTATCGGCCCCTCTGTTTAGTCCACCCGACTTTGCTAGAGATTTCTTGCTTTATGTGGTCGTGTCTATTGAGACGATTGTCATGGTCTTAGTTCAGGTATATGATGTGCTCCAAGATCATGTTGTTTATTATCTTAGTCAAAATCTAGTAGACGCTGAGCTGAGATACACTCACATGGAGAAGTTGGCACTTGCGACTATTCATGCAGTCCAATGTTTATGGCATTAAATTATGCTCAGGAAAACAACTGTCATAGAACACATCAATCCATTTCAGTTCGTGCTTTCACAAATTTTTACTGGGGGGGAATAAAATAAGTGGATTGTTATTCTTTAGGAGTTTGTTCTTGATTTTGCTTCGGCGAAGTTGGTGAAATCCTTGGTTTTCGCTGAGCTGATGTTAGATTTTCCATGACTTGATGAGGACATTGTCCATGAAGATTCCTTTGTCGATGAGCACTTATTCCTTATCTCGTCGATGGACCCTTAGTATGGGGATATCATTGTATACCTACAAACTCTGAAGTTCCCTTCACACTATTCAAGGGGATGAACGACGGTGTGTGAAACATCACGCTAAATATTATGTCATCGTCGACGACACTTTGTATCGTCGAGGAAAGGACTCTATCCTCCGTCGTTGTTTGAATCATGAAGAAGCGGAGTTAGTGTTGAATGAATGCCATGGTGGGGTGTGTGGTGGTCACTTATCTGGGCTTGCGACAGCCCAACATATAATGCGAGCTGGTTACTTCTGGCATTCGATCTTCAACGATTGTATGAACACCGTGAATAGATATCACCCTTGCCAGGTGTTTTCTCGAAATATACACTCGCATCCTGTGCCCCTTCATCTGGTTGTCACTGTTGGTCCCTTTACTAAGTGGGGGGTGGATTTCATGAATTTCAAAACCAGCTTTGGATGGGGGGCATCACCATATCATTGTGGACGTGGAATACTATTCCAAATGGGCTGAGGCCATGCTGACCGTAAAATCCGACGGTGCTACTGTAGCACACTTCGTGTTCAATCAGATTATCGCTCGTTTCGGTATCTCGAAAGAGATTGTCACTGACCATGGTAGTCACATTCAAAACAAAATGATGGCGGATTTGTCACTCAAGCTTGGGTTTCTCCAATATCATTCATCTTCTTACTACCCCCAAGCGAATGGTTAGGTCGAGGAAGTTAATAAGTCCTTAAAGACCATTCTCCAATGTACCATCCAACAAAGCAAGAGAAACTGGCACATTAAGTTATATCCTACATTGTGGGCATATCAAACCGCAGTTAAGACTGCAACTAGTTTCTCACCATTTCAGCTAGTACATGGTGTAGAGTCTATATTGTCAATTGAATTTTAAATCCCTTCGTTGAAACTAGCCATAGAGCTCCTGCCTGATACGTCAGATGTTGAGCAATGTTTGATCCATCTTAAGCAGCGTCGAGATGCCACTG
This sequence comes from Larix kaempferi, assembly GCA_027924585.1. Lineage (NCBI taxonomy): Eukaryota > Viridiplantae > Streptophyta > Pinopsida > Pinales > Pinaceae > Larix > Larix kaempferi. Next base: position 7,148,067 of record BSBM01000008.1, read on the forward strand.
TGGCTATAGATTCCAACAAACGTCATGTCATGATAGGTCTGTCCGTCCCCGGAGTATGCTGAAGGTGACTTGGTCCTCTTGTATGACCAAGCTAAGGAACCCCTGGGGGCAGGCAGGTTTAACCCCATGTGGCACGGTCCTGACATAGTGAGGTGTTTCCTTGAGAAAGGAGCCTACGAATTGGAAGACTATTAGGGGAATGCCTTGAAGGAGCCTAGAAATGGGCTCTACCTCAAGCGGTATTACACTTGAGCTTCTAGCTCAAGCTAATACTTTTGTGTATAGTTACTTCTGTACATAGTTTAGATTTATTTTGGTTGTTCGGATCTGCTGATTCGCTTCTGTTTGGTTGACAGATGTCAGCGGAATCTCCCGTGTTCTTGGGATTTGCGGATGGTGCTAGGAGTCATACGTAGCGACTTGCTTCTACTGCGTGGGTTATTTATTTACCTGACCATCAGATTGTGTCTTCAGGAGGTGCATGTCTCGGTCCTACATCCAACAATGTGGCTGAGTACCGTGCAATTATTGAACTAATTCGTGATGCCATTTCACATGGTATCCAGTCCTTAGAAGTCCGCTTGGATTCGTAATTGGTTGTGTCTCAATTGAATGGCTGGTATCATGTGAGGGATCCTACATTACTACGGAGGTTCTCAAGGGTAAGACTCTTGGAGCGTCATTTTGTTTCCATTACATACATTCATGTTCCAAGATGTTTTAATCATGTATATGATGCATATGCTAATTATGTCCTAGATTGGCATTTGTCACATCAATAAAGAAGCACACAAATAAACATTCATTCACACATTTTTACATACACATATAGTAGAACCGGAGAATCATAGTTTTTATAAATAATAAGTCAAAAATATGGTGTCACAGTACAAAACTAGATCCCGTAGCTCTAAAAAATATACATAATCGATACAAAAATATAGGACTCTGAGATATCTATCCCCTAGGGGGAGGCCTAGCTGCCTTAGAAGGATGTGTTTGAACATAATAATGTATGGCATTAGCTATGCACCGCAGTAACCACACCCAGGTGCCCGATACTCCTACAACAAATCGTTGCATCGCCTCTGGCATTCATGGGTACTCTGGTAGTCATACGGGACAGGTTGACCCATAGGGTCGCTAGCGTGCACTCTGCTACATCGCCAACAACCTCTCCACCCCTACCTCATTGGCGATGTCTCGGGTATCCCTCTGGTCTTCGTGGACCAACATTTGCGAGCAAACAATAGAATGTCAATATGTGATACCACACCAAAAAGATTTTTGCATTTCACCTATAATAAAAAACATAAAAAATTTAAATACACAAAAACATAAAAAGAGTAATGTACCGATGTCTCTGAATGCATCCCCTGGAGGGAGTGGCAAGTCGCGGTCGCCCTGGTAGTCTATCCCCGCATATGGGTATTCATCGATGACGATGACCTGTCGAGACCACCAGTGGAAGAACTTAGCTGAATATGGGGATGCCTATCAACCACCACCATGTCGTGTCAATACTTCAGCCCACCGGGTCAGGGTTGGATCATGGAGACTGTGCGGAGGGACTTCAACCCTCGGATTGAGCCCCAAAACTCTCTCAGAGTATTCTGCCATACCCGAAGTTCTTTTCCTGCCCAAGCTTACACTCCATTAACTTGGTCTTCATGGACACCAGTAACGTTGTGCACCAATGATACATTATAGGTCTCATGCACTCTGCTGCATAGAACATCACTGGCCTCGAAGCCTGATGTAAATATGCTGAACCTGTGATCCTCACGAGGGTGAGCACTACGATCTTCATGTCGGTTGTGGAGCCTGATCTCCAGATTCAGAGATATTATTATTCAGCCGTGTCCATACCCCAGGTTTGGTTATGATCCCGGCACGATCCCCAGGGGGCCCGGGGAGTGATTGCACTCCCCCGGCTGGGGGGCACGGGGGCCAATGGGCCCCTGAGAAAGGGGGTTTGGGGGCAGAGCCCCTGAGGAAAATTTTTGGGGCTGTTTTCGCCACCATTTTTTGGGCCCATGGTTTTGGGTATCCCATGGTATTTTTCCATTGTATTTTCCTTATAAAAGAAAGACTATTTAATACGGCTAGGGTTGATGTATTAGGTTTTATGCATTGTAAATATCTCTGAGATCAGGAAGAGAGACTGTGAGACAGTGAAGAGGAAGTGCAGTGGTTGTGTTGCAGGTTGTATCCCTTCACTTTGCTGGACGGTATAATAATAAGGATTGTTGATGTATATGTAACTTCGGAATGTATTTCACCTATGTATTTCATCTATGTATATTGTACTCCTATAGAGATGTTATTATTCCTCTATACGAAAGTGTCGTCATTTGTATTGACAAGTGTCACAGGTGTCGTAACCTACCGATGGGTTATTAGACCATCATGTGAGGGGTCGGCCTTGATTAAGTTAACCATGGGTTACTAGGATAAGCTAGACAAGTCGGCCCCATTAGTTTATTGGGCAGGAAAAGACAAATATAAATAGAGATCGGGAGATCTCTATTTGGATATCTCATTACTCACATCTACATCACTCAGAAAGTGGCACACATGTGAGGAGGACGATCATCTGCTAGGAGAAGACTATCACTTGTACTTGGGTTGTACTTTGGTTTTATAATTGCACTATTTATCTCTGAGGAAGTTGTGGGGTTTTTCACCTTAGGGTTTTCCCCATGGAAACTCTGTGTGTCTATTGTCTCTTATGTTTGCCTCTTGTTGTGATTAACATGATTGACATGCTTGATATGATTGATATGCTGTACATGTTATTCTCTCAGTAAAGATCCTAGAGTATATTGAATTAATGCTCAAAAATTAACATGGTATCAAAGCTTCCCTGAGAAGAAGACATTGTGCAGTGGCGGAAACTAGGGTTTCTTGTTTATTGGGTTTCTCTCTATAGATTTTGGAAAATCCGTAAGGTAGATTGACTCTACTCATCAAGGAGAATCTATTTGTCTAATCAGAATTCAATTCTGAGCACTTTTAGTTTTGGCCCTTAAAATTAGGGTTTCCACAAAAATAGTAATTTATGAAATCTGAAGACATAGCTGGAAGATCCTTGGAAAAATCAAAGTTTAGAGCTTTGGATCGAGATTTTTGGTTGGGTGAAGCTCCGCGAAACTCGAACCCTAATTCAGGGTCCTCCCAGTGAATCTGGGAAAACTAAAAGGCATTTCTGAAGGGTGAAACTTTGTAGATCTCAAATTCAGAATATACCAGGCTGATAAGCTCATCAAGGCATATCTTTCTATCCTTTCAGAAGTTTAAAATTCACATTTTGAATTTTTAGGGTTTCTTTGACAAACCCTAATCCGGGACCAGATCCAGTTTTCAGCAAATCAAGTGGTAAGACCTAAATCTTTTCTATTTTCCATTTGAAGTACTCTTTAAAGATGTCTCACCACACCAAGCTTGAGGATAAGCTTGAAGGGGCTGATAAATTCTGAGCATGGAAGTATAGGATTGGGTTAATCCTGGAAGAAAATGAGTTGGACACTTATATAAGTGAAGAGGTCCCTGTCCCAGAAGGAGAAGAGGCTAAAGCTCTTCACAAAAGGAACTTGGTCAAGGAAAAGAGGATTATTGCTGATTCTATCAAGGACCATCTCATCCCACATGTTTCATCTCTGAAGACACCCAAGGAGATGTTTGATTCCCTTACCAATCTATTTGAAGGGAAGAACATAAATCAGAAGATGACCCTGCGAAACCAATTGAAAGGGGTAAAACTTGAAAATGGAGAGACCATTAAATGCTATTTCTCTAAGGTCTCTTAGATCAAGGAACAGCTTGAAGCTGTGGATGAAATTGTGGACAATAATGAAGTTGTCATGACCACACTAAATGGCCTACCCAGATAATGGGACTCCTTTATCCAAGGAATCTGTGCAAGGAAGAAGTTGATCTCCTTCAGTAGGCTATGGGAGGAATTCTCTCAAGAAGAGCTAGGCTTGTGCCCGAGAAGAAAAGATGGGAAATGAAGATTAAGCTCTCACTGCTCACACCAAGAAGGGAAGCAAGTTAAAGGGGGAGCATTCTCATTCTAAGAAACCTTCTCACCACTCTAAAAATAGGAAACATCTAAGATGTTTCACATGTAATGAGAAAGAGCACTTTGCCTCAGATTGTCCCAAGAACAAGAAGGACAACAACAATAACTTCAACAAAAAGAAGAAGGGAAACAAAAGAAAATATCATGCTCATGCTGCTGAGGATGATGAACCTCCCAAAAAGAAGGCTAGATCAAAAAGTGATGATTCATCAAGCGAAGATGAATATGTTTTAATCTCTGCTCTCATAGGTACTATCTCTCATGGAAGTAATGATTGGCTTATTGACAGTGGGGCTTCCAAACACATGACTTGCTTCAAAGAATCTTTTGTAAACCTATCTGAACACGAGTCACCCCATAAGGTGAATCTTGGGGATGACTACCAATATCCTATCAAAGGAAGTGATGAAGCCTTCCTACAACCTAGACTCTGGGAAGTCTTTGAAGATGAAAGAAGTTCTATAGGTACCTGGGCTCAAGAAGAATCTACTCTCGATATCTGCATTGGATGCAAAAGGTGTATGAGGGTTTGCATTTATAGATGGCCAAGTACTCATGTGGCCAAAGGGTAAGACTATAGATGATGCAGTGGTGAGTGGAGAGAAAGAGGGAGGATTACACAAATTTCTTGAACTTATTTCTTGGACTTATTTCTTGAAGAACAAAAGATGAAGTATTCAACAAATTCAAGGAATTCAAAGCCTGATAGAAAACCACACTGAAAAGAAGATCAAGATCTATAGATCCGACAATGGCGGAAAATTAACTTTAAGGGACTTCAAGAAGTTATGCAGGGATTAAGAGGGAGTTGACCACTCCTTACAATCCACAACATAAAGGAGTAGAAGAATCTACTTCATATTCAGATTCCAGCAGATCCCGCAAGGAAGCAAAGATTCAGAGGGAGGCCACCCAACAAACAATCAAAGATAAGTGTTTGAATTGTCATTTATTATATATATGATGTTGTTCAGTTATGTACATACTTATGTTCCTAAAGTTAGGATGTGTATTATGCATATTAGGATAATTGCATTGATGAACAAGATACTACTAATATGCAAGTAATGGGTAAGTGGCCTATGGTACTGTACAACATTCCATTGCTACTTATCTAGAATGAAACCTCTTTGCTGACATGTTGGGAGTTGTGCACACTCTTAACAATGTTCTGGTAGAGATTGAAAGGCATCTAAAAAGTTATGGGATATGGATAAATGTTGTATTGAAGCATTGGCTAAGATAATTGCATGACTGTATGACATATTTATTTATGTGTAAGAAATTGTTCTGAAAACTATGAGATGTTTCTAATCATGCAATTTAACTTGTTTTGTAGGAAAGATCGTATACCTTCACCTACAAAAGAAGGACTACAACATTTGTTCAGCAACAAAGTGATCTATTGAAGATATTGAAGATATTGAAGTTCCCAGGATCCGGGAAGAATGCCATGATCAAGGAATATCGGTCGATCATGAAGAATGATGTTTGGGATGCAGTCCCAAGACCTGAAGGGAAGTCAGTCGTGACTTCCAAGTGGATCTATAAGATCAAGCATGCTGCAGATGGTAGCATAGAGAAATACAAAGCGAGATTTGCAGCTCGTGGCTTCTCCCAGAAAGAAGGGATTGATTATGAAGAGAATTTTGCTCCTGTGGCCAGATACACTTCCATTAGAACAGTACTTGCTCTGGCTGCAGTGATGAAATGGAAGATACACCAGATGGATGTCAAGACAGCTTTATTGAATGGTGTAGTTGAGGAGGAAGTGTATGTGGAGCAACCACTTGGTTTTGAGACACATGACAGGGAGTCATATGTGTGCAGGTTGAAGAAAGCGTTATATGGCTTGAAACAAGCTCCTAGGACTTGGTATGGTAGGATTGATAGCTTTCTATCTAGTTTGGGATTTACTAAGAGTAAAGCAGATTCCAACCTTTACTACAAGGTTGAGGAAGGAAATCTTGTGATACTACTATTGTATGTGGATGACCTGTTTGTAACAGGTGAGGATAGATTGATTGCTGACACGAAGAGGAAGCTTGCTTACAAGTTCGAGATGAAGGACTTGGGGATGATGCACTATTTTCTAGGCATGGAGGTGTGGCCGAGTGTAGATGGGATCTTCCTTGGACAAGGGAAGTATGCAGTAGATATCCTGAAGAGGTTCGGGATGATGGACTGCAAGGCCATGGCCACACCTATGGCATCGAACCTGAAGCTTCTGTGTGATGCTTCATCTGATCTGGTTGATGCCACTATGTATCGTCAGATGATTGGGTCCTTGATGTACCCAATGAAAACAAGAACAAATATTTTCTTTGCAGTGAACACATTGAGCCAGTTCCTGACAGATCCGAGGAGTGTTCACCTGGTTGCTGTAAAGCATATTCTGATGTACCTGAAGGGTATAGTTGATTATGGGCTCAAGTATGATGCGAATCAAAAGTTTAACCTGCAGGGTTATGTGGATTCGGACTGGGCACGCAGTGCTGTAGATAGGAAGAGCACATCTGGGTGCTGCTTCAGTATGGGATCAGGTGTGATCTCTTGGTTTAGCAGGAAGTAATCCTACGTAGCACTGAGTACAACCAATGGAGAGTATGTTTCAGCTTGTTCGGCTAGTTGTGAGGCAATATGGCTGAGGAAGCTACTGTCTGAGTTATTTGAGCTTCCATTGGATGCTACTCGTATCTATTGCGACAACCAGAGTTGTGTGAAGTTGTCTGAGAACCCAGTGTTCCATGACAGGTTGAAGCAGATTGAGATCAAATATCACTATATCAGGGATATGGTGTAGAGAGGAGCAGTGAAGCTCCTGTATATTGAGATGGATGAGAAGATTGCAGATGTGCTGACGAAAGCACTAGCCAGATTGAAGTTCGAGTACTTCAGAGAGAGGCTTGGTGTTATTCAGATCGACGACACTTCTAGGAAGAAGTGATGGACACATTTGTAGGAGCCATTCGAAGCATGGTGAGAGGAGGATCCTTCCCATGGCTGTGGATGTAAGCGTTGGATGATGAGCATCAGGATGATGATCCAGTTACTGCTCTGTATATGCATCATGTTGGATGCTTGTTATGATCAGTTGGATCATGTATATGTCTATGCATCATGTTGGATGCTTGATTATGATCAGTTGGATCATGTAGATTTATATGCATCATGTTGGATGCTTGATTATGATCAGTTGGATCATGTATATGTATGTGCATCATGTTGGATGCTTGGATCATGTATCTATATATGTATCAGGTGGATACGTTTGTATGATTAGATAGATCATGTATGTTGATATATATCAGGTGGATACATTTTATGATCAAGTGGATCATGTATGATGATATGTGTCAGGTAGATACTTGGTATGCATCAGGTGGATGCATTGTATGATCAGGATTATTATGGATGACGAGCTTCAAGATGTTGCTCCATATGACATGCATCAGGACGATGCAGTGATGATGATCAGGATGATCATATGTGATGACATGTATCAAGTGGATACATTACATAATCAGTTGGATTATGTGTGATGAGTTCCGAAGACACAGATGCACATAAGCGTTTCGGACATGGTTGTAGATGTGTTCTCCCATGGTCACAACGTAATTGCTGGGCTTTTTCGACATGGTGGCAGATGTGTTCTCCCATGATCATGATGTAATTTCCAGGGCCATTCGAGCATGGTTGTAGATGTGTTCTCCCATGGTTGTGATATAAGTGCTGGGGCCATTCGAGCATGGTTGTAGATGTGTTCTCCCATGGCTGCGATATAAGTGCTGGGGCCATTCGAGCATGGTTGTAGATGTGTTCTCCCATGGCTGCGATAGAAGTGCTAGGCCATTTGAGCATGGTTGTAGATGTGTTCTCCCATGGCTACAATATAAGTGTTGTGCCATTCTTGCATGGTTGTAGATGTGTTCTCCCATGGCGTAGATGTAAGTGCTGTGTGATGTGCATCTGGGTTGTGCTTCATGATACTTTGTGGCCGTGGACATGTTGTGCAGTAGCATGTAAAAGGTCCTAGGAGATCCGATAGGTTGAGCTGTGTGCTCGTAATCAATCCTGGGATGCTCTTTCAAGGTTTTGTTGACTCACGTACTAAGTCCTGAGGATTCCACAATATGACCAGTGATGATGAAGACCTGCAGGTGGTGGGCCTACATCCAGTATGAAAAAGGACTGGCTCTGTAGAACTTCCTATGACGAGTAGATCGGAGATTGATTGAGATAGCAATAGTAGTGACGATGACGATGATTCAATGACGATGATCTAGTGATGATGATCCAGAAAAGAAGACTTGTGCTAGCAGATCTGTGTTGAGAAATACCTTCGTAGTTATGAGGAAGTGTTGATGTATATGTAACTTCGGAATGTATTTCACCTATGTATTTCATCTATGTATATTTTATTCCTATAGAGATATTATTATTCCTCTATACGGAAGTGTCGTCATTTGTATTGACAAGTGCGCAAGTGTCGTAACCTTCCGATGGGTTATTAGACCACCATGTGTGGGGTCAGCTTTGATTAAGTTAACCATGGGTTATTAGGCTAAGCTAGACAAGTAGGCCCCATTAGTTTATTAGGTAGGACAGGACAAGTATAAATAGAGATCGGGAGATCTCTATTTGGATATCTCATTACTCACTTCTACATCACTCGGAAAGTGGCGCACATGTGAGGAGGAGGATCATTTTCTAGGAGAAGACTATCTCTTGTACTTGGGTTGTACTTTGGTTGTATTATTGCTCTATCTATCTCTGAGGAAGTTGTGGGGTTTTTCACCTTAGGGTTTTCCCCACGGAAACTCTATGTGTCTATTGTCTCTTATGTTTGCCTCTTGTTGTGATTAACATGATTGACATGCTTGATATGATTGATATGCTGTACATGTTATTCTCTCAGTAAAGATCCTAGAGTATATTGAATTAATGCTAAAAAATTAACAAGGATTTGCAACCTCAGTGTGGACGTAGCCCATCTTGCGGTGAACCACGATATATATGTGTCTCTCTTGCAATGTGTGTGTGATTATATTTGCATTTTAGTTTATTGTTATTGCTTTGCGATCCTTTTTTTCTAAGACTTCATGCTCAAGCTCACAATGGCCCCAATGGGTATCTGGATTCCCACCTTTTCGGTACCAGGAATACAGTACCGGTCTATATAGTCAGTAATGGTTATCCCACCACCTACAGTGCGATACCGGAGACTAGCAACCTCCCCTCGGTGAGACAACCTTGTAATAAAATATATGTCATCCACCTCTAGTGAGAGTGTTTGACCATCCAGGTTGAATTTCTGCACATCTACATCCCAGTAATCAATCAATCGACGGAGTAGTTTGTTTTGGGCCCTTAAAACCCCAACGCTCTAGAATTTGTAGAGACCACATGCTTGTAGTGCTTGTTGCGCGGGCAAATATTGGCGCACATTCTCATCCACAAAATCATCTTCTCTTTCCCTCCACTCTAGAACCATCATGGAGGAAAAACAAAAGTTTTTTTAGCTTGTATCATTAAAAAAAACCTTCTTCACGGCCATACCCATGGGAAATTGCGTAGACAAGGGCGTCTACCCCGCGGTCAACGCAAGCGTTGATCGCGTCTAGCAGGCCCTACCTGCAACCCGCAGAGCTGTAGCCCGCGTACATCGCCATGGAGAAGTAGGGTTGGCCTAATAAAAAAATTTGACCACTAAAAATTGAAATAAAAGCTATCAAATGCAAGAGGAGGATGAGATGACTAACCTGCTCCAGTTGTCTTGTGAAATGGACGCCCGTAGCTTCTGGAATCAACAACTGAAATATGAGGTGAAAACTAACCAAAAACTCCTAATTGGGTAAAATGTGAAAATGGAATAGTAATTGTAATTTTTTATTACTATTTATAGTTTTTAAAACCCACTTTCCTATAGTTTTTACCGTTTTAAGCTGTTTTGGACTAATGTGTCGTCCTGGAGTACCATTTTAAACAGATCTTTCCGATGAGAGTTGTGTTTTTTTTACCATTTCGCCCCTACGGCAGGTATATTTCACACCCATCATATAGGTTAGATGTCATTTTCACTTGCATTATGCATTTGACCTTTGACCATTTCTCATTAACCCTAGGTGCGACCCCACTTTTTAACCGACATAGAGCCTTCCCATTGTTATAGAAGTGTCATTATTTGGCGGTAGGGCTTGTCCAAAAATGGGTGCCCTAGTTAGAACCTTTTTATTCCTTTTGGTGCCCATGTTGTTGTCCCTCCTTAGGATCGGGATTCCTTCGTAGTTACACCATGACTTTGCGATAAAGATTCATACTCTACTTTGTCTTATGCTGGCCATCTCCCATAAGGACTCCCCCATTTTTTATCGAGTTGTGATTGCATTGCATCATCTTGCTTGCCACTTGAGCCTTATGCCGGCTCCCGCTTACTCAATCATCAGCCATGTGCTTGAGCACTTTCCCTTTTGAGCCAAGCAGAGCTTTCATTTTCCTTTTGCAATTTGATGACCCTTTACGCTAAGGGAACACCGCCCCGAGTGTGCACATCTTGCACATGCTTCCTTGCATTGTTCATAGGTATGTTCCACTGCTTGAGACTAGTTTGATTTCCATTTGACACTCGTTCCCTCACCTATTGTAATATAAGCAATTTTATTCTTTTTCAAGCTTTCCAAATATGAAAAAGACCAAAACAATCAAAGATTCCAAAAATCCGGACGGGAGAATCATTACTTCTTTTTTGTTGGTAGTTGTTGTGTCGCCTTTGAATAGAGAATTCATTCCACTCCATCCATTATGAGTCGGGACTATAGTAGGACCTTAGGAGGTGTACTCGTTTCTAAGGTTTTACTCCATTGATTGGTTAAGCTTCCAGTCATTATGGAGCCCCTTTGTTTATGCCTCCTGCATCGCACAATATTATTACTTGAGTCTATGCTGCCTGAGTCTATCTATCTGCTCATGCTCTTGTTCAAAGGAAGTCCTGAAACCAGAGACGACCACCCCTCATATCTCTTGACTAATGCATGTCGTCCATCCTTATTGAGTCCTTCCGTTCGTCTGAGTTCTTCCAAATCTTTCAGCATAGCTGTTACCTCATGCTAGTTGATGGGGGATGCCTTAATGCCCTCCTTCCAGCGAGTTTTGTTCCATCGACTTCAACTCAATTATTCCGGAATTGAGACTTGGAGTCGGTTGAGTAACTTGAGGCTTGCAGTCATTAGTGGTAGGTTCTCTCGCCATCAACAGTTTTGGGAATACATCAATGTCCCCTAATCGATGGATTCATCTTAGTGTTCGACCTCAACACATCTATTCACACTTTGATGATTGTACTCTGTGCCTTGATGCCCATTTGCATTATTGGTGGGTTATCTCACGTCTGTTAACGGTATAAATCATTAATCGGTAATCAAACGATGTCGCACTAGGTTCGATTTCAACACCTTTATTCACTTGATGGGACTTGCACCGCATATGATTGTGTAGAAGACCCCAGACGTTAGTAGCATTTAGTATGCTGCTCATGATCATGACCGTACTTATGAGATTTCATTGCTCATACATCAGTAGTTTGTACCTCCAGTATTCACAAGTTGTTTCCTTTTCAACAGGAGACCATATCGTACTGTATGGGTCATGGTTGTGACCACCTGTGACATGTATTCACTATATACTCCCTATCATGGCCATTGTATCGGATTGTTGTATTGTACCGACATGTATCCAGAGATATTATTGTATTATGACGAGTGGGTTTTTCTTTCCATTTGTGTCTCCATCACTCCACTTCTGAGATTTATAATGTATTTTGGCCATCGTACCATCTTCTCCAACCTAACACATTAGGGGGCATCTGTTACAGCATAATTTTCCACCTTGTGAGCATCATCATTGATTGGCCTTCAGGATCCATTTTATTGACTAAGACCCATTATTTTCCCTTCAGGAACCAAGTTTCCCTATTTTTTTTCCTGTACACTTGCTATTCCATTATATCTAGCGTACACGCAGGCTGCACCTAATTAGCCCGCATATATCAAGTTACATGGTAAAAACAATAGAAAAGTTACTTTTTACTCCCAAAAAGTGGTCTTAGGGTGACCTTTGGCCCTCCATATACCCCGAAATGACTCGATTTGACCTTTCACTTACCTTTGGAAGGCTATATATTGAGTTCTTATGGTGTATGGAAGGGAGGAGAAAGAGAGAGCAACATAACTCTAGTGGATTTTTTCCGTGACTTGAGTCTACACTCATTGATCCTTGTTGTTGTGAACTCCTTATGTTCACCTACCAAACTCCTTTCATGTTTTGAGTTTGCCTTCACATGGGGGATTTAAGTGGTGGAGGCACAAGTCGAGAGACCTAGTTCTTGGTTCAGATTGGTTGCTCGCAAGAGGTCGTATCATGTACTTCTTGTTATTAATTAATAGAAATACTCATTTTCTCGTCCAATTGATGTTGTGAATGTTGTTTAAATTACATTGGGGTACATTTGCTTATGATATCATGGATCATGTTATTCATTATGCTAATATCTTTCTCATATTATATGCACTTGCTTGTATTTGTTGTTGAGACTAATCTACAGGTTCAAGTGTAGAGATTGAAAGCTCAACGGGGATCTACTTCGAACATCCGGTTGAAGGTTGGTTTTATTCTCCATATCTTAGCATTTTCATTATAATAGCATTGCATTGGGAATTGAGTTATTTTCTAGTAGTCATCTGTCTGTTGTTGTATGACCTGAGCCATAGGAAGTTTTTCTCCGTAAGATATACAATTTTTTGAGAATGGGGTGTTTTTGAGTTATAATTTCCAATTTCTTGGCTGAGAAAAAAGTCAACATATTTTCTCGGCCGAGAGTTGTATTAGTTTTCGGGAGAGAATTTAACTAAGGTTAACATTTTCTCGGTCGAGAGTTAGTAATGGTTAAATTTTTTTTCGGCCGAGAATAGTTAAGTTTCTCATTTGAGAGTATGGTCAAAGTGTTCGTTTGAAATTTTCGGATAGAATTCTTGGCCAAGAGTTTAGATTCCTTTTAAACTCTTGCCTGAGAGTGTTTTTTTTTATATAAACCATAGACCCGGCCCTACCAGTCTGTTGTTGTCTTTGTTGAAATGCTTGGAGGGGAACGCGTCCAACATGGGTTCATGAAAGTAAAAACTCCAGCACTACAAATTTTCCTGGTGGGAAGATGCTCCAGCTCCAGGCGGTACTCCAGTAGCAGGCAGTGTTCCCTGCCTTGGCTCTCGCTGTGTATGGATTTTAAATGTGGTTGGATACTTGGAAGTGTGATTTCATGAACCCCTTCCCTGGGTTCCTTCGATCTCGCTTTGTTGAGGTTAGCAAGCGAGACTTTGTTTTCGGATTGGGTAGTTTCAAGAGCACTTGTTGAAGTTGGTAGTGGGTGGGGTTCTGGCACCACTTCGTTGGGTAAAAAGTAATTTAGCTTTGTTTTCCCTTGGCTTGCCTCTTTCGGTGAGTCTGTATACCATTGAAAACAGGGTGTAAATTTTGGTTCTAAGTCTTTTGAGATGCAATAAGCCCATCCCGTAAAATAGGTTGTGTAAACCAAGTCAACACGACATCAATTCGATGCTTCTGAAACTTCGTCAGGGAACTCCTTGGAATCACCCACAACTTAAATTTAATGTAAGTTAGCTATAGAACTAAATTTCTTTTAATTTATCTGAATTTATTTGAAAGTTAGCTACATAACTGAATTTCTTTGAAAGTTATATACTTTAACAGATTTGCATTCAACATATTTATTATTTTCCTTCAGGTAGACTTGTAACTATGCTAAAAAAATCCTCAATTAGAGTGATAACCACCCCCTTTACCGGTGTCATGCATTCTTCTTCAATGATCTTCCTCATATTCATGGAAAATTCCAGGGTTATGTCATCACTATCTCCATTAAATTTGATGATGAAATCCAACCAACCCATCTTCTGAAATGCCTTGAGCACATCGAAATTTTGGTATAATTCTGAGTGGTATGTGGGTTATATTTAATAAATGCCCCCCATTTATCGATATTCGTATAGGCAAGGTTGTTTTCTGCAAGCAGGAAGGAAGTACTCTAAAGCGTTTGGGCATAGTAGCCACAATATCAAAACAGAATAAGACCCTGTTGAATGAACAAAACGAAAAGGAGTGAGTTCTATCCTACCTATCTACCCACCTTACTACCACAAAGGAATGAAGAAATCAGGTGAAGAAGAGAGCATGGAAAGTCTCCAAACCCTATCTCTCTAAGGTATTATGAAACCCTAGCTCTCTAAGGTATTATGAAACCCTAGCTCTCTAAGGTATCCTAAATTTTAGCATATTGTCTATGTGCCTATGTTAAGGTATCCTAAATCTTAGTACATGTGTTCTATCAAAACATATGAGAACAGTCTCCAAACCCTATCTCTCTAAGGTCTTATGAAACCCTAGCTCTCTAAGGTATCCTAAATTTTAACATATTGAGTCCATAACTCTGCTACCTATAACTATGCATGATATCCTCCCTATTCTTAATTGTGTACTAAAGAAAAAGAATTTCTTCATCCTTTTTCTGAATAGTATTCCTTAAAGTCCCCACCTCTACTTCCTTGAGATTTAAATCTACCAAGACCTTAGCTATATTATCTATAGGGTCCAATTGGATAGATAGTGATATGGTGGTCATGGATGCTGACAAATTAGTGTTTTCCATCACTAATATACTATTCTCTTGTTGGAATTGCTCCATGAATCCTAAGAGGGTGTCATCTACTCCCCTATCATGGTCATATCCTAATAGTTGGTATATCATTGCAATAGCTTGTTTGGAGATATTAAAGAAAATGTTGGTAGATATAAGGTGGTGGTCCTTTTGGGATTACTGCATCTTTGGAAAAAAAACTAATTAGGAGTTTATATTTGTTTTCTTGGCTAATGGTCTGATGGTGGTGTGTGTTTTCACGTGGATTCAAATAAACTAAAATTTAAGGTTACTTTAGGAAGTTGGAGTACACTATGAAAGAGCATGCTCATGTCTCTCATCATTACATTTTTCCTCTAAAGGTTTGAATTTGATTCACTCTCGTTGAGTTGGTCTTTAATGTAATTATTTGGGGGAATTTGAATTTGACATTATGACCAATCTTAGATTTTGGACGTTTGCATGCATCTTCATACCACATACAATATTCATATTTTAACATAGATTTCTTATTTTTCCTATGAATGTAGTGCCAATCTTTTGGGATATGTTCTTTTTAGATTTTCAAATAGAGTTACAATGTCAATATGCATGTATGGAGCGACTTGTTGAAGACCCTACATAAGTTTATTAAAAAAATATATGATGAAGTAATGATATTTCAATAAGGGAAACTAGTGTAAACATTATTGTTGACGAGTATTTAACTATATCTAAAAGTTTCAGATGGCATATCCTTTTAGGCTATTTTTTGAATCAGAATTCACTATGGTATGTTATTAAATCTTTGATAAAGAAAATTTTGCAGCTCCATATGGATTGGATTAGTAAAGTAAATTCTTGTATTTTGATTAATGGTTTTTTTTTAGAAGATCGTCATTATGTTGACATGGCTGTTTGTATGGTTATTTTTAGTGTTTTTTTACAAAGATTGTCATTATGTTGAAGTGGTTGCTTGTAGTCTTAAGATTGTTAAGTTTAAACCAAATAGACAAACAAGATCTCTGAAAGAAACACAATCACAAGATAGACACACAATATACCCTGGGAAACCCTCATGGGGTAGAAAACCCAGCAAAGCTTTCCTCAATAAGATGATCAACCAAAATACAAGATGTGCTCCTTCTCCTTGACTCCTTAGCAGATCTCCTCAACTAGTGCGCACTCTTCCACAAGTGAGTGAATGATCTAATGAGGAGTTCACCTCCTCTATTTATACTTGACTCCCAACTGACTAAAAGACTAATGGGGCCGACCTCACCTGGAGAAGTCTAATAACCCCTAAAATATAACTTCCGGGCCGACCCACACATGGTGGGTCTAATAACCCTAGTTAATACAAACCCCTGGAGGAATAAACATCTCCAGATACATGATAGGGTTACCTCGGAGGAATGAACCATCTCCGGAATAATAAAGTACAAATATAATATTCTTTGAAGTTACAATATTCAACACTCCCCCTTAACAAGAAGGATATTATAATAACATCTGCAAGAGCAAGGAGTCATCATATATGATACATCTACAAATCATCGGAAGCTTTCTTCAATTCATCTTCATCAGTAACTCAACCAGTTACTGGAACAGTGTCGATATCAATCCGATCATCGGCATCGTCATCAGCATCGTCATCATACGATCATCAACATCGCCATCATACGATCATCAGCATCGTCATCAGCATCGTCATCACACGATCATCAGCATCGTTGTCACACGATCATCAGCATCGTCATCACATGATCATCAGTATCGTCGTCACACGATCGTCAGTATCATCATCACATGATCATCAGCATCGTCATCACACGATCATCAGCATCGTCATCACACGATCATCAGCATCGTCATCACACGATCATCAGCATCGTCATCACACGATCATCAGCATCGTCATCACACGATCATCAGCATCGTCATCACACGATCATCAGCATCGTCATCACACGATCATCAGCATCGTCGTCACACGATCATCAGCATCGTCGTCACACGATCATATTCCTAGGATGATCAATCCTGCTCCTTTTAGGACATAGGTCCATGGATGATACAATCCAATCTCCAGTTCTCGGAGACTTCAGTCTACGGATCAATTCTGGGACCTCAGTCCGGGGACGATGCAATCCCCTGCCTGTTCATTCAGGACTTCATTTATCGGAGACCCAGTCTACGGTTCTATTCTGGGACCTCAGTCCGGGGACGATACAATCCCCTACCTGTTCATTCAGGATTTCATTATCGGAGACCCAGTCTACGGTTCTATTCTGGGACCTCAGTCCGGGGATGATACAATCCCCTACCTGTTCATTCAGGATTTCATTATCGGAGACCCAGTCTACGGTTCTATTCTGGGACCTCAGTCCGGGGACGATACAATCCCCTACCTGTTCATTCAGGATTTCATTATCGGAGACCCAGTCTACGGTTCTATTCTGGGACCTCAGTCCGGGGACGATACAATCCCCTACCTGTTCATTCAGGATTTCATTATCGGAGACCCAGTCTACGGTTCTATTCTGGGACCTCAGTCCGGGGACGATACAATCCCCTACCTGTTCATTCAGGATTTCATTATCGGAGACCCAGTCTACGGCTCTCTTTAGGACTGAAAGTCCAGGGATGATCCAATCCCCTCAACTGTCCGCTAAGGACTTCATTCTCGGAGACCTCATGTCTACGGCTCTCTTTAGGACTGAAAGTCCAGGGATGATCCAATCCCCTCAACTGTCCACTAAGGACTTCATTCTCAGAGACCTCACGTCTACGGCTCTCTTTAGGACTGAAAGTCCAGGGATGATTCAATCCCCTCAACTGTCCACTAAGGACTTCATTCTCGGAGACCTCACGTCTACGGCTCTCTTTAGGACTGAAAGTCCAGGGATGATTCAATCCCCTCAACTGTCCACTAAGGACTTCATTCTCGGAGACCTCACGTCTACGGCTCTCTTTAGGACTGAAAGTCCAGGGATGATTCAATCCCCTCAACTGTCCACTAAGGACTTCATTCTCGGAGACCTCACGTCTACGGCTCTCTTTAGGACTGAAAGTCCAGGGATGATTCAATCCCCTCAACTGTCCACTAAGGACTTCATTCTCGGAGACCTCACGTCTACGGCTCTCTTTAGGACTGAAAGTCCAGGGATGATTCAATCCCCTCAATCTGTATTCTCATCAATACAAGTACAAGTATCCTCATCCATACAAGTACATAATCAATATCTAGCATCAACAGCATGTATACGTCATATATCAAAAGCATGTATTCTTACTAATACATCTAAAAGCATGTATACATCTGTCATCAAAAGCATGTATTCTCACTAATACATCTATCATCAAATCATATATACATCTAACATCAGAAGCATGTATATATCTAGCATGTATTCTCACTAATACATCTATCATCAAAATCATGTATACATCTAACATCAAAAGCATGTATACATCCAGCATGTATTCTCACTAATACATCTATCATCAAAATCATATGTACATCTAACATCAAAAGCATGTATACATCTAGCATGTATTCTCACTAATACATCTATCATCAAAATCATGTATACATCTAACATCAAAAGCATGTATACATCTAGCATGTATTCTCACTAATACATCTATCATCAAAATCATGTATACATCTAACATCAAAAGCATGTATACATCTAGCATGTATTCTCACTAATACATCTATCATCAAAATCATATATACATCTAACATCAAAAGCATGGATATATCTAGCATGTATTCTCACTAATACATCTATCATCAAATCATGTATAAGTGAAACTAAATGAAAATAAAATAGTCCTAAATCTAACTATTTCTAAGTGACTAGGTGAAGTCTCATTGTTGATGAGACTTGCTTGTCATCAGGAACCATGCTACTCCCCCTTTCTAGGAGAGTCCTTTTGAACTACACCAAGCTTGTCTCGAAAGTATTCAAATTTCACACGAGACAGTGGTTTGGTAAGGATATCAGCAATTTGATCTTCAGTGCTCACGTACTCAAGCTTGATAGCTCCTTTCTGCACCATATCTCGAATATAGAAGTATCGGATCTCTATGTGTTTTGACTTATCATGGAACACAGGATTTTCTGTCATCTTGATGCAGCTTTGATTATCACACATAATCATAGTGGGATCCATTTCTAAGTCAAACACCCCAGATAACAGTTTCCGAAGCCATACAGCTTCACAGCTGGCAGAGCAAGCAGCTATGTATTCTGCCTCAGCAGAACTGAGGGCTACACTGGATTGTTTCTTGCTGAACCAAGAGATCATGGCAGATCCAAGGCTATAACATCCACCTGAAGTACTTTTTCTGTCTGAGACACTGCCTGCCCAATCAGAGTCTGAGTAACCATGCAACTTGAGTTCATGACTTCCATCATAGAGTAAACCAAAATCTAATGTACCTTTTAAGTACCTCATTACATGCTTTGCAGCTATTAGATGAACCTTTCTGGGTTCTACTAGATACTGACTTAGGGTATTTATAGCAAAGCATATATCTGGTCTAGTATTTGTTAAGTACATTAGTGACCCAATGATCTGTCTATATAAAGTTAGGTCCACTAATTCTGATGAGTCATTAACCAAAATCTTTAAGTTGGAGTCCATGGGAGTGGCCATGGGTTTACACTCCAACATATCAAATCTCTTCAGAATTTCCACAGTATACTTACCTTGATTCAGAAAGATTCCTCTTGGTTCTTGCCACACTTCTAATCCTAAGAAGTAGTGCATCAATCCGAGATCTTTCATCTCGAATTCTGAAGAAAGCTTCTTCTTGCTTTCAATGATTTGTTTCTCATTTCCAGTTAGAAATAGATCATCTACATATAATAAAAGTATAACTGGTTCATCATCCATCACCTTGAGATAAAGGTTTGGGTCAGCTTTACTTTTGGTAAAGCCCATGCTAGTTAAGAAATTATCAATCCTTCCGTACCAAGCTCTGGGAGCTTGTTTCAACCCATATAATGCCTTTTTCAGTTTGCATACATGAGTCCTTCCGTCATTTACCTCAAACCCTTGTGGTTGATCTATGTATACTTCTTCTTCAATTACACCATTCAGAAAAGCTGTCTTAACATCCATTTGATGTAGTTTCCACTTCATCATGGATGCAAGAGCCATGATAGTTCTAATTGAAGTGTACCTAGCAACTGGTGCAAATGTTTCTTCATAGTCAATTCCCTCCTTCTGAGAGAAACCTCTGGCTACAAATCTTGCTTTGTATTTTTCAATACTTCCATCCGCAGCATGTTTTATTTTAAAGATCCATTTGGAAGAAACCACACTTTTGTCTTTTGGTTTGGGAACTATATCCCAAACATCATTTTTCATTATTGACTGATATTCTTCAGTCATTGCTTCTACCCATTCTTTCTTTTGAGCTGCCTCTTCATAGCTGGTAGGTAGTTGATCCACTAGATCACACATCAGGGCCATATAGTTGGATACTAACTTTGGTTTCTTTCTTTCTCTAGTGGAGCCTTCAGGAGCACCATATCTTTCTGCTCCTTGAATAATGTCTCTAGCCCATGCTGGTCTTCTTTTCCTTGACAATTCTGTAACAGGAGGTTCTTGTGGTTCCAGCATGTCATGATCCTCTGGTGTGTCCTCTTCAGGAATGTGAGCATTCTCTGAGATTCTGGGAGATGTATCTTCTTCATAAACTTCTTCAAGTTGACACTTTCTAGATTTCTTGAGGGCTGCTTCCTCATCGAAGGTAACATCTCTACTTATTTCTATATGATGGAAACCTGGTATGTAGATTCTGAAGGCTTTGGAGGTTTCACAATAACCAACAAATATTCCCTTCTTACCTGAGGGATCCAATTTGGATCTCTTTTCTTTTGGAATGTGTATGTACACAGGACACCCAAATATTTTGAGATGACTTACCTCAGGCTTCTTTCCTGTAAAGACTTCTTCTGGAGTTTTGAAGTCAAGAGCACTATGAGATAGTCTATTTTGAACATATACTGCTGTCTTGGCTGCTTCAGCCCATAGATACATGGGAAGGTCTTGATCATGTATCATAGTCTTTACAGCTTCCATGATGGTTCTATTTTTTCCTCTCAGCTACCCCATTTTGTTGGGGATTGTAAGGAGTGGTTAGTTCCCTTTTGATTCCAGCTTCTTTACAGAACTCTTCAAATTCCTTGGAAGTATATTCTCCACCATTATCTGTTCTGAGAATCTTGATTTTCTTGTCTGAGAGGTTTTCTATTAGAGCCTTGAACTCTTTGAATTTTCCAAAGACTTCATTCTTACCCTTTAGGAAGTATATCCAAGTTTTTCTTGAATAGTCATCAATGAAAGAGAGATAGTATTCAAACCCACTTAGAGATGTGGTAGGCATAGGTCCACATACATCTGAGTGTATTAGCTCTAGAGAACCCTTAGTCTTTGTTTCACTTTTCGGAAAGGGATTCTTGATATTCTTCCCTTTCTTGCATCCTTTACATGAGCCATCATGAACAACCTTCAAGTTTGGCAAACCTATAACCATCTTACTCACATATGGTAAAGCTTTATAGTTAATGTGAGCTAGTCTTCTATGCCATAGCTCACTGGGACTAGAAACTTCATGAGCAAGGGCAGATTCTGGATGACCCTTGAGTTTATAAAGTCCTCCTTCTTCTTCACCAATGACAAATGCATCTTTGAATGATTTTTCTTTGGTCCACATGAGTACTTGACCATCTATGAAGGCTACTCTAAAGCCTTTCTTGTCTAGTGCAGAGATAGAAAGTAGATTCTTCTTTAAACCTGGGACATAGCAACCAAAAATCAATAATACCAACTTTGGGCTGAAAACCCTAACTTCACCAAAGAGAGAGAAAGAGGTATTCTTACCTTGTGAAAGATGTCCTATTCAGTCTAGCTCTGATACCATGTTAAGTTTAAACCAAATAGACAAACAAGATCTCTGAAAGAAACACAATCACAAGATAGACACACAATATACCCTGGGAAACCCTCATGGGGTAGAAAACCCAGCAAAGCTTTCCTCAATAAGATGATCAACCAAAATACAAGATGTGCTCCTTCTCCTTGACTCCTTAGCAGATCTCCTCAACTAGTGCGCACTCTTCCACAAGTGAGTGAATGATCTAATGAGGAGTTCACCTCCTCTATTTATACTTGACTCCCAACAGACTAAAAGACTAATGGGGCCGACCTCACCTGGAGAAGTCTAATAACCCCTAAAATATAACTTCCGGGCCGACCCACACATGGTGGGTCTAATAACCCTAGTTAATACAAACCCCTGGAGGAATAAACATCTCCAGATACATGATAGGGTTACCTCGGAGGAATGAACCATCTCCGGAATAATAAAGTACAAATATAATATTCTTTGAAGTTACAATATTCAACAAAGATATGTCGCAATGCTTTAGTCTTTTATTAGAATGGCATGCAACTTTCTCTAAGAATGATGTTGCACAAATTTATTGTTTGGCTTAGATAGAATTCCCAAGCCTATCATTAGAATTTGAGGAATTCCTAAAATGCATGTCTTCTCCCACGGGAAGTTTCTTTTCCCTTAGCCGCATAGATTTGTTAACTTTTACCTACAAAAGCAAGTTTGACTCAAGGTTAATCTATCCAAGGACCTCAAAGAATTTGTTTGTATATGTGTCAAGCGAAACTTATTTAGACACAAGGGTAGGTACATTAAATTTTTTAATGCTTTCTCTAGTTTCCAAAGCTCATATCATAAAATCATAGATTTTCCCATTGATGACCAAATCCAAAGCTTCATAAAATCAATTGATGGATTCTCTAAAGTGTCGAGACTAAAAGGCCTCACCCACTAGTGATGGAGAAGGATGGGTTAAACTTGTTAAAACATGAAATAAAGCCCCATTAGCTACAAAGATGCCACCAACCAAGAATCTTATTTATCTACCTTCCAAGATTACGACCTCAGTCATGGATAATGATCCCCCTCGCTCCTCTAAGGCCACCTCAACGCCTAGGGGTAATATGGCATAATATTCACCTCTAATTCTAAACCATACATCCATTGGCGAGCCTAAGTACATATTGAAGAAACTAAATGGGTGCCCCATATGCATGGATTATGTGTGCAATGGCTTAGAAGATTACTATTTTGTCATACTCCTAAAGTGAGATGATGGGAATCAAAGGAAAATCATTTAAATTTTATTGAATATTCTATGTGAAATGTGCATTACGGATGTTAGGGGCCTTCCAGATCCTTATTGAAAAACCCCATTGTAGAGAATTCATTTAGTGATTTCAAATATAATTGTCTTTTGTTTACATGAGGTTAAAATAGTTTTTTTATTAAGAATGACCCTTTATGTTATTTGTTCAAGTGTTACCTATTTTATACTAATAACGTAGACAATAGAGGTAGATTTGCTACTATTTCTTCCTGAAGGCTTGTTGTCCATGTAATCAATCATGGGTTTGATCTAACACGCCATATGGTGTGGATGTTGCTCAATCTAGAAAGGAAAATGCTTGGCATTGCCCATATTTATGCTTCAAATGATGTTGATGAGAGGGTGCCTTTCATGGACTCAATCATAACAAACTTCTATAAGATAATTGGTTAATATGTGGGGATTTCAATAATGTGGACACCTAGAATGATAAAAAAATAATTAACCAAATTTGAATTCTCCCAAGGGAGAGAATCATACTTGGAATGGCCTAAAGGTTGTGCTTACTACCTATATGATCCCAATATGTTTCGAAGGCATGAATCTATTGAGATATGGTTCACTTGTTTGGACTATAAGAAGGCAAAGATAGAGTGTTGAAAATGTTATAATTCATTTTTCTTTAACTATGCAGGAGGTAGGTTGATGTGAGTGTTGGTGAAACCTATGATAACCTCTAACCATCAACCCATTTGTGTTCTCCATTTCATGGGTGGGGGAGGGGGGGGGGTCAGAATATGAGAATGCAAAGGACAAGACACACTCTTAATGCATCTTACTTAAAGCACCCAACATATATCCAAGCCATCAATAGGATTCTAAAATCACCGCCCAAATGAAGAGGAAATGTTGGTTGGATCCTCTGTCAAAATGATGAAAATAATTAAGGATTCCCCTTCATGCATTGCTTTGGTAGGTAGATTGCGACAATTAGGTGTAAGCACTATAATTATATTAGAGAGGTGTTGGAGGAATTATACCAAATTTTATAGATATGTCCATATTATGAACCCCTCCAGGATCAAGATTCTAATCTTAGGCATTCCTGAAAGTGGATAAGATTTGTTGAGAATGCAATTCCCAAATTCATTCACAATTTCACTAGCTCAAGACGACAGATGATTCACTATTATTTTTTTTGTGAACATCTTCTAAAATTTGAGAGCATGATGAGATTGGTAATATTCAATTTCATAAGCTGAGATCATACAGTTTCCTTTGCATAATGTTGCTGCCATGTATCCATATCAAATTGCCTTGCATGATATATACTCTTTCCATGGATGAAAACTTGCATTTTGGAGGAGAAATCACCATGGGATGGCCTTCCTAGATGGAATTGATGGAGCTCATTCAGATCTCAATATCCACTTGAGAAATTCATCAAACACATGGAATCCATTTCCTTATTGGTTATCAAGACATTTGATCTAGGAAGGAGTGAAATCAATCTTTGAATAATATATAATACAAAATTTTATAAGCATTTCCCCTAACCCAAGGCCCATAAAGATGTGGATAGTAGAAATGTGGTTTCACAAGATCAAGATTAAGGTAAAATTATTTTCCTATGGTAAAGGATGTTTTTCTTTCTTATTTCAAAATAATGAGGATAAAAACTCGATTTTTCATTTTGGATCATACTTCATGGAAATTGGGGTATTTTCTTAGCTAGTTGGTCCTTAGACTTCAACATGAACATGAGATCACAATAGCCCTTGTTTGAGCCACACTGCCCCATATTAATGTTGTAGGAATGCCTTCAAAGAAATTGGGAATAATATTGGTTGATACATTGATTGACTCTAATAAAAAGGAAGAGAATATGCATAAAAGTGGATTTGGAAAAAGGCCTCCAAGGAGCATTCCAACTGAGTATGGATAGCTAGAGTGACCTACATGCATTATATTATGAGAGGATTCTCATCAAATTCAACTCATGTCACGAGTACAAATATTTTACTAAAAAAATATTGGGCATAAGAGGAATCCCCGTCTCCTGCCCCCCCTCCAAAAAAAGTATCCCACATATCCCACCAATTACGAACAACATATGCCATTTAGCTATAACTAGGTGAAGTGGGGCTGTAACTTGGGGATGTCAAGTCATAGCTTGGTGAAGTGGGACTGTAGCTTGGTGATGTGGGATAATAAGAAGGACTTGTGGGTGAATATGCTGGAGAAGTAGGACTATATCCAGGAGAGCTTGGACTATATGAAGGAGAAGTAGGACTATATCCTGGTGATGTAGGGTTGTATCCGGGAGATGTGGGACTATAACCAGGTGAGATTCAAAGATTGGGACTAATCAAATAGCTTGGTGACATCGTGGCATCATGGTGGGGTGTCCCTGTAATAGGAGACCGAGTTGGTGACATACCAAAGTCTACACCTTCCATATAACTAGGTAATTGGAATTGAATATCCTGTTGCAGCATTTGGTCATTCAAATACAAGGCACAATCACATGTACCAATAGGATCCAACTGGCCAAGCATAATGTTTTCTGTAACACCCCTAAGAGGGTCACCTTCAGAAAACACAGCAACATCCAAAGGATATCCATAGTCTCCTCAAACGAACATCTCATCATTGGCCCTGTGTCATTGCGATTTATACCATGTCGAGTAATAACCATCAAATGACCTCGATATGTCATTGTGTCACATAGAATAGCTAAATTCCTGTAGTTCACATATGACCCATCAAAATATATCACAACTCGAATCTCATCAAGAAGAGATTTCCTCACAGCCTCTATTCCAAGCACTTCAATCACCCCAATCAAGTGATTACTTATTGTCCTAGTCGCATCTACATCTTCATGGCACATGGAAGCTAACATATTGACACCTTCGGTATCTAGCATCCATTATGTCTCCGGCTTAAATCCATCATTCTCTTCAAACTTGTTGATTTTTCTAGACTTGATAAACACTTTATTAATATCTGGAATTCCCCTAAGAGCCATTTCTATAAGCATGTTACTTTCAATTTTTATTTAAAAAGACATCATATTCAAAATTTTGGTTTTGCACTTCCCCTTTAGGACCCTCTTCATTCATAATACGTATACGTAGAATAATATTTTATGCATTATTATCATTAAGAATGCATGTCAAATCATCATCAAACTCGAGGTTGATTTTTTCTACAATGCCTACCGTACTCAGCTTTTTATCAACCATCATCTCTCTGTTCAATTCTATAGGGAGCAACCACATAGATATTTTTTCTGGAGCAATATCCTCTTCTGGAATTTCATAATACGATTTGACAAAGTCAATATCCTCCTCTATGATACTACTCACTGGATCTGGATCATACCAAACTTCAGTAGCCTCTGTAACACTTTGCAAAGTTGTGTACTGTAAAGCACACTACACATTCTTTGATTTTTTCTTTGTCTTGTTTCCCTCAGGTATTAGATACACAGATAGTGATGGTTTTTTATGTTCTTTGCAACTTTTATGATTTTCCTAATTGTTGGGACACCGAGAGTAACATTCTTGGCACTGATGCTAGCATAATGGAAGGTATTCAGAGTCATCTATGTAGCTGGCTCACCAATGGATTGCGCTGCAACACAACCAATCATCTCAGCTGGAGCTACTAAGGACTGCAGGAAACGCAATTCAATCTCATCAACTACCCATTCAAATTCTTCCCCTGTGAGATGGTACTCCTTTAGTACACGTTTACTTGCAAATGTACTTCAAAGAAGGATGTTGAAAAAGAGAGTGGTGTTTTTCTATGCCTCAATACTCACGAGGTCATCACCAGGAACAACCTTAAGTATTTCCTGAAGCCTGTCAATTACTTCTACAATATCCATGGGATGCATATTTGATGGCTTTCTCACATCAATTTTGAATGTATTCTGGCCATTCTAGATTAGCCTCTTAAGTTTTAAAGGACGAGGCAACGAGTTATCCCCACTAGGTGCAATCTCCATACCTAACTGTCATCTATCTGACTCCAGTTTCTGCACTTCTGCATCAAAAACATTCTGGAACTCCTGGATTGTTTTCAAATCTTCGACATGTTCTGGTAACATGTAACTAGGAATCCAATTTTCTTGATCAAGCTCATGTTTATATACATTTTCAAACTCCTTCCTTTTCATATTCAAAGAATCAAGCTTTTGTGACTCAATCCAAACAAAACCCATACCATCTTCACCATATAGAAACTGAATAACATCACCAAGTGAGTTCCTAATAGTCCCATCATATTTAACCATGATATCTTCCATTTCCTTCATAAGACGCCTCTGTACGTAACCTGTTTCCGAATTCTCCACAATAGTATCTATCAAACCTTCTCTACCTACCATTGCATGGAAAAAGAACTCCTGGGGATTTAGGCCATGAAGATAGGCGTTCTCCACAAAAACACGACTTTAGGGACCTTTACCATCCTTTGTGAAAAGGGGAAGATTTCGGCTGTCAAATCCATAAGGAATTCGTTTTCCTTCCACATTTTGTTGTCCCACACAAGTAGTCATCTGTGATATGTGAATAAAACTTCGTTTGGACCCAACCTTAACCATTTCCTTCAAATTAGTACTCTCTGATAAACTCTTTTGAGCATTGATTCCTGCATTATCATGGGCCTTGTTCAACACCTGATTGACTTGGTTTTCAAAGGACTCCATCATTGTACGACCAAGATATGCCTCCAATTGTTTCTCTTGAGAAGCCTTAATAAGCCGTTTGACTTCATTTTTTGATTTTGATATTGTTTCATTGATAACCTCCATGGTTGCAGAATCAACAATTGTGTCTCCTATACCAATACTGAAACCATGTTGTTGCAACCAGTAGTTAACAAGCCATTGCATGTGACCTAAGAACTTACGAGCAACATCTGGACCATCCTCCTCCCAGATCACATGAATAAGACTTCCAGAAGAAGTTCCAAGGTTTTTCTTGCAAAGAGTGCCTAAGATAACTTCTCCCTTCTCAATATGTACAATAGTATCTCCCAGAGTGATAAGGTGCAATTTAGACTTTGAATTCCATGCTGATTGTCTTATAAGATTAATCTGCTTTGGAATGATCAGATTAAATACTTGCTTGCTTGTCCAAATTGGCCTTGGATTCTAAATCGTTGGAGAAGGTGTTTTTTCATCAAAATCCTCCCACCACATTAAAATATTCATAAAGACATCCTTCTCTATGAAGGTGTCTCTATTTGTTATCTTCCCACAACCCAAAAGTGTGTCTTGGACAATACCCATAACTGGCCTATTGGATTGAGGAGAGACAATGCACTTTGGCACCATCATTAGTTCCAAGCCTTCTGCTCTCGTCTCAAATGACCGGGGTACATGCATATTCATTTCATCACCATCGAAATTAGCATTATATGGGGATGTGACTAACAAGTTCAGTGGAAATGTTGTGTATGGCACGATTTTGATACACTTTTTTCCTTTTTTTTGACAAAAAGTATGGCATATTGAGTAAAATTGCATAGAGTTAACCATTGTCTTATGATTTCATAGAGTTAACCTAATCCATTTTATTCTTAATAAGAACACATGGATCGTCTAGGGACATCTATACATGTTTGTAGTGGTACCGAAATTCAAAGACGCCATTCAGATGGGTGTATTGGACGCACCACCGATCCACTATTAGGTGCATTCGACTGTTAACTTCAACATGTTTAAATTTGACATTTTTTTTAATTTGTGGATAATATTATTTTACACACTTTTCTAATATCTTGTCGTGCATAGGTAGTGGATTTGAAAATGGTAGACACACTTCTGACAAGTTTATTGGATACATGCTACCCATAGGTACATTCTAATGATATTTATCACTTTTTAGTACAAGTTAAATACAATTAATTTTTAAAAAATGTTACATGCATATGACTTGATTATTTTTGTGCAAATGCATTCAGTGTCTTACTTTGCTGATACGCCTCCCACAAGCAGGGAAACACAATATTTACATGGTGAAATCTAAGTTCGTAAATCTTGTTTGACATGTGTGCTTAATTTGTGAAAAAATATGACATTTCTCTTACTTTCAAGTGCCTGCCAATTTATTGTTTTTTACAGGGGCTAGTGGACGGGAACGAAGGCTAGGCATAGGTAATTTTTAATGTTATTTATCTTTTTATAGTACAAGTTAAACGTCTTTGATTTATTTAAAACGTTACATGCATATGAATTGATTATTTTTGTGCACATGCATTCAATGACTTACTCTGCTGATACACCTACCACAAGCAGGGAAACACAAGATTTACATGGTAAAGGTGAAATCTAAGTTCATAAATCTTGTTTGACATGTGTGTTTAATTTGTTAAAAATTATGACATTTATCTTACTTATAAGTTCCTGTCAATTTATTGTTTTTTATAAGGGCTAGTAGATGGGAACGAAGGCCACACATAGGTAATTTTTAATATTATTTATTCTTTTATAGAACGGGTTAAATGTCTTTGATTTCTTTAAAATGTTGCATGCATATGACTTGATTATTTTTGTGCACATGCATTCAGTGCCTTATGCTGCAGATACTACTAGCTCAGAGAGCTCAGAACCAGAAGAAGAATGTTTACGTAAATTCCGACCATAATTCTTTATTGGACATGAGTGTTTTATTTGCGAAAAAATATGCTATTTCACTTAAACTTACATGTGATTGCCAATTTGTAATGTCCCCATTTTGACCCCCTTTGTATTAAATCGTAAATGATGTAAATATTGTAATTTGATCATGGTGAGGAGCTCAAGGCCAAGGCCCCACCATTGATTTAGCGTTTTATGTATCGGCAATTAAAGAAATAGATGCCTATGGTTCTTGTGCTAGATAGGCACAATGTAAATAAGACATCATGTAAATACGAATTTTAATGAAAATACCCACAACTAGCTATGCAATGCAACAAAGAGATGGGGGCATGATTCTACAAGGAATAGGGAGGGAAATTATTCAAACCCTTGAGCCAATGGTGTTAATCCATGTGTCATGAGAAAACCCATAAACCACCAACTACCCATTTTGGGTTATGGAGCCAATCATTTAATTCTTCCAGAAATTGGTTGAGGCAGTTAATGCCTTGGGAATGAAGAGGTATGGTAGCCAATTTCGTGTATGGGCAAGCCATCAACCTGGGAATTTGTATTTTTGCTTCTTGGGAAAGAAAACACCCACGAAATGGTGCCCAAAGCCATTCTGAACAAATAATATTTCATCTCTCACGCAGTTTGAGCTGGTTGGGTCTTTCCCTACACGTTTTCACCATTTTTCCTGCATTTTCCATGCTTGGGAGCTCGTTTTTGCATTGTACAGCAGCTGGGAGAGAAGGGCCACGATTTGGGACTGTTATGGAGGTCGTTTTTGCCCCAGAATGTCCATGGACGTTTTTCTAAAAATGGATTTGGCTTCCCAGGGTTGTTCCCCATCTTCCAGTTTCATTTTTGGGTTTCCCACGTTTTGCTGAAGCTAATGAAAACCCCATCTTTGGACATCTCACTGTAAAAACGTTCTTCATGCCCAGCACTTCTACTTCTGCTGTTATCTGCATCCCTTTTGGTTTGAACCTGTGAGCAAAAGAGACTGGAGGGGTAGTGGATAGAATTGGCTTGATAAACCTAGTGGAGGGAGTAACCTCTCAAGAAGATCAAGATGGATTTGGCTACTTTCTATGCACACCCTGAGAGTACTAGAAAGGAAGGTATGGCTTGAGGGACTGTGTGACAGTGAAGAGAATACTTCCTTGTGTTGGGTGTGTAGGCATTGTGGGTGCCAAGCTAAATAGATCTGGGAGGGGTGTCCATAGCTCTGTGGTTGAGCTCACTAGCTTAGCCATTCTTCCTTTCCATTCCCTAGCAGCTTGATAAACCCAATTGTAGATTGGCTTGGCTCATCTTGGTGTATGCTTGGCTATGTGTGAGTCTGCTATTCCCTGGTTCCTTTTAGTAATCATGCCCAGCTCGGGGGTGGCAGTTGTATCAAGAGGTTGATAAGCACAACTGGCCTATGGTTGGGAGGAATGTTGCAGATGCATAGCTAGTTGCTTGGGACTACTTTGTTAAGATAAGTATTCTCTTGTGTTAACTTCACAATTATTATTTGATGAATATCTTGAATGTATGATGGATGTGTTATTGATATTATTTCCACTGTGTTTTTCTTATAATCATACAATCCATATGTCTTTTATATTATTTGAATTCTTATTTAATGAGTTCATGCGGCTAGATGCCCGGATTTAGTGTCACGTCCTCTCTATCATGCTGGTATGATAGGAGGGGACATTACACAATTTATTGTTTTTTATAGGGGCTTCTACACATTCTGAGGATACTGATAGGACATAAGAGTTAATTTCTAGTACGCAAAGTGTACATGCTGAGGCAGAGACTCCACTAGGTATTTTTAATGAACACATTTTATTTAAATATGTATACTTTGATTGAAAAATTATATATACACTCTAATACTTGCACACGTTTTACTTCTTACAGGGTTTGCTGCTCGTGCTCCCATTCCACCTCGTAATACAAGGAGAGGTCACCGAGCACGTTAGTATGCCCACAATGAAACATATGACCCTCTCTACACTCATCCTAAATATGTTCCTGATGAGATTCGTTGGGAAGACAAGATCACAATGCTTACTAAGAAAGAAATGAGGGATCATTCCGATAGATTTCAGGGTGAACTTGAGAGTTCTACTATCTCTATCAGTTGTCAACAGAGTCTCCAAATTGTTTTACACAATCTGAACCATTTGATTGCGACTTATGTTGGGGTTGGACCATCAACCAAATTTTTTTATGAAATGATGCATAGAAGATGATTGGCGGTGATGGGTTGCCACAAGTTCGAAGAAATAAAAAACATTGTCACAAAAGAAATGGTCTTTTCATTATTTGCTTGCAGCCTGAAGATAAAAGATATCTAAATATTGTAAGATTCAATGATCCAAATATTGCACCACATATTTATTCAAGGTTCCTCTATGCATATGGGAAGTTCCCACATAATGATGAGGTCCCTCAATATTTTTTCAAGATGCTAATTGCAGAGTTTTGGTTGCACATATACCCTGACTATACAGATACAGGATTGGTGCTGGAAAAGGCGTACATATGAATGTCTTGATTCACTGCGAGATGTTGAATATAGTCAACCGGTGCCTCGCTTAGTAGTTACATTACCTAGATTCATTTCTTTTCCAGAGGAGTTTCAAATGACATCTGAAGTAGCAAGTAGGGTGAGGGGACATATAAAAGATCATGTTATGGCCGGATTGGCAGGGGTAGAAATCAACTTAAGTAATATGGCATCTTCAACCAATATGGCTGACAACTCATTTGATGACTATTCAAATGATGCCTTGAGATCTATGAGTCGATCAGAGCTCGAGCAGTATACAACAAATTGTAGAGACATGTATAAGCATTTCGAGGCTCAACAAAATCAATGCACATATTTGGTACGTAAGTATGGTTTAGTAATTGAACTCACAAAATACACATTTATAGTATGAGCTAGAATGTACACATGTTACAAATTAAATGTTATATATATATATATATATATATATATATATATATATATATATATATATATATATATATATATATATATATATATATATATATATATGTTTTTATTATCCAAATATCATGTTTATAAATTTATTCAAATTTATGTAGTATGCCCAAATGCTAAATGATTATGACTATGTTTATGGTTCTTTTCCTGGCGAGGAAGAAACACAGGTATCAATTATTCTTTTTGATAACATTTTGTTAGTTTTGGTATATTTTTTCCCCAAATGTATGTATATATATATATATATATATATATATATAAACTTTCATTTTGACTATTCATCCCACAAAAAACCAAGAGAAAATGGAAGTCGTGTATGAAGGAAACAGTGACCGACAGGGGAACGCCAATAGAAATTGAGAATAAATTTGAGGGTTGATTTTGTCTTGGATGGAGGAAATGCTTTGCATTGAATGATGGTTTATGGTTAAAGGTCCAAGGAGAGGTAATCTAGTAAAAAGAATAAGGTCTACAGGTTCAGGAGGTTGTCATTGTTGGTTGTGTAGGATTTTATGTACAATTGGTGTTAGACTCAAGTTAGTACTAGTCGCATTACTGTTTTTCCAACCTTCCAGAAACTGTCTCTGGTATGATCTGTATAGGGGCAATTGAAATGTTTAAAACATGAGATACAATTAATGTGTTTTTCTAAGTTTAAATTGTTGTGCATCAATCTGAGTTTGTTTAATGAATTCTCACCAATACTGTGCCAACAATATCAACTATAATTATCAAATATTGTCTGTAGATGGGATTTTAGAAATTTATTATGTATATTTTCTCATTTTCACTTTCAAATTGAACTAAGGATTTATAATAGTTGGCTATGAACTATTTTCAATATATCAGGCCTTTATATAGTTGGCTTATATCTAGTAGGCCTTTATTGCTTTATTTTGGTTCACAAAAGTGGATCTAGGCCCGTAGCAATTTTCTTTTGAGAATTTTTATCTTTGTGTAGTTCCTTTTTATGTCCCTACAAGAGACTTATATGAACCATGTGATTATAAAAAAACTTGGACCTAGATTTTTTTTTGGAATTGTTGCAAGGATTTTTTAGGTTACCTGTATGATGCAAACATAGTTGCACTCTAAGGTAATTATGATTGGATAGGTGACCTTTGTTATTCAAGTGTTAGGGTTCTTAGTTTTATCGAGACTTGTATCTCTATTTTGGATAAGTTAAATGCTTTGAGGGCCACCTGTTTCAACATCTCCCAAAAAATATGACAGCGTTTAGTGAGAAGGGAAGAGTGTTGGCTTGCATGTGGACCCCATCAGGTAAAGGATGGGAGGATATCTAGAACGTGGCCACCAATTTTTGACCATATAAAATTCATAAGCTTCCATCAAAGCAACTCACGAAATCATACTCATCTACAGAAAATTCTAAGAATAAATGAGGACACCTATGCAGGATGATTAACTAAATTATCAGCAGTTTGTTAAGACATCATGTTTTCCTCCTGCCCTTCCCTTCTTTTCTGAAATTTTTTACAATTCAAGGAAAATTTGTTTAAAGGGTAACATCTTGTAAAAAACCTTAGAGTCCCAACGTTCTTTTTTAGTTCCATTAGTGTGGCCTCTTAACACAAAATTTCTAGCATACTATAAGCCTATTCGTCCCTCCCCTTTTGAAATTGTTTCAAATCATAAAGTTCTTATTTCGGCCTTTTGTTATTTAGTAAGCTTGTGAGGAAGCTTGGGATGCCATATAATCCCTAACAATATTATATTTTTTCCTCTTTGTGACAAGTTTAAAGCATGGTAAGCCAACTTGGCCCTCCTTTTTTGTTGGTATTCTCTTTCATTTTTTACAATTTATAAATTTTGTCGAGGTTTGAAATATATTGGTAAACATTTGTTCATGTTTGTGGATGCCTCTAAGGTCCCAACGCCTTTAAGTACCTTCTTTTATGAGCATTTTTGAAGCATATAGTTGGTGATTCTAAGCTCATATGACTTCCTTTCTGGGTGCTCCTTTTTGGATTAGCATTTGTGCAAAGGTGTATGGAAGGGTTTCATCATTTGGCATGTCTTTGTTGTTATTTAGGCATCTAAGACCTAGTTCCCTCTGTTGGCATCTCTTTTTCATGCTCACATCCAAGTAAACCTTGGGCATTACATCCAAGCCATTCGACCTTCACATGCAGCAGAACATTAGCACCTTGAAAGGTATATGCTCTATTTTAAACTCATTTTTTTGAAACTGACTTTGCATAGACTATAGACAGTTGAGCAAAGCAAAAATTAAAAGCAAGTACCCCTTGCCAAGGATTGATGACTTGTTTGATCAGTTGAGAGGAGACAAAGTGTTTTCAAAGATATATTTGAGATCGGGATACCACCAGATTAGGATTAAGGATGAAGATATCGGTAAGATAACATTTAGAACAAGGTATGGACATTATGAGTTCACTGTGGAACCTTTGGGTTAACAAATGCACCTACAATATTCATGAGCTTGATGAATGGGTTTTTTAGAAAATACTTAGATAAGTTTGTGATTGTTTTCTTAGATGACATCCTTATCTATTCCAAGACAGAAGAAGAGCATGAAGAACATCTAAGACTAGTAATGCAAGTGCTTAGAGAACATCAGTTGTATTCCAAGCTAAGTAAGTGTTCTTTTTATTAGGGCATAATCCATTACTTAGGACATATCATATATAAAGAATGTGTTTCAATAGATCTTGAAAAGATAAGATCTATTATGGAATGGCCAACACCTAAGAATGTATCAAAAGTAAGATCTTTCATGGGATTAGTTGGGTACTACCAAAGGTTCATCGAAGGATTCTCGAAGTTTGCTATCCTATCACATCTTTACAGAAGAAGGGTTTGAAGTTCAATTGGACTCCTAAGTGTGAACATAGTTTTAAAAGACTTAAGGAAATGATTACTAGTTCACATGTTCTAAAGATTGCAAATCCTAAAGGAAAATGTGTTGTGTGCACAGATGCATGTAAGCAAGGCATTGGTGGAGTATTGATGCAGAATGGACATTGATCGGTAATGAATCTAGAACGTTAAAGGAACATGAGCAGAACTATGCCACCCATGACTTAGAGCTTGTAGCTATCATCCATGCTTTGAAGGATTGTGGAGACATTATGTAATGGGTAAGAAGTTTGAGTTAAGAACTGATCATGATGGGTTAAAGTACTTGTTTGAGCAGCCTAATTTGAATGCAAGACAAAGGATATGGATGGAGTTATTATGTGAATATGAAGTTTACATCAAGCATATCAAAGGTAATTAAAATAAGGTAGATGATGGACTTATTAGGAAGTTACATGTGATGCATGTAGCAACTATCAGCACTAGTACATCAGATTTAAAGGATAAGATCATTGAATCCAGTGTTACAAATGAAATTGATCAACAGGTAAAAGAAGGATTGCAACAACAAAAAATTCCACAGAAATTTGATAAGTATAAGTTGAAAGAAAATGGGATCCTCATGCATAGAGATAGATTTTATGTTCCCATTGCTAGAGATATAAGGGAGATGGTTCTGAAGCAAATGCATGATGTTCCTTATGTCGAACATTTGGGTTATCAAAAGACAGTAACAATAGTAAGGAAACAATACTATTGTCCAAGGATGAAGAATGATGTTGCAAAATATATAGCTAGGTGCATGGAATGTCAGAAAGTTAAAATTGAGCATCAACATCCAACGGGATTGTTGCATCCTTTGCCAATACCAGAATGGAAATGGGATGTAGTGACGATGGAATTCATCACCAAGTTTCCTAAGACAAGATTGCAAAGTGATGGCATCATGGTTGCGGTAGATAAGTTGACTAAGCCAACACACTTCATTCCAGTAAAGACAACTCATAAAGAAGCTAACATTGGAGATATTTACATGAGAGAATTATCCAGATTGCATGGCATTCCCAAGGCTATAGTATCAGACATAGATTCTAAATTTACTTCTAACTTTTGGAAAGGATTGCTTGAGGGGTTTGGCACAAGTATAAACATGAGTACAACATACCACCCTCAGACAGATGGACAGATAGAAAGAGTTAACCAAGTGATTGAAGATATGTTGAGGATGTATGTGATGGATCAACCATCTAAGTGGGAAGATTATTACACTTGGTGGAATTTTCTTATAACAATGGTATAATTCCTCTTTGAAGATGATTCCTTTCGAGGCCATGTATGGAAATAAGTGCAATACTCCCATCAGTTGGAATTATCCAACAGATAGATTCATTGTTGGACCAGAATTATTAAAGGATATGGAGGATCAGATGGTTAAGATAAAGAAAAATATAAAGGCAACTCAAGATAGGCAGAAAATCTATGCAGATCATAATAGGACTTCCAGACAGTTTCAGTTGGAGATCATGTGTTCTTGAAAGTTAGACCAAAGAAGATTTCCTTAAACTTGGGAAATTGCTCCAAGATAGCTACCAGATATTGTGGACCTTTTGAGGTATTAGCTAAAATAAGACTTGTTTCTTATGAGTTGGATCTACCTTCTTTCATTATAGTACAAAATGTATTTCATGTCTCTTTATTGAAAAAGTATATACATGATACTAACCATTTAATTGATTGGAACGTGGTCCAGTTAATTAGCATGATTTTATTTTCTTTTTTTATATATGTATGTATGTACATGGTACTAATCGTGTGATTGAATGGAATTATGATCTAGGTAGAACCGAAAGGGGATTTTTCAGTACAACCTGTTTCCATTTTGGGAAGCAAGTTCAAGATTCTTTGGAATCAAGAGATCAGGAGGGTAAAGGTCCAATGGACCCATTACAGCCCTGAGGATGCAACTTGGGAGCTGGAAGATGCTATGAGGGAAGCATACCCTCATATATTTTGAAATTTTGATGTTTATGGCATGTATGTAATAAATATGCATCGAGGGTGATGCATTGTTTAAGGGGGAGGGGGATGTAATACCCCGGTTGTTAAGCAATGGACTTATGATATTTTATCCGACTATGGAATTATGTTCTATTTGTTAATGTGACTATGGAATTATGCTCATTTGTTTGATGATGTGATTATGGACATTGGCATTATTATTATTATTAATGTTAATTTTGTTGTTGTTATTGTTATTTCCATTATTGTTATCTTTGAATGATTGTTGCTATTAATTAAATAAACAATTGGTTGAGCAAAGGAAACTAAAAGAGTATGGGAGACCATGGATCTGACGGAGTGAGGGGGAATGGGGGACAACCATAGCACCCTATAACTTGTTTTTGGATGGTATTTTTCCATCCTAGTTCATTTTGTGCCTTGGTAACTTTAATAGTGTTGGTCACCCAAACATTGTACAACGGAACCCATTTTCGATTTTTATGAACTATAGAGTTATTGTTGCACCTTATACATACTTTAAAGGGCCCCTCTTTCCTAGTTCGCCATCCTTGGGATAAATTCCCTCCTATTTATGTGTTTTTGTCACTTATGAGTCCTCTTCCTACATTCTAGGAGTTGTAAGCTAGAATTTAGCTTCCACCTTCTAGTGAGAAAATATCCGTATGGATAGGTAGATATCCCCTTGGGATTAGAAAAGGCCCCTAGTTTCCTACCCAAGACAAAAAGGAAATAAATAGACACTATAATCCTCCTAAATCTAGCTCATACATAAACTAACAAGCTATGGAAATACAAAGCAGGTAGATAGAATAACTCACTCTGATGGTTGTCCTTGTTGATCCTAAGTTGCTGCAACTCCGTCCTTTCGATCATGGACTTATGAACCTATTCACAATAGCAAGACAACACCTTTTCCAAAGAAATATATGTATAAACAAAGATCTGACTATAAAAACATAGACAATTTCATGCATTCATCACTAAATACATGAAAATGGGAGGAATAGGCTAAGTTATATTAATGATAAGAAAGCGAAAAGAAGTTGATTACAGTGTTATACCTTGATGTCCAAAGAAGCATTGAATCCTTCCAAAATCTCCAAAATCACCCAGGCAATACTCTTAGGATCATAAGTTTGGTGCTTCCAAGATCACCCCGCATAGCTCATGGATGGCTCTCTTTAAGTAGGATTTGGGAGGCCAACCACTAAGAGGATATTATAGATCTAAGTGAGGAAGATGTGGATCAAGCATCTAAACTATTCCAAGGAGTGAATGTGAGAGGGGATTTGAAGGGAGACCTCATCCCATGAAAATATCCTCAAGATCCAAGGTCCAAAATCTAAGGAAAATGGTTATATATGGATTTACGCACCCCTATAACTGAGAAAAGCGCGAAAATGTTGTAATTTTTGGGGCCCCATAGGCATACAGAATGTGAAAATCGGGAATTTTCACTCCTTGTACCATTAGCAGGGCGCGGAAATATCTTTAGGAGGCCAATAAGTGGGTTAGGTCAAGTGGTTTTTGACCCCTAAATTGTTGGATTTTCTTCCAAATGTGACTAGGGAAGGAACCAACATGATGAAAAAGGGTCCTAACATCCCTAAGAGGCACAAAAATCATGTTTCTCATGGTGATATGACATGAAGACTCTCAATGGTACATAGTGTGACAATTTGAGGTGTAACAGATGCCCCCTAAAGTGTGAGGTCAGAAGAATCTGATGGCCGAAACACTTTACCAATAATTAATTCTGCAGGGATATCTAAAAGAGGAATGGAGAAGAGCTGCAAGAAAACATCAACAATATGTCTAAAAACCTTGAGGAGGGAATACCCATGCTCGGAACAACTGATTCAAAGCATGGCCACCAACCAATACATCATAGATCCATGATAGTACTGACTCAATAATGACTGAAGACAAATCATGGCTGCTATACTGCAAGCGTAGATCCATGATAAGACAATGACAGAGCCACGACAAATACAAGAGTGGATCTGTGTGACAATACATCAATGAGGTCACCAACATAATGTCCATGTGGGAACCTGCTCAAAAAATCACCATCTCAACCTGGATGTGTTAAATAGACTTCAGAACTATCCAGGGTCTTCTACCCGATCCCAAATCGATACGAGTCTAATCATGTGATTACAAGGTGTTGAAGTCGAACATGGTAGAAACCACTTGATTATCGGTCAATAATGTAAACCATTAACAAATGCGAGGGAAATCACCAATGATGACAATGATCCCCAAGATATCACTGGTACAACCCAACAAATGTGAATAGATGTTTTGATGTCGAACATTCGAGGGATTATTCGATCATAGGTCAATGATGAAAACCTACTGTCGAATATGAGGAGACCTGCCATTGAGGCATGCAGGTACTAAGGTACTAAGGTTGGTTTCTAATTCTAATTCATGGATGATGTGTTGAATTCGACAGGAATAAACTCGTTGAAGGAGAGACATGGTGAATCCCACATCATCGAAACGAAACCAACGCAGGAAAGTGATGTGAAGAAATGAATCAGATGAGTATGGAATGACACAAGGATGTAAATGATGACAATATTGCAGAGGCTGACTTGGGTAAACTTCCCTCAAACATGAATGGCACGACAACAATGACTTGGAAGAATTGAATCAACGAGGCAGAGACCAATACATAATGCAACGATGACTGAGGCATTCTTCAGATGACTTGAAGGAGTGGGATGATTCATGAAGTTAGCATGACTTAGAGACCAGCAGATTACCCAACTGTATGACGAGATGGAAATAAGTGTCATATTCAAGGGGAACACAAGCTGCCATAAAAATTTCTAAAACAAACTTAGCTTATTTCTCCCCAACCCCCATCATATTTTACAAGTACCTCTTTGTTTTTTAACGAGCTTGAGGAGGATAATAGATGCTCGGTATAGCTCATCCTTCAGACGAGTCCAATCTCACATGTTTTATGAACATGAGAAAGGAGGGGTTCGGTCCGAAAAGGGTTGTCTGATGTTTGATTTTACGAGTCCAAGGAAGGGAAAATCGATGATTTTTCATGTTTAGAGAGTCTAAAATTTTCTAAAGAAGACTCCAAAAATGATTTTTTCGTAAAGTTCGTCTCCTAAGCTCGAAATAAGGGTAAAAAATTGCGAAGGAGAACTCTCTTAGTCAATCGTCGGCTAAGGCATTCCATTTTCGTAATTAATACTACTTATCCCGAAAAAAGGGGTAAACTAAAACTGAATAGACTCCCTTTCAAATCCTTTTACAAGCGTGAAAGGAATAAAGTTTACTCGATGATCTTTCCATATTTTGGGTGTATGAAAAGATCTTAAAAAGAAACTCCAGAGGTTCATTTTTCGTAATATTTTTTACGATCAAGGAAAATGATAAAAGTATACTCAGTAACCTATTCTCATGTATTTACGATCATGAGAAAGAATAAAGACTGAGATCGACACCTTTTATACTCATTTTTAATGAGCGTGACAATAGTATCAAAAGCACTTGGAATATTTTTCATGTTTGGATCCAGAGCACGAAAAAGGAAAAACTAAGCTCAAAACCATCTTATAGTTTTTAACGAGCTCGAAGAAAGGTTGGAAGAATGCTCGTGGTATCTACTTCATTTTTTAACGAGATTGCAATAGAAAATGAACTATGCTTGGGATGATGGTTTCATTTTTTAGCGAGCTTGAAGTGGAAATGAAACTATGCTCAGAATGAGGCCCATTGACGGGTTCCCTCCCAACATGATGTCTAGAGGTTGGAAACTTTCCCTCATCATTATCAGCAAAATCTAGTGTCTTAACTCGATGTTCAGAAGCTGGAGACATGCCCCCGCAAGCTTCGTTTCGTCTTCCTACTCTTCTTCTTCACCCAATTAAATTCCTGGATACTAATAGAAAAAGGTTCACCAGAGGGATAGGAAGAATGAGGATTAAGTGACACAGGAAGATGAAATGAAGGTTCAAGTCCTAAGTCTAGTGTGAAACTTGACTCAATGGGAGAGGATTTTGTTTCATTTTTTAACGAGCTTGACACAGAAAGGGAACTCTGCTCATGATAGGTTTCATTTTTACACAAGAATGAAACTGAAAGTAAACTATGCTTGTAGGGGCTTGTTTCATTTTTACACAATCTTGAAATAGAAAATAACTATACTTGAAATATCCCATTTCATTTTTTAACGAGCTTAAAACAGAATAAAACTATGCTCAAAGTTGGTTCCTACCCAACATGATGTCCAAAGGGTGGTAGTTTTCCCTCATCATAAGAATCTAGTGGTCTTAACTCCAGCATGATGTCCATAGGCTAGAAACATTCCCCTCTAAGCTTCTTCCATGATGGGAAGAAATTATTGGTTCGCTAACGACTCAACTTCTCCATGATGTCCAGAGCCGAGAGACATAGCTGACAATGGGGGAGGAACCACTAGGACATGTTGAACATTCAGGGAAGTTTGGTGGTGGAAAATCATTCAATGATTAAGTGTAACAAAGGAAAGTTAATCAATGGTCACTATGTTTCCATGATGAGGAAAATACATCACTCGAAAGAGTGTGGACACTACAACTTTCATGGAATAGAAATAATCTCTTCGAAGAAGCAGACTAAAATCTAAGGGACCTTGGACTACCATAACATCAATGCAGACAATTTTCCCTCCTAAGGTAATAGGTAACTGAGGAGGGATCCCTAAAGGTCTAGTAGGTCTTCTATTAAAATCCAATATCTGATCAATGGTTGGCACAAGCTGAGGAGATCATATATCTTTCCAAGTAGT
The DNA here is from genome assembly GCA_027924585.1 of Larix kaempferi. NCBI lineage: Eukaryota > Viridiplantae > Streptophyta > Pinopsida > Pinales > Pinaceae > Larix > Larix kaempferi. Next base: position 7,190,329 of record BSBM01000008.1, read on the forward strand.
TGAGGATAAAATACTAACATAAGCTCCTTCATCAACAATAGTGTGAAGTATGTTCCTACCGGTAACTTCTACAGATATCTGGAAAGTAACACCCAAAGGAAGACAAGATTCTATTAGAATACTCCAATCAAAGGAAATGACCTCAATACTTGGAGGGGAACCCATGGAAATGGACAAGATTTCCCTTTGTCCAGAACAATATGAACTGACTAAGAAAACATCATTGGTTTTTAGTTCACTCTCAACTGGAAAAGTAGGATGAGACAAAGATTGTGTCATGGTGACTACTTCAGTCTCGACATTTTCCAATCAAAGAGTGAGATCAAGTGGATATGATGTCGAATCGACTACTTTAACTTCACTCTTCAAAGGAAAAGTGGGATGAACTACTTGTTCTCCACTTTTTGAGGAAAGAGTGAAATAGACCGAGGGTGGAGCAAGATCGACTCCTTTGGATTCACTCTTCAAGGGAAGAATATGATCGACCAAGGATGTAACTAGATCGACCATTTTATGAACCAATAAGGGGTCAAGGGACAACTTACGATATCTAGTTGGAAGGTGATTCTGGGATACACTAATGTCTTGCAACAATTGTGAAGGTTCATCCATGCGAGGACAAAGTTAAGTAAGGTGCATGTCCTTACATAACAAACAAGGATTCTTAACTTTACCTTTTCGAACCTCAACCATAGAGTCACTAGTCGATGGGGTATCATGAGTATGATGTCCAGACGATGATGATATAGGTTGTTTGGAGGATTTAGACCACTCTTCTAATACTTTTGAAATACGAGGACAAACCTTAAGAAGGCGACCCCCCTACAAATCCTACAAGGGAAATTGGGTCTACGAGGTGTTTTTATAGAATGAGTGTCATCAAAGGCAGTTGGTTAATGCTTGGTCTCTTTCTTATCCTTCTTCTTCTCAACCTTCCTTTTCTTCTTCTCCTTGATGGAGGAGCCTAAGTCGACTTTCCGACTAGGTCCTCCCTCTGACTAATTGTAATATATGTCGATGGATTGTGTCTACCAATAACATGTTGGGTCGGTCAGTTGAACCGAAAAATTGTTATGTAACTGTTTTTCAATTTTATAAATAGGCTGGTGAGCCAACCTATATGTTAATTAGAGACTGTTCAGATATATGTAACTCTTATGCATATCTTGTTGATTAATAAAGGGCTTGTTGCTTCGTCTCCCATTACTTGTATTGTATCTGTATCTTTGTGATTGCTTTTGTATAATATTATAGTATGTATCATTGGTAACCATGCGACCCCCACAAATACAACATTGGTTTCGTTGTCGGTGATGCATGCACAAGATGATAGCGAGCAGAAACAAATGATATCAGAGCATGAAATTAAGGATTGGTTGGAGAGGAAGATAACAAATTACCTGCAAAACTATGCAAGAAGAAACAAGCTGACTATTGTTCAAGCAAGAGAAAAGTTCTTTTCTGAGACGCACGAAAAATTCGTAGATTCTATACCGTCCACGCTGAAGAAGATCCTGGATGAAAAGACCAGCAGATGAAAAATAACACAAATTAATTAGAAATCTTATCAGAGGAGGTCGTACGAATCTACCAGAATAGTGCGAAAAAATTGTCGACGACTTCTATGAAGAATGTGTTATTGAAGAGCGAGTGTCCATCGACAACAAGAGGAAAAGGTTGTATAACGAACTTATCAACCAGTTTCTCTGATATTTACCATTACTTTTGTTCAAGTTCCTGATTGACAAAGGCATAGAGGATATTGTCGAGACTCGAACCCTATTGTTTCCACCACTCCCGAACTCGAATTGGGAAAAAAAGGAAAGAAAGTGGGAGAAATTCATACAAGAACGCGAGTGGGAATATTTCTTGAGAAAATGAAGTAACTTACTTCCCCTTCACCTAAAGAGCTTCGGGCCGACATTGGGGGGGTATCCAAACATGTTTCTGATGGAGTAGATGCATGACAAAAGTCGATAGCTGAAAAGACGACATGACCAACAATGAAAAATCTAAAAAATTCGACAAAAATAGAACAATGAGTCACAAAAGCACTCCGGATATCCAGAAGATTGAATGAGAAAAGAGTAGAAAGCAGCGTGAAGAGATAAGGGAGTAGGTTAGTGTGCTCCATAAAAAATGGAGGTTGGGTACAATGACAGATGAAGAAGGAAATCCTCCAGATTCGAGTTGAGCTCGACAAGAAAGGGGTGTTGATGAAGATATGTCGCCTATGGATGAATACTTGTGGATCGAGCATGATGGAGCTCTCCAGGTAAACATACCCAAGGTAATAACACCACATTCTCCACTGCATCTAAATAAGAGTGTTTGAGTGTAGTATATTGTCGAACATGATTTAGGAATTCATGTTGATCAGTCAGGAATATGGAGTCGAAGAAGCAATGAAGGTGATGAAGTTGACAGATTGTTGATTCATCGACCGGAAGAAGGGAAATGGGTCACTTTTCAACCCTATTTCTCAAACAAAAGTTTTCATATACTCTATTCAGATCGTGCGAAAGTGCCCCCCCTACCACTTCCATCATTGAGTGATTCGTTGAGTTCATATGAAAATCCGAGGAGAAGTGAAATCCATATTGAGAAAAATTTTACCTGGATTTCAACAGAAGTGATTGAATAAAGTTGACCCCCGATAACCAACGAAGAACCGTCTGAATTTCTAGAATCTATCATTGAAAGTGAAGAACAAACTCCAAATACACATTTAGCAATAGTACCTGTTGAAGCAAGTAATTCTATCACCGTAAACAATCCACCGTCTCCACCAGTAATCTTAGAGGTTGAATTCGTAGTAGACATGGCGCAAAGAACAACACACCTTCCATTCTACGAAGGTGATGAATATCCTAGAGGGCATTGGTTTGTATGTGAATCGATATGGGGAGCTAAATCCCTTACCAATGAACACCGACAGATGGCGGAATTTGATGGATCATTACGAAAAAGAGCACTAACCTGGTATATGGGATATATTACAAAACACCCAATGCAACAAAGGCTCAAATCAAACAATAGTTCTTATCCTTCTTTAAAATGCCGGATGTGAAGTACTTGGCTGCTGAAAAGTTGAAGACTACAATGCAAAATACGACAGAAACTATGAGGGAGTATGACACGAGATTCAAATATCTACTGAGCCAGATCGACTATGACATTGAGAAAAAGATATTGATCCAATGGTTCGTAGCTGGCCTATTACGGAAGATCAAGGTGCACGTCTGTTGGCACAACATCACCATATATGAAGATGCCTTGACGAAGGCTTTGCAAATAGAAATGGATGCTACAAAAGATTGCAAATACAACATGAAGAACAATCAAGCTAAGTGGTGTGCTATATGCGAAGTTAGTACTCATTCCATAACAGAATGTCATTTTAATTTAAAGAACAAACAAAACTACCACATGGTATACCAGACCAATTCTATCAACCAGAGAAGTGACAGAAATGAAAGGAGCGATAGAAATTACCTGAACGATAGAATTGACAAATATCTAAGATATGACAACATAAGATATGATCGGTGCAATGACAATTTCAACCGACGCGAATTATTCCCAGGTCGAGGTCACAATAATGGAATTCGAGACTTCTGACCTCGTCAACCCATACAATGTTTCACATGTCGTAATGAAGGACATCGTTATGCATACTATCCTTACAAATATCGAATAGATATGAAATTTTGTACAAAATGTGGAGTAGGGGATCACTATTGGGAGGATTTCCCTACTATACTTGAAAATATCAATAATAAAAAGAATGTTAATGTCTTATCTTGTGTTCCTAAATATGATGTAATTAGAACAAAGAATATTCAAATTGTAACAAGGCAAGGAACTAGAACTGGTCATGGTAATCCACAAATTAGAAAAATAATGAATAAAGAGGATTATCCGAATCCAAATAAGCAAAAATATCTCTTTAAGAATGAATCTGATATATTCCATGAATTGGAATCTCAAGAAGATGATGATGAACCTGGACAAGAAGCTACTCATGAATTGGTCAATTTAATAACTAAAGAAGAATTTTTCACAGAATTAATAGACTTGAAGTGCAATATTAAGAACAAATATGTCGATGCAAAGCAAGCTAAAAACATATGTCGACTAAATAAAAAAGACAAGATTGATGCCTACCCTCTTTTTGACCTTGAAATAAAACGATATTGTGTCCAACAGGTAGTCCTTGACTTTGGTTCACAAGTAAATATCATGAATCACGATACTTGGGAGCACTTAGGTCGACCTAAACTACAAGAATCGGGCATCTACTTGAAACTAGTTGACCAATGTCTGATTGAACCAATCAGAGTGTGGAGAGATGTTGAAACATCTATCAAGGGCATAATGACAAAAGTTGACTTCGAAATCAAAAATACCAAAGAGGGATCCAATTCATTTCCAACACTTGTTAGCCGATCTTGGGGTAGAAAAATGAAGGTCTCAATATCGCTCGAAAAAGAATGAATCAAACTCAAAGGTAATGGTCAAAAAGTCATAGTACCTATTTACCTATTACAAGGAGAACCTTGGATAGAACCAATTGATGATGATAATGACATCCGACAGCTATTACATATAAAGAATGATGAAGACTATACTGAACCTAACTCACCAGGAGAGCTCCATCTTGAAAATCCTGCATCAATCGGATACAATTCAGATGCCGAACTATATGACTGGAAGATAGAAAACTATGAACTGCAAGCTAGAGAATGTTGGACAATCGAAGCTATTCGCAAGAAGAAAACAAAGCAATTCTTCTCTATCTCTACCATCCCAAATATATTCGAAAGAAAAATCCGCGAATATCCAATATTGGCACTGGAGAAAATTGAATCGACATACACTCCTCCGCTGAGATACAAGGAACACGAATCTCCGTCTATACATGTCGAGTAGGTATCAAAGAATTTTGGAGAACAAGGACGACTACAAAGCTTGGTCGAGACATTCATAGGTCAAGCAACAAGATGGTGGGATATGCACCAATCGAGACTCCAGACTTGGAACACTGCTTCGACATATTTTGTTGAAATATTTGGATGAAAGAAACTAAAAACTCAAGCAATAATTCCATTGTTCATGCAAGGACAAGATCCTAAAGTATAGATCAATAACTGTGAAAGGGAATGGAGAAGATTAGGATACAAATGTGAAAGAGCATGGCCACATATTTTCCCAAATACACTCGACGATTTGTCGAACAAATGGTACAAAATGGAAAAGGTAAGAGGAGAAACGTTCATATGGAAAGATATAAAAGAAAATTTTATCAAAGAATTCAAATTCTTTCAAAGGAGGAGAAATTAGTCGAAGCAAGCAACCAAGTGAAAACGTTTCTACAACCGACGAGCAATAACATATCAAAAGATAATCAACATCTTTCTCGACAACCCGCTATATGAAATAACATCAAGTTGACAGGAATCCAACATTCGATAAGATTACAACTAGAAACGGAGAAAACAAAGGGAAAGAGATTCAAATGGAAACAAGAGCATCCAGGCACATCCAAGCTAATCAGAAGAACCTTCAAATTCGAAGCAACATAAAAAGAAGATCCTGAAAGACTAATGGAAAAATACTTTCCACCGACATTCACGCAACTCAAGGAAGGAGAATGACCGATCAATGAAAGAAGAGCACCAGAATGGATGGATGTGAAATTTAAGATGAAATAAATCGACATATCTAATGACAACATACCAAAAATGGCAAAATTCGGTGAATACTGGAATGAAGAACAAACAACAGAAATCACAAGTTTCCTCAAATAATTTCAAGATGTATTTCCTCGTGATCACAACGATCTCAAAGGCCTAGTACAGGAAATGGGCAAGATGAAATTGATATTAAACCAAACGAAAATCCAGTGAAGAAAATGTTGTACAAGCTAGTGCACAAATATAAGGAAATTGTTAAGAAAGAGATCAACAACATGCTTGTCGCTGGAATCATCTACCCTATCGATCAATCAGAATAGGAAAGTATGATGGTAGTCCAACAAAAGAAGCATGATCCTACTCGACTTCGAATATGTGTCGACTTCAGAGAGCTTAATAAAGTAACACTTACTGACCTTTTTCCTACTCCTTTTGCTGATGAAATTATTAACGAAGTTGCAGGTCATGAATGTTACTCATTCACGGACGGATTCTTTGGATACAATCAAGTACCCATCGCAGAGGAAGATTAGAAGAAGAATACATTCATCCATGAATTCAAATCATTTGCATACAAATTCATTCCATTTGGACTAAATAATGCACCGGCCGTCTTTTCCATAATTGTTGTCAAAGCATTTCAGGAGTACATATATAAAACCATGGATGTCTACTTCGACGAGTGGACAATATATTCCATGTCGAGGGATCATTGTAAATGGCTCAGACTGATGTTGGAAATATGTAGACAAATACAACTCTCGCGGAATATAAAAAAATGCATATTTGCAACTCCAATCGGAATATTGTTGGGACACGTTGTATGCAAAGAAGGCATAAAAGTCAACTATCCAAAAATCAAGATAATTCTTGAATTAAAACCACTAGTTAACTCTAAACAAGTGAAAATCTTGTTGGTCCATATGGGATATTATAGGAAGTTTATTCCACATTACTCCTACATGACGTATCCTTTGGAAGAATTTCTAAAGGAAAATCAAGAATACCAGTGGACCGACAAGTGCAATAAATCATTCGACATTTTTAAGCGAAAGTTAGTCGAAGCACCCATACTGAGATTCTTGAACTGGTCGAAGAAATTCCACGTGCATATAGATGCTTTAGGCATAGAAGTTGGTGCAATTTTAACACAACCAGGTGATGACGGAATGGACTATCCCAACGCATTTAGTAGCAAAAAATTGAATAGAGAAAAAAGGAACTATTCAACAACAGAAAGGGAAGCGTTGGGTATGGTAATTGCATTGCAGAAATACCGACATTATTTTTTGGATAACCCCTTTTTGTTTTACACAAATCACCAAGCACTCAAATATTTGGTCAATAAATTGTTACACCACGGAAGACTCGGTCATTGGCTGTTGTTATTTCAGGAATTCGAATTCGAAGTTATAGTTCAACTAGGCAAAGAAAATGTCGGACCCGACCACCTGCCGAGAATAGATACGGGATAAGAACCGACAGGAATTGAGGATGACTTGCTTGACGCTCATTTGCTTAGAATAAAATCTATCTCGTTGGAGTTAGTAGAGATCACACAATTCTTAGAAGATGGAAAAGCATGAGAAGGAATGCAAGAGAAGAAAAAGAAGATCTTAGCAATGAAGGATGCATCGTACACTATAATTAATGGGTTCCTCTACAAACTTGGACCTAAAGACGTATTACGACGCTGTGATCTTGACCATGAAAGACAAAGCATACTCATTGAGGCACATTATAAACTGATGGGAGAACATTTTTAGGCCGACATAATAGCAAGGAAAATGCTGCATTCTGGATTATTGTGGCCGACAATACATAAAGATTGTTGAGAATTTGTAAGCAAATGTGATAGATGTCAGCGGATGGGATGACCTCTGCCAAGTACATAAATTCCCCTTGTACCAATAAATCCAAGCTTAACATTTGAAATATGAGCAATAGAATTCATTGGACCATTCTCGATACTTGGAAGACGAATAGTAGCAAGATACATCATCACTGCAGTCGAATATGTTACCAAATGGGCAGAGGCAGAACCTATCAAGACCTATTCGAGTGACGTAGATGCTAAGTTTATATATGATAATATCATCACAAGGTTCGTATGTTTTCTTACTTTGATCAGTGACCAGGTATCACACTTTGTTTGTAAAACAATTTCCATCCTCACAAAAGAATTCCTAATTGAGCATCAAATAAGCACATCATATCATCCGTAGTCAAATGGATCAGTAGAATATTTTAACAAAACACTTACTAGAGGTCTAACCAATATGTGCAACATCGACAAGGATGACTGGGACGACAAGATACCTGTAGTACTATGGGCTTATAGAACAACATACACAATATCGACAGGACAAACCCCATTTAAGCTTGTATCATGGCCAAGAAGCAGTCGTCCCATTGCACTTTCGACAACAAGCTCCTATAATTGCTGAAGTACTAAATATTGATGTCGAACACGCTAGAAACGAGCAACTGATCCAGCTGTCGAAGATAAAATAAATCCGATAGATAGCTATACACCACCAAGAAATTCAAAAGAAACAACAAAAAGCTTGGCATGATAGAAATATCAAGTGCAAGAATATATCAGTTGGTGATTTGGAATTACTATACAATAGTTGAGTAAAAGGGAAACCTAAAAAGTTGCACATGGAATGGATGGGTCCATATGTTTTCAAATATATCAATACCAATGGATCAATTCGACTACATACATTACAAGGAAGCATGTTTAGGAAGCTTGTCAACGACGCCCGACTAAAGCAGTATAAAGCCTAAAAGAAAAACTGTTATAACTACCTTGAGGAAGAAGCAATATAAGAAATCATTCAAAGCAAGTTAGGTAGAAATAACATCATGACAAGAGACTGGAGGGACAATGCTGACAAAGGCCATGCAAAAAGCTGCAAAAAACAGATTCTGAGGCATGATCGATGGTATGAAAGGAATAGACAAGAAGGAACAAGTCGACAAGAAAATGTCGAAAGATACTCTTGACTTTGATTACCTATAACTGACTGAAACAACACATCAAAGGAAGCAGTCTGAAATATCATCACTGAAGAAAGAATAACGAGAAGTTCCCACAAATCCCGACACATAGAACGAAGAAGTTGAAATGCGGCACAGAAGGACCGACAACCTGTCATTGAAAATTAAATTCTTCACCAAACCTGCAATCAATGCAGCCACCTGATACGCACTCGCTCGTGCAGAACATCCCCTCTATAAATACCGAACTCGAGGACTCTTGGCTTATATTCTTCCAAGAGCTTGAATTTCAGATCACAGAGCCATCTAAACCCTTAGAGCACAATTTCAAACTTCATAATCCTGTAATAGAGATGGCACCCAAGAAACCTCAAACAACGATTGGATCTACAGCCACCAAATTCAGAGAACTAGAAAAAGCCACCTCACCATTGGAAACTAGACTACAGCTCGTCAGAAATTGCAAGGTGGTCGAACAACAATGGTGAAGAATCTGGAATGATATTCTTGATTGGGGTAAAGAATCAAACGGAAGGTGGAGAGATGAAGCCCAAAAGCTATGGACCGGTACAATCTTGAACTACATGAACGTGCCATTGATGGACAGCTTCGGTAGCTTGAAAGATATTATTGTGTAATTCATTGTAAGCTGGTACCACAACGTGGTAATAGATTTTAAGGTAGTGTTAGATCTACTTTAAAACATCTATATTACTATGAAGCAGGTGAATATTCAATGTCAGAAATCCACAATCATTTATCATCCCCTAACATATTTAAAATCACGAATTAGAAGAGAATGGAATTGTTTCATATTATGCTAAAGAAGAAGATACATACTAGCAATCTAGCTTGATGTGCATCCTTTTTCCTTTTCCATGAGCTATAATTTCTCCACCCTTGCCTTTGATGAAGATTACAATATTTCTAATCCTCCAAATATATCAAGCATGCCTTTGCTCTTCCTTTTTCCTCCTCTTACCATGCCCCAAATGCATTTGTTTTATAGCATTGGGAAATGGGCTCTTAAGTTTCTCTTTTCAATGTGGGATAATCCCTTTTCATGATTTTTGATTATTTGCTCTCAAAAACCCACTTTCCATGGTATTTTTAGGTTTTTGTCACAACTTTAGCATATTTAAGTACAATTAATGCACTTTTGTGCATTTCTTCTAACTATTTGATTGGTGGAGCTTAGATTTGAGCTTTCAATTGAACAGTTCAATCACTGAACCTTGTCTCTTTGGGATCCTTCTTTCTTCACTCAATCCTTCCAGTTATGGAAGTAGTGATTAGATTAGAGAGGACTATTCTCTTCTGTACTTGTCTTGTGTCTTCATGTTGTGGGCACATAGTAAAAACATGATTCTTCCTTCACTTGGTGAAGGGTGTTAATTTTATTGTTAACAGATGCCCCCTAATGTGTGAGGTCCGAAGCAAAGCTAAGGGCCGAAATACATTATCGAAACTGATACTCTTCATACCGATACTCTTTATTGATCAAATCAAGGATGAGGAAAGGATAAGCTCATGGGTGTAGGATTCAGGGAAACAACTGTAAGTCAAACGTAGCAATTTATCAAATATATAATATCTTCATGAGGCAGGCATACCCATGCTCAACAGTTAAAAACCATGGCAACGAACAATACATAGTGGATCCATGTCAAAAGTAATTTTTTCAGAAGTGTAAACATGCACTTTGATGAGTGTGAGAACAAGGTCTTCATTGAACTTCTGACGTGGAAGTTTAATCTTGCGCAGCTCGAGCAGTGTAACATCCCACTAAATTCACAAAAATTTAAAAATTTTGAAACATCATTAAATGTTATCATTTCTATTGCGGAAGTAATAAATTCTTAAGAAGGTAGCAATGATTAGTTAAACCATTACGCAAAGACAAATTAATTAATGAATTCTTTTAGCTAGATACATTTAAAGATTTCGACACGTCATAATTCTTTTATCATACTTACGACACTGAAAAGTGTTAACTGTAATTCCTAAGTAATGAGATCAATAGTTCTAAATGTAAATATAAGTTGTGCACTATATGTACTTAAGTGTAATTTTGATGCAATACTGACAGTTTGCTTCTTTGATGTTAAAGGGGTCCTGCGAGGTACCCTGGGGTTTACTTAGCTATGTTTAGCTAAGGGATTTGAATTCTATTTTCCCATGTGTAGAAAAACAGGTAAGAATTCCTACGACAGCAAGAAATTAGAGTACAAGATTCTTTCAAGAGTAACGTCATTGTATTGTGATAATTTCTAAGTATTTCTATGCGATTCAATTTTACTAGAGGTATGGATATTTTGGTTCCTATTACTATTTCCTAGATGGCTTTCAACGTTCCACCATACTGAAATCATGTCATCAAATATGTTTACATTACTATTATTGTAAATATTAAACAGTGTTACAGTTGTTCATTGTAATTCTATTTGAAGCCTCGAAAAAATTAGAGTTTATACTAATTCAAAGAAACTATCAGAAATATATTTTTGTATCAACAGTACTTTAGAATATTCCTCAGTCTCATATTTATCAATGATTTTAAAAATTATGGCTAAAGCGTGAAACCAAAAAGACTTTTCCTAAGGTCTAAACATCTACTAAAGAGATGATATAATTGTGGCATATGATAATTATACAAATATATAATTATGCATATTAACTATCGTTATGTTAGGTTGGATTTCAATAGCATATCACGATGTATCTATAACATAGAAATATAATGTGACATAAGTACTATGCATTCATATGTCAATGATGTGTTACTATTATTATAATACCTAAACTGAAAAGAATTGCAACTATAAACTATGGATTGTCTGATGATTTCTACAGGAATTGTTTTATTAGTGGTCTCAAGGATGAAATCATCTCAGAGGTTAAAATTTTATGTCCCAAGACAATGATGGAAGTCCTAGGGTTGGCTAAGTTGGCAGAGGACAAGATCAGAGCCCAACAATGCTCCAAATCCACTTTTGTTCCATTCAGAAATATGGTTTCCCAACGACCACCCATAGATATCTCTCCATGCTTTACCCGGAGTCACCACCCCACAAACAATGCGGGTCAGGGGTTACTTCAAGAATCTCCCTCTTACAATATTCATTGATTCTGGTAGCACTCATAACTTCATTGACCCTCGGATCGCCAAATAGGCTGATTGTTTTGTCCATCCTTGCTCCAACTTTGAAGTTATGATTTCCAATGGGGGCACCTTACCTTGCAAGGGAAAGTGTCGCAATGTGTGTATCTCTATGGAAGATTATAACCTGCACTCTGACATGTTTTCCTTGTCCTTAGGTGGATGTGATGTGGTTTTGGGCACTCAATGGTTATGCACACTTGGCCCCATCTTATGGGATTTTGCTAAACTTTGGATGCAGTTTTCAGTCAATGGGAAAACACACACATTTACAGGCTTACAACCAGGGTCTCTCCGCATCATCAGTTCACATCGCCTGGAAAAGATCATTAAGAATAATTCACATGGTGTCATCATTCAGATCCATTCAATTCAGATGCACCCATCAATGGTCTCCACTACTCCCTTGGCTCTACAACGCATTTTCGATAGATATGCAGGTACCTTTGTTGAACCAGTGGGATTACCGCCTTCAAGAGACCTTTTCAGTAAGAATTTAGCTGCCTCTACATCTGAGGAGGAAATCATGGCTATTTGCATGCAGTTCACAAGTGGCAGCCATACCTATTGGGGAATTATCTTTGCGTCAAGACTGATCACCATAATCTGAAAAATTTCCTGGAACAATGGGTCTCCTCCACAACACAAATGAAATGGGTTAGAAAAATCCTGGGGTATGGCTATGAGATCACTTTCTATAAGGGTAAGGAAAATCTGGTGGCGGATGCTCTTTCTCTCACATTTGATGACCAAGTTTCTATTTCATCTATTTCTATGCTTGTTCGAAATTGGTTGCAATATGTTCAACATGGATATGTCTTCTATGAACTCCATGCTTCTCCTACGGCAGGGAACTCTGTGTTCCTCACAATGCATGAGTGGGCACAGTGTAACTTCTTTTAGTTGGGAATGAAAAGGAAAATTCAACAAATGGTGGCTGAATGTGTTACTTGCCAGGTCAACAAGGGTGAAACGAAACTCCTTCCGGGATTGCTCAAACCCTTTCCCATCCCTACACGGATTTGGACAGATTTTTTTATGGATTTCATTGAAGGGATCCGGTGGTACCATACTTCATCTAAAATGACTCCATATGAAGCAACCTATGGTCCAACACCACCAGTTCTTCTTCCATACACCCTTAGCAGTTCACCAGTTCAGGAAATTGACTCGTTTCTTCGAAACTGTGATCAGATTCTTCGCATTTTGCAAGACAATATTCACATGGAAAGAATTTGATGCAACAACAAACCGATCAGCACCGTTATGAGCGCACTTTTCAAGCAGGTGATATGATTTTTCTTTGTCTACATCCTTCCAAGCAATCCTCCCTGAAACTCAAAGGGCGTCATAAGATTGCTCCAAAGTTCTATGGGCCCTATAAGGTTCTTCAGAGTATTGGGTCCGTTGCTTATAAATTGGAACTTCATCCTTCTTCCTGCATTCATCCAGTATTTTATGTCTCTTTTCTGACGAAAGTTCTTGGCACCAACATCAGAGGACCAACTATTTTACCAAAACCTGATAATGAAGGATCCATCCTTTTGGAGCCAAAGGCCATCCTCAATAGGTGCACTCGCCAGCTTCACTCTCGACCTATTACATGGATATTAATTCAGTGACACAAAATACAACTAGAGGATACTACATGGGAACCACTCCTTCAGATGCAACATCACTTTCCACATCTAAAGCTTTGAGGACAAAGCTTTTTCTAAGGGGGAGGGGATGTTAGGAACCTGTGTCAACCCTTCTCTTTACTTTGTTAGTATATTGTTCTTGTACGCATATGCTTTGTAAGTCGTCCCGTAGTATTATATGTTCCATGGTATTGATCCTTAGTTTGTATTAGCCCATAGTATTATCTGTTCCATGGTATTGATCCATAGTATTGGACGCATATGATTTGTAAGTCATCCCATAGTATTATATGTTCCATGGTATTGATCATAGTATTGGTGCATAGACTTAGTATATAAGTATGTGTTGAGGCCAATGAAGGCACTGAGAAGTTATTTGTATTGAGCTTGCTCAAAGGAGGTTTCCCCTTCGAAGTGGCCCGCGATCAATAAATCTATTATGTGTTCTATTATTTCTGATATATCATGCATTTTCATTAATTAATTATTGGAGGTTCCTCACAATTTATATTTTTTTATGCTCAGAGTGATCAATTTCTATCACTGGTCGAGTACTTAGTATCCTATTTAGCATTTTTGTTGTATTTCCTTTGAGATCTATCTCATCGTCAATGATTTCCTTGAGAGTTATAATGCTGAGCGTGACCATTTTTTTCTTTTTACTAATCAAGTACCTTGTATAGTGAGTCTTAATTTGTTGATCTATCAAACCCATGCTCATCTCATTTGTTTGTCCGTTGATCAAAAACCTATGAACAACGATTCCCTTAAAGATATAATAATATCTATGTTTAGTACGTTCTACTTTTGTTCTTTGATTTGATTAACCGAAATAGTAATCCTATCTTGAGAGCTTCCCATCTCATTGCTCTGCGTGTACAGTTTGGACAATTGGATCAAATACATTTTTCCTGTCATTCCTTTTATTTAATGGGAACAAGTGATAACCTATACCCAACATATTACTACACTTCACGAATAACCGATATATTCCTATGATCGATGTGGAGTGATGCCACGTTTCCTTGGGGAAATAGTCTCATACTATCAATCTTACACCATGAACCCTCAGTTCTTTGCCGCTCGAACTGACAGAAGTCCTGTTATTTTAAAAGGCTCTTAATGAGCATTAACCCTTTGAGATTACTCTAACCGGTTATTGCACTACCTACTTAATACAATCCTGAAGTCACTCGAGTTTAGTAATGGAGTTAATTTACTCGTCAAGCATAAACTCATGACTGAGGGACCGCTTAGCCTAAGTCATCCAACTGCCTTATGTTATTAATCAATTACTTTTATGAAATAATTTAAAAGTTTTGTAATTATGTAAAATTACGTAAAGGATTGAAGTCTCGTAATGGTGCGTCTTGATTTTTGTATAATGGTAATTACAGGTTATAAAGCTTTATGATAGAAGAATGATCGAATGGTTAATAATTCCAAGGCAGTGTGAGGTTGTAATAAAGGATAAATCCAATTGCAGGTCCCAGTTTCAATTATAGTTAGGTTGTAATAACTCATAAATTTAAATATAAAAAATATTATTTTTTCCTTTTAAAATTAAAATTAATTGAATAATTGAAATTGTAGGTAAAAGGTTTAAGTTCCAAGTATAGTTGAGTTTATGAAAGAATTTAAACTATTGAGGTTCGAATTAAAAATTATAAGGACAAATTGGGTCAGAGATAGTATAGTAGTTTAGTTAAGTGTAGAGTTATGTCAGCTATAAGAATTGATTTTTCAATAAGTAAATGAGAGAAAAAAAAATCAAGTTGAAATGTCACACCTGTGAGAAGGGTCTTTACAAAAACTCACCCATCTCATGATAGAGTTGGTTAGTTGGACACCATGTCCATAAGACCTATCAGAGGATGAGAATATTAATGTCTCTCATGATTCCTTGAACTCCATATAAAGGATTTGGGCAAGTAATTGTCCCTTAGAAACCAAGAATCCAATCACTACAAGGAAAATGAAAATGTTAATTAGCAAAAGTTTAAATAGTAGCACTTCTCCTTGGTTTTTTTTAGTAGAGGTTTCTAATGGAGGTAGGCAAGTGGACAAAGATTTTAGAAAAGAGTTTTAAGGTGCACCCAAACTCCTAAGGTGCATCAATGTACTTGTATTAAATATGCATTGATGCATTCATATGTATAAATGAACTACATATAACATTCAAAAAATTTCCTCCCGTGTTTGGATTTTGTGAAATATTTACATTGAAAAAATGCCATACAATGCATATACAACATATAAACACCTCAATGCTTATTATTAACTACAATGCACCGATGCCTTATGTTACAAGGTACAAATGTGTTAAGTAAAAAAAAACAATTTTTTTTACAAAAATACCAATTAAAAAATTGGATAGCAGTGCTTACACATTAATGTATATAATACCGTGTGCCTCATGCTAGGGATGACATTTAAAAATAAATCATATCATTGCACCAAATAGATTTAACTGCATAATGTAGAATGATACAATGTGCACTACAATACTTTAAAAAAAAATACCGTGCAATGCACATGTAACATACAACTACCCTAGTATATTTCCTTCCCATTAAAAAAAGTGATCGTAACTTGCACCCCAACAACTATGCGGTGAGGTACCGGGATCGATTCTTGGAATCTCTGATTTCAAAGAACCTTATTAAAACAATTTTGAAACTTGAATTGAGCTTGCAAGTATGGTGTTGTTGGTTGTGGAGACTAATCTTCTTGATTCATATATTTTTTTGTTTCAGCAGTGTTAAGATTTAATATGCTAAGACAGAAAACAGTAGCATTACATTCCATTTCACAACAATAGCATATACAGGATCACTGAAGAAACAACCGGCATAGCATAAACATAAGAGACATAGATTTATCCCGGGAAACCCTCATGGGGTAGAAAACCCTTTGACCCACATAACACATACAGGGCCGACCCCCACTAGGGAAGTCTAATAACCCAAGTTACCACATTCCGACGGAGGAATAAACATCTCCGGATATACTATAAGATCTTCACGGAGGAATGAAACATCTCCGGAATAATAAAGTACAAATATAATATTCTTTGAAGTTACAATATCTCAACACTCCCCCTTAACGAGAAGGATATTATAACATCATCTGCGCGAGAAAGGAGTCATCAACATCATACATGATACATCTATAAATCATTGGAAGCTTTCTCAATATCATCAGTAACTCGAGCAGTTACTGGAACATCTTCAATACTGGAACATCAACATCTTCAGTACTGAGTTTTTATCTTCTGTAGCACTTCGAACAGCTACAACAACATCAACATCTGAATCCTCACAATCATCAGCATCGTCATCATACGATCATCAGCATTGGGATCATCTCGATCTACAGCATCGGGATCATCTCACTCTACAGCATCTGGATCATCATGATTTACAGCATCTGGATCATCTCGATCTACAACATCTGGATCATCTCGATCTATAGCATCTAGATCATCACGATCTACAGCATCAACATCTGGATCATCTCGATCTACAACATCTGAATCATCTCGATCTACAACATCTGGATCATCTCGATCTACAGCATCTAGATCATCTCAATCTACAGCATCTGGATCATCACGATCTACATCATCTGGATCATCTCGATCTACAACATCTGGATCATCACGATCTACAGCATCTGGATAATATCAATCTACAACATCTCGATCATCTCGTTCTACAGCATCTGGATCATCACGATCTACAGCATCTGGATCATCTGTATTAGTATCCACACTAATACATCTATCATCAAAAGCATGTATTCTCACTTAATACATCTATCATCAAAAGCATGTATTCTCACTAATACATCTATCATCAATAGCATGTATTCTCACTAATACATCTATCATCAAAAGCATGTATTCTCACTAATACATCTATCATCAATAGCATGTATTCTCACTAATACATCTATCATCAATAGCATGTATTCTCACTAATACATCTATCATCAAAACATAGCAGCATACCCTGCAACACACACGATCATATTACAGGATGATCAATCCTGCTCTTTTTAGGACATAGGTCCATGGATGATACAATCCAGATCAATTTCGAGGATGATCAATCCTTATCACTTTAAGACAAGTCTCATGTCTAGGGATGATGCAATCCCATCACGTACATTTTGAACCCAATTCATGGACAATACAGTCCTCACACGTACATTTTGAACCAAGGTCCAGGGACGATGCAGTCCTATCTTCAATTCTCGGAGACATCAGTCTACGGATCAATTCAGGGACCAAAGTCCGGGGAAGATACAATCCCCTACCTGTTCATTCAGGACTACATTCTCGGAGACCCAGTCTACGACTCAATTCTGGGACCAAAGTCCGGGGAAGATACAATCCCCTACCTGTTCATTCAGGACTTCATTATCGGAGACCCAGTCTACGGCTCAATTCTGGGACCTCAGTCCGGGGAAGATACAATCCCCTGCCTGTTCATTCAGGACTTTATTATCGGAGACATCATGTCTACGGCTCAATTCTGGGACCTCAGTCTGGGGAAGATACAATCCCCTACCTGTTCATTCAGGACTTTATTATCGGAGACCCAGTCTACGGCTCAATTCTGAAACCTCAGTCCGGGGAAGATACAATCCCCTACCTGTTCATTCAGGACTTTATTATCGGAGACATCATGTCTACGGCTCAATTCTGGGACCTCAGTCTGGGGAAGATACAATCCCCTACCTGTTCATTCAGGACTTAATTATCGGAGACATCATGTCTACGGCTCAATTCTGGGACCTCAGTCCGTGGAAGATACAATCCCCTACCTGTTCATTCAGGACTTTATTATCGGAGACATCATGTCTATGGCTCAATTCTGGGACCTCAGTCCGGGGAAGATACAATCCCCTACCTGTTCATTCAGGACTTTATTATTGGAGACCCAGTCTACGGCTCAATTCTGGGACCTCAGTCCGGGGAAGATACAATCCCCTACCTGTTCATTCAGGACTTTATTATCGGAGACATCATGTCTATGGCTCAATTCTGGAGGATGATGCAATCCTATCATGTCCACCAAGGACTTCATTCTCGAAGACATACGTCTACGGCTCTATTGAGGATGATGCAATCCTATCATGTCCACCAAGGACTTCATTCTCGAAGACATACATCTACGGCTCTCTTGAGGATGATGCAATCCTATCATGTCCACCAAGGACTTCATTCTCGAAGACATACATCTACGGCTCTCTTTAGAACATATGTTCAAGGATGATGCAATCCCCTTGTCACCTTAGACCCTGTCTAAGGACCATCACCAACCTCTCTGTTGGCATCACTAATATAGGTATCCTCATCATCGACCTCACTGTCGATGCAGGCAATCTCATCATGAGTTATCACATCACTCCCCCTTTCGAGGAGGGTCCTTTTGAACTATATTAAGTTTGTCTCGGAAAACTTTAATTGAGGTAGAAGTTTGGTTAGTACATTGGTAACTTGTTACAAATTCGAACTTTTGGTTCCTTTTTGCACCATATCTTGGAACACTAGATTCTCTGCCATCTTGATACAACTCTGTTTGTCACATAGGATCATAGTTGGGTCTATCTCTAAGTCAAACAATCCTGAAGCCATACTGCTTCATAACTTAGTAGAGCAAGCAACCATATATTCTGCTTGTGCTAAGAGCCACACTAGATTGTTTCCTGCTCAACCACGAGATCATGGCTGATCCCAGACAATAACATCCTCTCGATGTGCTCTTCCTGTCTGATACACTTCCTTCCCAATCAACATCTGTGTAGCCATATGAAGTCATGATCTCCAAGATAATATAGATCAAAGTCTATTGTATCCTTTAGGTACCGTATCACATGATTTGCAGCTTATCAGGTGAACACATCTAGTTTCCACTAGATACTGACTCAAGGTGTTCACAACAAAGCATATATCTGACCTAGTATTCGTTAGACACATCAATGACTCAGTATTTTGTCTATACAAAGTTCTATCCACTAACTCTGATGAGTCATCTACTAACAACTTCAAGAGTGGCCATACCAACACATCAAGTCCTTTTAATATTTCTCAGCATACTTTCCTTGGTTGATAAAGATTCCTTCTGAGCCTTGCCATACTTCCAGACCTAGGAAGTAATGCATCAATCTGAGATCTTTCATTTTCATTTCTGCATTGAATGATCTTCTGCATATCTATCTGTGCCATCTCTCGTTAGATGGGTCTACTGATATGAGCCTCAATATCATTCGAACTCTATGGTGAGTTCCTTCTTGCATCCATGTCATCTGTGTATAGAAAACATATTCAACCTTGTAGCAAAGGTTGAGATCCACATCACCCATGGTGATCATTAAGCTCATCAATTGATTATCGATCCTGGGAACCCATACAAAGCCTGATTCACACGTCTTCTTTAATTACACCATTAAGGGAATGGTCTTATCTAGCCACTTGGAGCAAACATCTCATCATGATTCTCTTCCTCTTTCTAGGAGAATCTTCTAGCCACAAGCCTTCTATAGTTTGTTTGATTTGTAAATATTTTGTTGAGCATCCATCGCTTGTTAAATGTTCATCATTCATCATGATCTTTCCTACAAATCAAAATTAAGTACATTATTAGTAATACTTCATAATCATCAAATCATATGTCATGATAATCTATTATGCATACAGATATCATTTACATAGTTATGCAACTATTTTGACCAATACTTTAGCACAACACTTTTCCATATTCTGTATGCATACAGTGTCTATCTAGATGCCTTCCATCTCTACCAGAACATACTATTGAGAGTGTGCATAGCTCTCAGCATGTCAGCAAAGAGGTTTCATTCTAGACAAGCAACAATGGAATGTTTGTCCAACTTACCAATCATATGCATATTAGTAGTATACTGTTTCAATGCTCTATGAATGTTTACACTCAGCATGATATATATTCTAGGAATACAAATATGCATACAATCTATTACAGGCAATATCATTTACTATTTCAAATAACAACTCAAATACTTATCTTTTATGTTTATGTGGTTGCCTCCCGCTTGATCTTCTGTATGTCTTTTGAACTTCTATTCATTCTGTACCACTGTGCATGCTCAAGTGTCATCCTCATGATCTCATACACAAACATACATTCATTAGTATATTCTCAACATTATAGTTCTAAATAATTTTGAAAATATATAGTCATGATTATAGATAATAAACATTAGTATTCAAGATATCATCAATCAAGATAAAAGACATAATATTCATAAACCCTTGATTACTAGCTTTATGAGTAAGCATAACCAATCATACCAAGTATACTTATATAAGGGATCCTAACACAATGTAAGATTCTAACTTGACATAGGAAAACATACCTGGATTAGTATACCTGCTTAGTTATGTACAGCATACCTAAACAATCTCTTCAATGATTTAGAGATCCTGAGCTAGAACCTGCATGTCTCATAAGTTAAGAATAATATAACAAAGTCATACATACCTCGTAAGTAGAACAAAGATTATGGATGAGTCTTTGTCTTCATGTTGTCATGGTCATGGAACTTGATTTGTCTTTCGTGATGTACCTGTATCTTGTTAGCAGACAACATCAACCTCATACAACACCGCAGTGCATTAGTACAATCATATAGCCCCAATCAATGAATGTCTTCGATCATTCACATGCATTCATACTATTACTAGGGTGATAAGACAATTGTAACATTGATCAAGATTGTACTAATAAATAATATGAAGACAAACACATTATGAACTTAATCATGAATCAGAATTCAAGACATACCTGAACCTCCTTAAGTCATATCTGTCGAGACTTCTTGTAGTCTTCTTATGTAAGTCCTTAGCCTCAACTCCCCCTTAAACTTGATCTGGAGCTTGATTAGGGTTTGCTAGAGAAATCCTAAAAATTAAATCTTTGAATTTCACACTTCTGAATGGATGGAAGGATGTGTCTTGCTAAGCTGATCAAACTAGCATACTTCAATTTTGAAATCTCCAAAATTTGACCCCTCAAAATTGCCTTCGAAACTTCTGGATTTTCTGGACAGGAACCCGAACTAGGGTTTGATGAAGCCCACCCTTCTGTCCAATCAAAAGGTTCGATCCAAGGCTCTAAAATCTTATTTTTCTGAGGAGCTTCCAGCCGTGGTTACAGACTTAAAAAAATCCAACTTTTGTTGAAGTCCTAATTTTTCATCTTTCCGATCAAAATCCCGAACTAGGGTTTGATCAAGCCCGGTCTTCTACCCAACCAAAAAATTCGATCTTGGTCTCTAAATTTCGATTTTCATGAATAAAATTCAGCTGTGGATTCCGATTCCAAAAATTCTAACTTTCTCTGAAACCCTAAATTCCGGAAGCCATGAATGAAGGTGCTCAAAAAATAATTCTGTTTTGACAGAAATATGTACCTGATTGTTTCTGCTGTAACTCTGAAATTTTTGCTTCACAGGGTCTGAAATTTTTTTCTGTGGTAGCCTGACCTGTCATCTTTCCATCCCAATAGGTCTGACCTCAATTGGATTCTCTGAGAGATAGTTATGCCAAATGTTGCAACGTGACCTGTTTTGGGATAATACAAGAGAGAGAACTTGTACGGAGTGCCACGTGTCACTGTTTGAACTTAGGCCTCTAAAAACATTTCCTTAGATAGCTCGCCCTATTATCTTTCCATCCTAATAGGTCTGAACTCAATTGGACTCTCTGAGAGAGAGTTATTCCAAGTGTCACAACGTGACCTGTTTATGGGATAAAACAGGAGAGAGAACTTGTACGACATGCCACGTGTCACTGGTTCACCTTCGGCCTCTGAAAAAGTTTCCTAAGATAGTACATTCTATGTACTACCTGTTACTTTTTACAAAATGTCATTTGGATCTTCCTAGCCCAAGTTATGACCTTTTTTCCAAGGTCACCTGATTTTGACTGAGATCTGGAAGAGGCAGAAACCCTAACTTGTACTGATCATAACTTACAAAGTACAACGAATATGAGGGTGCCCTTTGGACATAAGATACCTAGAGATGTTATCTACGACCTGTAAAGGTTTCTGATTCTGAACCTTCACATAAATGGATTTATAGCGAAAGTTCCACGATGACTGGTTTTTGCTATATAAAACCCTAACCTTCAAATTGTTGCAAGAGAAGCAAGTGTCGTAAGTGCCATACCTTGCCTTCCTTCAGGTTAGATCTGATACCATGTTAAGATTTAATATGCTAAGACAGAAAATATCAGCATTACATTCCATTTCACAACAATAGCATATACAGGATCACTGAAGAAACAACCGGCATAGCATAAACATAAGAGACACAGATTTATCTTGGGAAACCCTCATGGGGTAGAAAACCCTTTGACCCACATAACACATACTGAGCCGAACCCCACTAGGGAAGTCTAATAACCCAAGTTACCACATTCCGAAGGAGGAATAAACATCTCTGGATATACTATAAGATCTTCACGGAGGAATGAAACATCTCCGGAATAATAAAGTACAAATATAATATTCTTTGAAGTTACAATATCTCAACAAGCAGTATAAGAGAGATTGAGAGAGAGTGAAGAGGAAGTTGCAGTGGATGTGATGTAGGTTGTATCCCTTAATTTGTTGGATGGTATAATAATAAAAGGAATGTCAATTTATCCATGGATGTAGCCCATATTGGGTTAACCACGTATATTGGTCTCTCTCTTGTATTATGTTTATGTGATTTATATTTGCATCTTGTTTATTGTTATTGCTCTGTGATCCTGTTTTTTTAACATGGTTTTATGTCTGCATCTGCATCAGCCATGGATGCCTCCTCAAGAGGGGGTTGATCCCCCCTCCCGGCCAAGACAAAGACACCTTTCATGCTATCATCACCTCTATTGGAAAGCATACTCAAAAGGTGCCCCTTCTAAATTTTTCAAGTGCTTAGAGAACATTCCAAAGGTCACTTTGCCAACCTCTTCCTCCCGTCATATGGATCTGGCATTGGCAAAGAAAGGACTCATTAGTTAGTTCACAAGGATCTGGCCCTTATTAAAATCTATGGATATCTAGCTCCAAAAGTACTTCCATGTACTGATAAAAGGGAAAACGTCCCACTTCTTTTGTGGACGAGCGATTTATGCCTTCTAGTTTGAAACCAAATATAATCGAGATTTGATTTTTAGAAATGGCCCATACTTCTTTAGCAATGGAAAGATGTTTATGAATATATGGACTCTGAATTTGGACTCAAATATTAACGTTCTTTCAATGGTGCCAATATGGATTCGTAATCCTCATCTTCCCCTGCACTACTAGGGACATGACTCACTTTGATATATTAGTAATTGGGTGAAAACGCGAAGGTGGGATACTGTTACAGCATAATTTTCCACCTTGTGAGAATCAGCATTGATTGACCTTCAAGATCCATTTTATTGACTCGGACCCATTATTTTCCCTTCAAGAACCAAGTTTCCCTATTTTTTTTCCTATATGCTTGTTGTTCCATTATAGCCAGCGTACACACATGCTACACCTAATTAAGGTTCTTAGGGTTCAAAAGAGGTCTCCTTTTAGGGTTTGTAGTTTCTAAAGAGGGTATAAGAGTCGATCCTCTTAAGGTTGAGGCAATACTTCGGTTGCCTCCCCCCAATAACTTAATTCAACTTCAGAGCCTCCAAGGGAGAGCCACTTTTCTATGACGTTTTATAGTGAATTATGCCAATCTTACCAAAGGTTTCGCGTGACTTTTGAAGAAGGACACACCATTTATCTGGGATGAGTGAGCCCAACAGTATTTCGATGCTTTGAAGAAAGCTTTGGTATCAACCCCTCTGTTTAGTCCACCTGACTTTGCTATAGATTTCTTGCTTTATGTGGCTGTGTCTATTGAGACAATTGGCATGGTCTTAGTTCAGGTATATGATGTGCTCCAAGATCATGTTGTTTATTATCTTAGTCAAAATCTAGTAGACGCTGAGCTGAGATACACTCATGTGGAGAAGTTGGCACTTGCGACTGTTAATGCAGTCCAACGTTTATGGCATTACATTATGCTCAGGAAAACAACTGTCATAGAACACATCAATCCATTTCAATTCGTGCTTTCACGAAGTTTTATTGGGGGGGAAATATAATAAGTGGATTATTATTCTTTAGGAGTTTGATCTTGATTTTGCTTCGGTGAAGTTGGTGAAATCCTTGGTTTTTGCTGAGCTCATGTCAAATTTTCCATGACTTAATGAGGACATTGTCCATGAAGATTCCTTTGTAGATGAGCACTTATTCCTTATCTCGTCGATGGACCCTTGGTGTGGGGATATCATTGTATACCTACAAACTCTGAAGTTCCCTTCGCACTATTCACGGGATGAATGACGGCATGTGAAACATCACACTAAAGATTATGTCATCGTCGACGACACTTTGTATCGTCGAGGAAAGGAATCTATCCTCCGTCGTTTTTTGAGTCATGAAGAAGCAGAGTTAGTGCTGAATGACTGCCACGATGGGGTGTGTGGTGGTCACTTATCTGGGCTTGAGACAACCCAACGTATCATGTGAGCTAGTTACTTCTGGCCTTCGATCTTTAAAGATTGTATGAACGCCGTGAAGAGATATCACCCTTGCCAGGTGTTTTCTCGAAATATACACTCGCATTCTGCACCCCTTCATCCGGTTGTCACTGTTGGTCCCTTCACTAAGTGGGGGGTGGATTTCATGAATTTCAAAACCAGATTTGGCTGGGGGGCATCACCATATCATTGTGGACGTGGAATACTTTTCCAAATGGGATGAGGCCATGCCGACCATAAAATACGATAGTGCTACTGTAGCCCACTTCGTGTTCAATTAGATTATCGCTCGTTTTGGTATCCCGAAAGAGATTGTCACTGACCACGGTAGTCACATTCAAAATAAAATGATGGCGGATTTGTCACTCAAGCTTGGGTTTCGCCAATATCATTCATCTTCTTACTACCCCCAAGCGAATGGTCAGGTCGAGGTAGTTAATAAGTCCTTAAAGACCATTCTCCAATGTACCATCCAACAAAGCAAGAGAAACTGGCACATTATGTTATATCCTACATTGTGGGCATATCGAACCGCAGTTAAGAATGCCACCAGTTTCTCACCATTTCAGCTAGTACATGGTGTAGAGTCTATATTGTCGATTGAATGCAAAATCCCTTCGTTGAAACTAGCCATAGAGCTCCTTCCTGACACATTAGACGTTGAGCAACATTTGATCCATCTTGAGCAGCGTCAAGATGCTACTGTGGTTATAGATTCCAACAAACATCATGTCATTCTAGGTCTGTCCGCCCCTGGAGTACGTTGAAGGTGACTTGGTCCTCTTGTATGACCAAGCTAAGGAACCCCTGGGGTTAGGAAAGTTTAACCCCATGTGGCACGGTCCTTACGTAGTGAGGTGTTTCCTTGAGAAAGGAGCCTATGAATTGGAAGACTATTAGGGGAATGCCTTGAAGAAACCTAGAAATGGGCTCTACCTCAAGCGGTATTACGCTTGAGCTTCTAGCTTGAGCTAATATTTTTGTGTATAATTACTTATGTACATAGTTTAGATTTATTTTGGTTGTTCGGATCATAGTTTAGATTTATTTTGGTTGTTCGGATCATAGTTTAGATTTATTTTGGTTGTGTATAATGACAAACATCATGTCATTATAGGTCTGTCCGTCCCTGGAGTATGTTGAAGGTGACTTGGTCCTCTTGTATGACCAATATAAGGAACCCCTGGGGGTAGGCAAGTTTAACCCCATGTGGCACGGTCCTTACGTAGTGAGGTGTTTCCTTGAGAAAGGAGCCTACAAATTGGAATACTATTAGGGGAATGCCTTGAAGGAGCCTAGAAATGGGCTCTACCTCAAGCGGTATTACGCTTGAGCTTCTAGCTCGAGCTAATACTTTTGTGTATAATTACTTATGCACATAGTTTAGATTTATTTTGGTTGTGTATAATGACAAACATCATGTCATTATAGGTCTGTCCGTCCCTAGAGGATGCTGAAGGTGACTTGGTCCTCCTGTATGACCAAGCTAAGGAACCCCTGGGGGTAGGCAAGTTTAACCCCATGTGGCACGATCCTTACGTAGTGAGGTGTTTCCTTGAGAAAGGAGCCTACGAATTGGAAGACTATTAGGGGAATGCCTTGAAGGAGCCTAGAAATGGGATCTACCTCAAGCGGTATTACGCTTGAACTTCTAGCTCGAGCTAATACTTTTGTGTATAATTACTTATGTACATAGTTTAGATTTATTTTGGTTGTTCGGATTTGCTGATTCACTTCTGTTTGGTTGACAGATGTCAGCGGAATCTCCTGTGTTCTTGGGATTCGTGGATGGTGCTAGCCGTCATACGTAGCGACTTGCTTCTGCTGCGTGCGTTATTTATTTACCTGACCATCAGATTGTGTCTTCAGGAGGTGCCTGTCTTAGTCCTACATCCAACAATGTGGCTAAGTACAGTGCAGTTATTGAACTAATTCATGATGCCATTTCGCATGGTATCTAGTCCTTAGAAGTCCGCCTGGATTCGCAACTGGTTGTGTCTCAATTGAATGGAAGGTATCGTGTGAGGGATCCTACATTACTGCGGAGGTTCTTAAGGGTAAGACTCTTGGAGCGTCATTTTATTTCCATTACATACATTCATGTTCCAAGATGTTTTAATCATGTGTCTGATGCATATGCTAATTATGTCCTATATTGGCATTTGTCACATCAATAAAGAAGCACACAAATAAACATTCATTCACACATTTGTACATACACATATAGAAGAACCAGAGAATCATAGTTTATATAAATAATAAGTCCAAAATATGGTGTCATAGTACAAAACTAGATCCCGTAGCTCTAAAAAATATACATAATCGATACAAAAATATAGGACTCTAAGATATCTATCCCATAGGGGGAGGCCTAGCTGCCTCAGAAGGATGTGTCTGAACATAATAATGTATGGCATTGGCTATGCACCACAGTAACAGCACCCAGGTGCCCGATACTCCTACAACATGTCATTGCATCGCCTCTGGAATATGCTCTACCTCAATCATGGGTACTCTGGTAGTCATACGGGACAGGTTGACCCATATGGTTGCTAGCGTGCGCTCTACTACAGCGCCAACCACCTCTCCACCCCTGCCCCATCGACGATGTCTCAGGTATCCCTTTGGTCTTTGCGGATCAGCATCTGCGAGCAAACAGTAGAATGTCAATATGTGATACCACACCAAAAAGATTTTTGCATTTCACTTATAATAAAAAATACAAAAAATTTAAATACACAAAAACATAAAAAGAGTAATGTACCGATGTCTCCGAATGCAGCCCCTGGAGGGAGTGGCATGTCACGGTTGCCCCGGTAGTCTATCCCCACATATGGATATTCATCAATGACGTTGACCTGTCGAGACCACGAGTGGAAGAACTCAGCTGAATATGGTGATGCCTGTCGTCCACCACCATGTCGTGTCAATACTTCAGCCCACCGGGTTAGGGCTGGATCATGGAGATTGTGCGGAGGGACTTCAACCATTGGATTGAGCCCTGGAACTCTCTTAGAGTATACTGCCATACCCGAAGTTCTTTGCCTTCCCAAGCTTACACTCCGTTAACTGGGTCTTCATGGACATCAGTAACATTGTGCACCAATCATACATTATAGGTCTTATGCACTTTGTTGTGTAGAACATCACTAGCCTTGAAGCCTGATGTAAATCTGCTGAACCTGTGATCCTCACGAGGGTGAGCACTATGATCTTCATGTTGGTTCTGGAGCCTAATCTCCAGATTGAGAGATATTATTATTCATCTGTTTCCATACCCCATGTTTGGTTATGATCCCGGCACGATCCCCAGGGGGCCCGAGGAAGTGGTTGCACTCCCCCGGTTGGGGGGCGCGGGGGCCAGTGGGCCCCTGAGAAAGGGGGTTTGGGCGCAGAGCCCCCAAGGAAAATTTTTGGGGCTGTTTTCACCACTAATTTTCGGGCCCATGGTTTTGGGTATCCTGTGGTATTTTCCCATTGTATTTCCCTTATAAAAGAAAGACTATGTAATACGGCTAGGGTTGATGTATTAGGTTTTATGCATTGTAAAGATATCTGATATCAAGAAGAGAGACTGTGAGACAATGAAGAGGAAGTGCAGCGGTTGTGTTGCAGGTTGTATCCCTTCACTTTGTTGGATGGTATAATAATAAGGATTGTTGATGTATATGTAAATTCGGAATGTATTTCACCTATGTATTTCATCTATGTATATTGTACTCCTATAGAGATGTTATTATTCCTCTATACGAAAGTGTCATCATTTGTATTGACAAGTGTCATAACCTGCCGATGGGTTATTAGACCACCATGTGTGGGGTCGGCCCTAATTAAGTTAACCATGGGTTATTAGGTTAATCTAGACAAGTCGGCCCCATTAGTTTATTGGGCAGGACATGACAAGTATAAATAGAGATCGAGAGATCTCTATTTGGATATCTCATTACTCACTTCTACATCACTCGAAAAGTGGCGCACATTTGAGGAGGAGGATCATCTACTAGGAGAAGACTATTTCTTGTACTTGGGTTGTACTTTGGTTGTATTATTGTTCTATCTATCTCTGAGGAAGTTGTGGGGTTTTTCACCTTAGGGTTTTCCCCACGGAAACTCTGTGTGTCTATTGTCTCTTATGTTTGCCTCTTGTTGTGATTAATATGATTGACATGCTTGATATGATTGATATGTTGTACATGTTATTCTCTCAGTAAAGATCCTAGAGTATATTGAATTAATGCTAAAAAATTAACATGGTATCAGAGCTTCCCCGAGAAGAAGACATTGTGCAATGGTGGAAACTAGGGTTTCTTGTTTATTGGGTTTCTCTCCACAGATTTTGGAAATGTTGTAAGGTAGATTGACTCTACTTATCAAGGAGAATCTATCTGTCTAATCAGAATTCAATTCTGAGCACTTTCAGTTTTGGCCCTAAAAATTAAGGTTTCCACAAAAATAGGAATTTCTGAAATCTAAAGACATAGCTAGAAGCTCCTTGGAAAAATCAAATTTTAGAGCTTTGGATCGAGATTTTTGGTTGGGTGAAGCTCCAAGAAACTCAAACCCTAATTCAGGGTCCTCCCTAGTGAATCCGAGAAAACTAAAAGGCATTTCTAAAGGGTGAAACTTTGTAGATCTCAAATTCAGAATATACCAGGCTGATCAGCTCATCAAGGTGTATCTTTCTATCCTTTCAAAAGTTTGAAATTCACATTTTGAATTTTTAGGGTTTCTTTGACAAACCCTAATCCGACACCAGATCCAGTTTTCAGCAAATCAAGTGGTAAGACCTAAATCTTTTCTATTTTCCATTTGAAGTACTCTTTAAAGATGTCTCACTGCACCAAGCTTGAGGATAAGCTTGAAGGGGCTGATAACTTTCGAGCATGGAAGTATAGGATTGGGTTAATCCTGGAAGAAAATGAGTTGGGCACTTATATAAGTGAAGAGGTCCCTGTCCCAGAGGGAGAAGAGGCTAAAGCTCTTCACAAAAAGAACTTGGTCAAGGAAAAGAGGATTATTGTTGATTCTATCAAGGACCATCTAATCCCACATGTGTCATCTCTGAAGACACCCAAGGAGATGTTCGATTCCCTTACCAATCTATTTGAAGGGAAGAACATAAATCGGAAGATGACCCTGCAGAACCAATTGAAAGGGGTAAAGCTTCAAAATGGAGAGACCATTCAATGCTATTTCTATAAGGTCTCTTAGATCAAGGAACAACTTGAAGTTGTGGATAAAATTGTGGACAATGGTGAAGTTGTCAAGACCACACTAAATGGCGTACCCATATCATGGGACTCCTTTATCCAAGATATCTGTGCAAGGAAGAATTTGATCTCCTTCAGTAGGCTACGGGGGGAATGCTCTCAAGAAGAAGCTAGGCTTGTGGCCCAAGAAGAAAATATGGGAAATGAAGATTAATCTCTCACTGCTCACACCAAGAAGGGAAGCAAGTTAAAGGGGGAGCATTCTCATTCTAAGAAACCTTCTCACCACTCTAAAAATAGGAAACATATAAGATGTTTCACATGTAATGAGAAAGGGAACTTTGCCTCAGATTGTCCCAAGAAGAAGAAGGACAACAACAACAACTTCAACAAAAAGAAGAAGGGCAACAAAATAAAATATCATGCTCATGCTGCCGAGGATGATGAACCTCCCAAAAAGAAGGCTAGATCAGAAAGTGATGATTCATCAAGCGAAGATGAATATGTTTTAATCTCTGCTCTCACAGGTACTATCTCTCATGGATGTAATGATTGGCTTATTGATAGTGGGGCTTCCAAACACATGACTGGGTTCAAAGAATCTTTTGTAAACCTATCTGAACATGAGTCACCCCATAAGGTGAATCTTGGGGATGACTACCAATATCCTATCAAAGGAAGTGATGAAGCCTCCTACAACCTAGACTCTGGGAAGTCTTTGAAGATGAAAGAAGTTCTATATGTACATGGGCTCAAGAAGAATCTACTCTCCATATCTGTATTGGATGCAAAAGGTATGAGGGTTGCATTTATAGATGGCCAAGTACTCATGTGGCCAAAGGGTAAAACTATAGATGATGCATTGGTGATTGGAGAGCAAGAGGGAGGATTATACAAATTTCTTGAACTTATTTCTTGGACTTATTTCTTGGAGAACAAAAGATGAAGTATTCAACAAATTCAAGGAATTCAAAGCCTTGATAGAAAACCACACTGAAAAGAAGATCAATATCTGTAGATCCGACAATGGTGGAAAATTAACTTTCAAGGACTTTAAGAAGTTATGCTGGGACTAAGAGGGAGTTGACCACTCCTTACAATCCACAACATAAAGGAGTAGAAGAAGCTACTTCATATTTAGACTCCAACAGATCCTACAAGGAAGCAAAGATTCAGAGGGAGTCCACCCAACAAACAAACAAAGATAAGTGTTTGAATTATCATTTATTATATATATGATGTTGTTCAGTTATGTACATACTTATGTTCCTAAAGTTAGGATGTGTATTATGCATATTAGGATAATTGCATTGATGAACAAGATACTACTAATATGCAAGTAATGGGTAAGTGGCCTATGGTACTGTACAACATTCCATTGCTACTTATCTAGAATGAAACCTTTTTGCTGACATGTTGGGAGTTGTGCACACTCTTAACAATGTTCCGGTATAGATTGGAAGGCATCTAGAAAGTTACGGGATATGGATAAATGTTGTATTGAAGCATTGGCTAAGATAATTGCATGACTATATGACATATTTCTTTATGTGTAAGAAATTGTTCTGAAAACTATGAGATGTTTCTAATCATGCAATTTAACTTGTTTTGTAAGAAAGATCGTATACCTTCACCTACAAAAGAAGGAATACAACATTTGTTTAGAAACAAAGTTATCTATTAAAGATATTGAAGATATTGAAGTTCCTAGGATCCGGGAAGAATGCCATGATCGAGGAATACCAGTCGATCATGAAGAAAGATGTTTGGGATGCAGTCCCAAGACCTGAAGGGAAGTCAGTGGTGACTTCCAGGTGGATCTATAAGATCAAGAATGCTGCAGATGATAGCATAGAGAAATACAAAGAGAGATTTGTAGATCGTGGCTTCTCCCAGAAAGAAGGGATTGATTATGAAGAGACTTTTGCTCCTGTGGCCAGATACACTTCCATTAGAACAGTACTTGCTCTGGCTGCAGTGATGAAATGGAAGATACACCAGATGGAAGTCAAGACAACTTTATTGAATGGTGTAGTCAAGGAGGAAGTGTATGTGGAGTAGCCACTTGGTTTTGAGATGCATGATAGGGAGTTATATGTGTGCAGGTTGAAGAAAGCCTTATATGGCTTGAAACAAGATCCTAGGACTTGGTATGGTAGGATGGATAGCTTTCTATCTAGTTTGGGATTTACCAAGACTAAAGCAGATTCCAACCTTTACTACAAGGTTGAGGAAGGAAATCCTGTGATACTACTATTGTATGTGGATGACCTATTTGTAACATGTGAGGATAGATTGATTGCTGACACGAAGAGGAAGATTGCTTACAAGTTCGAGATGAAGGACTTGGGGATGATGCACTATTTTCTAGGCATAGAGGTATGGCAGAGTGTAGATGGGATCTTCCTTAGACAAGGGAAGTATGCAGTAGATATCCTGAAGAGGTTCGGGATGATGGACTGCAAGGCCATGGCCACACCTATGGCATCAAAATTGAAGCTTCTATGTGATGCTTCATCTAATCCAGTTGATGCCACTATTTATCATCAGATGATTGGGCCCTTGATGTACCAGATGAAGACGAGACCAGATATTTGCTTTGTGGTGAACACATTGAGCCAGTTCCTAACAGATCCGAGGAGTGTTCA
The DNA here is from genome assembly GCA_027924585.1 of Larix kaempferi. NCBI lineage: Eukaryota > Viridiplantae > Streptophyta > Pinopsida > Pinales > Pinaceae > Larix > Larix kaempferi. The sequence goes on from BSBM01000008.1 coordinate 7,223,294, forward strand.
CCTAATTGCTGTAAAAAATATTCTGAGGTACTTGAAGGGTATAGTTGATTATGGGCTCAAGTATGATGCGAATCAAAAGTTTAACCTGCAGGGTTATGTTGATTTGGACTAGGAACGCAGTGCTGCAGATAGGAAGAGCACATTTGGGTGCTGCTTCAGTATGGGATCAGGTGTGATCTCTTGGTTTAGCAGGAAGCAATCCTACGTAGCACTGAGTACAACCGAAGCAGAGTATGTTGCAGCTTGTTCGACTAGTTGTGAGGCAGTATGGCTAAGGAAGATACTTTTTGAGTTATTTGATCTTCCATTGGATGCTATTGGTATCTATTGCGACAACCAGAGTTGTATGAAGCTGTCTGAGAACCCACTGTTCCATGACAGGTCGAAGCACATTGAGATCAAATATCACTATATCAGGGATATAGTGCAGAGAGGAGTAGTGAAGCTCCTGTATATTGCGATGGATGAGCAGATTGCAGATGTACTGACGAAACCACTAGCCAGAGTGAAGTTCGAGTACTTCAGAGAGAGGCTTGGTGTTCTTCAGATCGATGACACTTCAAGGAAGAAGTGATGGATACATTCGCAGGAGCCATTCCAAGCATGGTGAGAGGAGGATCCTTCCCATGGCTGTGGATGTTAGTGCTGGATGATGAGCATCAGGACGATGCTCCAGTTACTGCTCTATATATGCATCATGTTGGATGCTTGTTATGATCAGTTGGATCATGTATATGTCTATGCATCATGTTGGATGCTTGATTATGATCAGTAGGATCATGTAGATGTATATGCATCATGTTGGATGCTTGATTATGATTAGTTGGATCATGTATATGTATGTGCATCATGTTGGATGCTTGGATCATGTATCTATATATGTATTAGGTGGATACGTTTGTATGATTAGATAGATCATGTATGTTGATATATATCAGGTGTATACATTCTATGATCAGGTGGATCATGTATCTCTGTATGTATCAGATGGATACATTATATGATTTGGTGGATCATGTATGATGATATGTATCAGGTATATACTTGGTATGCATCAGGTGGATGCATTGTATGATCAGGATTATCATGGATGACAAGCTTCAGGATGTTTCTCCAGATGACATGCATCAGGACGATGCAGTGATGATGATCAGCATGATCATATGTGATGACATGTATCAAGTGGATACATTACATAATCAGTTGGATTATGTGTGATACGTTCAGAAGACACAGATGCAAATGAGCTTTTCGGACATGGTTGTATATGTTTTCTCCCATGGTCGCGATGTAATTGCTGGTATTTTTTGACATTGTAGCAGATGTGTTCTCCCATGATCGTGATGCAATTTCCAGGGCCATTCGAGCATGGTTGTAGATGTGTTCTCCCATGATCGTGATGCAATTTCCAGGGCCATTCGAGCATGGTTGTAGATGTGTTCTCCCATGGCTGTGATATAAGTGTTGGGGCCATTCGAGCATGGTTGTAGATGTGTTCTCCCATGGCTGCGATATAAGTGTTGGGACCATTCAAGCATGGTTGTAGATGTTTTCTCCCATGGATGCGATAGAAGTGCTGGGCCATTTGAGCATGGTTGTAGATGTGTTGTCCCATGGCTGCAATATAAGTGCTGTGCCATCTCGCATGGTTGTAGATGTGTTCTCCCATGGAGTAGATGTAAGTGCTATGTGATGTGCATCTGGGATGTGCTTCGTGATACTCTGTGGCCATGGAAAGGTTGTGCAGTAGCATGTAAAAGGTCCTAGGAGATCTGATAGGTTGAGCTGTGTGCTCGTAATCAGTCCTGGGATTCTCTTTCGAGGTTTTGTTGACTCACGTACTAAGTCCTGAGGATTCCACAGTATGGCCAGTGATGATGAAGACCTGCAGGTGGTGGGCCTACATCTAGTATAAAAAAGGACTGGCTCTGTAGAACTTCCTATGACGAGTAGATCGGAGATTGATTGAGATAGTAGCAGCAGTGACGATGACGATGATCCAATGATGATGATCCAGAAAAGAAGACTTGTGCTAGCAGATCTGTGTCAAAAAATACCTTCCTAGTTAAGAGGAAGTGTTGATGTATATGTAACTTTGGAATGTATTTCACCTATGTATTTCATCTATGTATATTGTACTCCTATAGAGATGTTATTATTCCCCTATACGAAAGTGTCGTCATTTGTATTGACAAGTGTCGCAAGTGTTGTAACTTGCCGATCGGTTATTAGACCACCATGTGTGGGGTTGGCCCTGATTAAGTTAACCATGGGTTATTAGGCTAAGCTAGACAAGTCGGCACCATTAGTTTATTGGGCAGGATGGGACAAGTATAAATAGAGATCGGGAGATCTCTATTTGTATATCTCATTACTCACTTCTACATCACTCAAAAAGTGGTGCACATGTGAGGAGGAGGATCATCTGCTAGGAGAAGACTATCTCTTGTACTTGGGTTGTACTTTGGTTGTATTATTGGTCTATCTATCTCTGAGGAAGTTGTGGGGCTTTTGACCTTAGGGTTTTCCCCACGAAAACTCTGTGTTTCTATTGTCTCTTATGTTTGCCTCTTGTTGTGATTAACATGATTGACATGCTTGATATGATTGATATGTTGTACATGTTATTCTCTCAGTAAAGATCCTAGAGTATATTGAATTAATTCTAAAAAATTAACAAGGATTTGCAACCTCAGTGTGGACGTAGCCCATCTTGTGGTGAACCACGATATATCTGTGTCTCTCTTGCAATGTGTGTGTGTGTTTATATTTGCATTTCTATTTATTGTTATTTCTCTATGATCCTTTTTTTCTAACACTTCATTCTCAAGCTCACAATGGCCCCAATGGGTATTTGGATTCCCACCTTTTTGGTACCAGAAATACAGTACTGGTCTATATAGTCAGTAATGGTTATCCCACCACCTACAGTGCGAGACCAGAGACTAGCAACCTCCCCTTGGTGAGACAACCATGTAATAAAATATATGTCATCCACCTCTAGTGAGAGTGTTTGACCATCCAGGTTGAATTTCTATGCATCTACGTCCCAGTAATCAATCAATTGACGGAGCAGTTTGTTTTGGGCCCTTAAAACCCCAACGCTCTAGAATTTGTAGAGACCACATGCTTGTAGTGCTTGTTGTGCGGGCAAATATTGACGCACATTCTCATCCACAACATCATGTTCTCTTTCCCTCCACTCTAGAACTATCCTGGAGGAAAAACAAAAGTTTTTTTAGCTTGTATCATTAAAAAAAAGCTTCTTCATAGCCATACCCGTGGGAAATTGCATAGACAAGGGCATCTACCTGTGGTCAACGCAAGCGTTGATCGCGTCTAGCGGGCCCTACCTGCGACCCACAGAGTTGTAGCCTGCGTACATCGCCGTGGAGAAGTAGGGCTGGCTTAATTAAAAAATTTGACCACTAAAAATTGAAATAAAAGATATCAAATGAAAGAGGAGGATGAGATGACTAACCTGCACTAGATGTCTTGTGAAATGGACGCCCGCAGCTTCCGGAATCAACAACGGAAATATGAGGTGAAAACTAACCAAAAACTCCTATTTGGGTAAAATGTGAAAATGGAATAGTAATTGTAATTTTTTATTACTATTTATAGTTTTTAAAACCCAATTTCCTATAGCTTTTACCGTTTTAAGTTGTTTTGGACTAATATGTCATCCTGGAGTACCATTTTAAACAAATTTTTCCGACGAGAGTTGTGTTTTTTAAACCATTTCACCCCTACGACAGGTATATTTCACACCCATCTTATAGGTTAGATGTCATTTTCACTTGCATTATGCATTTGACCTTTGACCATTTCTCATTAACCCTAGGTGCGACCCCACTTTTTAATTGACATAGAGTCATTCCATTGTTATAGAAGTGTCGTTATTTGGCAGTAGGTCTTGTATGAAAATGGGTGCCCTAGTTAGAATCTTTTTATGCCTTTTGGTGCCCATGTCATTGTCCCTCCTTAGGATCGGGATTCCTTCGTAGTTACGCCATGAATTTGCGATAAAGATTCATACTCTACTTTGTCTTATGCTAGCCATCTCCCATAAGGACTCCCCCATTTTTTATCGAGTTGTGATTGCATTGCATCATCTTGCTTGCCACTTGAGCCTTATGCCGGCTCCCGCTTACTCAATCATTAGCCATGTGCTTGAGCACTTTCCCTTTTGAGCCAAGCAGAGATTTCATTTTCCTTTTGCAATTTGATGACCCTTTACCCTAAGGGAACACCGCCCCGAGTGTCCACATCTTGCACATGCTTCCTTGCATTGTTCATAGGTATGTTCCACTGCTTGGGACTAGTTTGATTCCCATTTGACACTCGTTCCCTCACCTATTGTACTATAAGCAATTTTATTCTTTTTCAAGCTTTCCAAATATGAAAAAGACCAAAAAGATCAAAGATTCCAAAAAGCTGGATGGGAGAATCGTTACTTATTTTTTGTTGGCAGCTATTGTGTCGCCTTTGAATAGAGAATTCATTCCACTCCATCCATTATGAGTTAGGACTATAGTAGGACCTTTGGAGGTGCACTCGTTTCTAAGGTTTTACTCCACCGATTGGTTAAGCTTCCAGTCATTATGGAGCCCCTTTGTTTATTCTTCCTGCATCGCACAATATTATTACTTGAGTCTATGCTTCCTGAGTCTATCCATCTGCTCATGCTCTTGTTCAAAGGAAGTCCTGAAACCAAAGACGACCACTCTTCATATCTCTTGACTATTGCATGTCGTCCATCCTTATTGAGTCATTCCGTTCGTCTGAGTTCTTCCAAATATTTCAGCATAGCTGTTACCTTATGCTAGTTGATGGGGGATGCCTTAATGCCCTCCTTCCAGGAAGTTTTGTTCCATCGAATTCACCACATTTATTCCGGAATTGAGACTTAGAGTCGGTTGAGTAACTTGAGGCTTGCAGTCATTAGTGGTAGGTTCTCTCGCCATCAACAATTTTGGGAATACATCAATGTCCCCTGATCGATGGATTCATCTTAGTGTTCGACCTCAACACATCTATTCACACTTTGATGATTGTACTCTATGCCTTAATTCCCATTTTCATTATTGGTGGGTTATCTCGTGTTTGTTAATGGTATACATCATTAATCGGTAATCAAACGATGTTGTATCAGGTTCGATTTCAACACCTTTATTCACTTGATGGGACTTTCACCACAGATGATTCATGTGTAAGACCCTACACGTTAGTAGCATTTAGTATGCTGCTCATGATCGTGACCATACTTATGAGATTTCATTGCTCATACATCAGTAGTTTGTACCTCTAGTATTGCACACGTTGTTTCCTTTTCAAAAGGAGACCATATCGTACTGTATGGGTCATGGTTGTGACCACCTGTGACATGTATTCAGTATATACTGCCTATCATGGCCATTGTATCGGATTGTTGTATTGTACCGACATGTATTCAAAGATATTATTGTATTATGACGAGTGGGATACTCTTTCCATTTGTGTGTCCATCACTCCACTTCTGAGATTTATAATGTATTTCGTCCATAGTACCATCTTCTCTGACCTTAACACATTAGGGGGCATCTGTTACAACATAATTTTCCACCTTGTGAGAATCATCATCGATTGGCCTTCAGGATCCATTTTATTGACTCAGACCCATTATTTTCCCTTCAGGAACCAAGTTTCCCTATTTTTGTTCCTGTACACTTGCTATTCCATTATAGCCAGCGTACACGCAGGCTGCAACTAATTAGCCTGCGTATATCAAGTTACATGGTAAAAACAATAGAAAAGTTACTTTTTACTCCCAAAAAGTTGTCTTAGGGTGACCTTTGGCCCTCCATATACCCCAGAATGACTCGATTCAACCTTTCACTTACCTTTGGAAGGCTATATATTGAGCTCTTATGGTGTATGGAAGTGAGGAGAAAGAGAGAGCAACATAACTCTAGTGGATTTTTGTCGTGACTTGAGTCTACACTCATTGATCATTGTTGTTGTGAGCTCCTTATGTTCACCTACCAAACTCCTTTCATAGTTTGAGTTTGCCTTTGCATGGGGGATTGAAGTGGCGGAGGAACAAGTGGAGAGACCTAGTTCTTGGTTCAGATTGGTTGCTCGCAAGAGGTCGTATCATGTACTTCTTGTTATTAATTAATAGAAATACTCATTTTCTCGTCCAATTGATGTTGTGAATGTTGTTTAAATTACATTGGGTTACATTTGCTTATGATATCATGGATCATGTTATTCATTATGCTAATATCTTTCACATATTATATGCACTTGCTTGTATTTGTTGTTGAGACGAATCTGCAGGTTCAAGTGTAGAGATTGAAAGCTCAACGGGGATCTACTTCGAACATCCAGTTGAAGGTTGGTTTTATTCTCCATATCTTATCATTTTCATTATAATAGCATTGCATTGGGAATTGAGTTATTTTATGGTAGTCATCTGTCTGTTGTGGTATGACCTGAGCCATAGGAAGTTTTTCTTCGTAACATATACAATCTTTTGAGAATGGGGTGTTTTTGGGTTATAATTTCCAGTTTCTCGGCTGAGAGTTGTATTAGTTTTCGAGCGAGAATTTGACTAAGGTTAACATTTTCTCGGCTGAGTGTTAGTAATGGTTAGAAAAATTTTCGGCCGAGAATAGTTAAGTTTCTTGTTTGAGAGTATGGCCAAAGTGTTCATTTGAAATTTTCGGACAGACTTCTCGACCAAGATTTTAGATTCCTTTTAAACTCTTGCCCGAGAGTGTTTTTTTTTATATAAACCATAGACCGGCCCTGCTAGTCTGTCGTTTTCTTTGTTGAAACCCTTGGAGGGGAATGTGCCCAACATGGGTTCATGAAAGTAAAAACTCTAGCACTACAAATTTTCCTTGTGGGAAGATGCTCCAGCTCCAGGCGGTACTCCAGTAGCAGGCAGTTTTCCCTGCCTTGGCTCTCGTTGTGTATGGATTTTAAATGTGGTTGGATACTTGGAAGTGTGATTTCATGAACCCCTACCCTGGGTTCCTTTGATCTCACTTTATTGAGGTTAGCGAGCGAGACTCTATTTTCGGATTGGGTAGTTTCAAGAGTACTTGTTGAAGTTGGTAATGGGTGGGGTTCTGGCACCACTTCGTCGAGTAAAAAGTAATTTAGCTTTGTTTTCCCTTGGTTTGCCTCTTTTGGTGAGTCTGTATACCGCTAAAAACAGGGTGTAAATTTTGGTTCTAAGTCCTTTGAGACGCAATAAGCCTGTGCTGTAAAATAGGTGGTGTAAACCAAGTCAACGCGACATCAATTCGATGCTTCTGAAACCCCGTCAGGGAACTCCTTGGAATCACCCATAACTTAATTTAATGTAAGTTAGCTACAAAACTAAATTTCTTTTTATTTATTTGAAAGTTAGCTACATAACTGAATTTCTTTGAAGGTTGTATACTTTAACAGATTTGCATTCAACATATTTATTATTTTCCTTCATGTAGACTTGTAACTATGCTAAAAAAATCCTCAATTAGAGTGATAACCACCCCCTTTACCGGTGTCATGCATTATTCTTCAATGACCTTCCTCATATTCATGGAAAATTCCAGGGTTATGTCATCACTATCTCCATTAAATTTGATGAAGAAATCCAACCAACCCATCTTCTGAAATGCCTTGAGCACATCGAAATTTTGGTATAATTATGAGTGGTATGTGGGTTATATTTAATAAATTCCCCCAATTTATCGATATCCGTATAGGTAAGGTTGTTTTTTGCAAGCAAGAAGGCACTACTCTAAAGCGTTTGGGCATAGTAGCTACAGTATCAAAACAGAATAAGACACTGTTGAATGAACGAAACGAAAAGGAGTGGGTTCTATCCTACCTATCTACCCACCTTACCTAGCACAAAGGAATGAAGAAAGCAAGTGAAGGAAAGAGTGTGGAAAGTATCCAAACCCTATCTCTCTAAGGTATCCTAAATTTTAGCATATTGTCTATGTGCCTATGTTAAGGTGTCTTAAATCTTAGTACATGTGTTCTATCAAAAAAGATGAGAACAGTCTCCAAACCCTATCTCTCTAAGGTCTTATGAAACCCTAGCTCTCTAAGGTATCCTAAATTTTATCATATTGACTCCATAACTCTGCTACCTATAACTATGCATGATATCCTCCCTATTCTTAATTGTGTACTAAAAAAAAAGAATTTCTTCATCCTTTTTCTGAATAGTATTCTTTAAAGTCCCCACCTCTACTTCCTTGAGATTTAAATCTACCAAGACCTTAGCTATATTATCTATAGGGTCCAATTGGATAGATAGTGATATGGTGGTCATGGATGCTGACAAATTAGTGTTTTCCATTACTAATCTACTCTTCTCTTGTTGGAATTGCTCCATGAATCCTAAGAGGGTGTCATCTACTCCCCTATCATGGTCATATCCTAATAGTTGGTATATCATTGCAATAGCTTGTCTGGAGATATTAAAGAAAATGTTGGTAGATATAAGGTGGTGGTCCTTTTGGGATTACTGCATCTTTGGAAAAAAAACTACTTAGGAGTTTATATTTGTTTTCTTAGCTAATGGTCTGATGGTGGTGTGTGTTTTCACATGGATTCAAATAAACTACAATTTAAGGTTACTTTAGGAAGTTGGCGTACACTATGAAAGAGCATGCTCATGTCTCTCATCATTACATTTTTCCTCTAAAGGTTTGAATTTGATTCACTCTCGTTGAGTTGGTCTATAACGTAATTATTTGGGGGAATTCGAATTTGACATTATGGCCAATCTTAGATTTTGGACGTTTGCATGCATCTTCATACCACATACAATATTCATATTTTAACATAGATTTCTTATTTTTTCTATCAGTGTAGGGCCAATCTTTTGGGATATGTTGTTTTTAGATTTTCAAATAGAGTTACAATGTCAATATGCATGTATGGAGCGACTTGTTGAAGACCCTACAAAAGTTTATTAAAAAAATATATGATTAAGTAATGATATTTCAATAAGGGAAACTAGTGTAAACATTATTGTTGATGAGTATTTAACTATATCTAAAAGTTTCAGATGGCATATCCTTTTAGGCTATTTTTTGAATCAGAATTCATTATGGTATGTTATTAAATCTTTGATAAAGAAAATTTTGCAGCTACATATTTATTGGATTAGTAAAGTAAATTCTTGTATTTTGATTAATGTTTTTTTTAGAAGATCGTCATTATGTTGAAATGGTTGTTTGTATGGTTATTTTTAGTGTTTTTTTAAGAAAATTGTCATTATGTTGAAGTGGTTGCTTGTAGTCTTAAGATATGTTGCAATGCTTTAGTTTTTTATTAGAATGGCATGCAACTTTCTCTAAGAATGATGTTGCACAAATTTATTGTTTGGTTTAGATAGAATTCCCAAGCCTATCATTAGAATTTGAGGAATTCCTAAAATGCATGTCTTCTCCCACAGGAAGTTTCTTTTCCCTTAGCCGCATAGATTTGTTAACTTTTACCTACAAAAGCAAGTTTGACTCAAGGTTAATCTATCTAAGGACCTCAAAGAATTTGTTTGTATATGTGTCAAGCGAAACTTATTTAGACACAAGGGTAGGCACATTAAAATTTTGAATGCTTTCTCTAGTTTCCAAAGCTTATATCATAAAATCACAAATTTTCCCATTGATGACCAAATCCAAAGCTTCATAAAATCAATTGATGGATTCTCTAAAGTCTCAAGACTAAAAGGCCTGACCCACTAGTGATGGCGAAGGATGGGTTAAACTTGTTAAAACATGAAATAAAGCCCTATTAGCTACAAAGATGCCACCAACCAAGAATCTTATTTATCTACCTTCCAAGATTACGACCTCAATCATGGATAATGATCCCCCTCGCTCCTCTAAGGCCACCTCAATGCCTAGGGGTAATATGGCATAGTATTCACCTCTAATTCTAAACCATACATCCATTGGCGAGCCTAAGTACATATTGAAGAAACTAAATGGGTACCCCATATGACATGATGGATTCCTTGATGTTCTACAATAAGTGGCTTAGACTGACAACTTTAATATTGATGCACTTATTTTCCGAGTCAATATCTATCTTTGAATCACCCATAACTTACAAATTCCTAATATTTTGCTTGGAAGCAAAATATAGAAGGGACCACAAGGCTATGAGCTCTGCTTTCAAATTGGAGCCATGAACTGGAGCATACCTTAGGTGGAAGTAATGGGACTGGTTTAAGACTGAGTATCGTTCCTACTCTACACTTCAATGGATGGCCCTAGCTAGATCCATCGAAGAAACCCCATGGAATATCAAAATTCAACTGAGGCATGACTAGGACTCTTGGGTTTTTTAGTTTGGGATCTATCTTTTGCTCTAAGGAAAAATATTCCACCAAACTGCCAGTTATTTCCACTAGGAGGAACATATCCTAAAAAATACACACATGCAATCTCAACAAATGACATACACTAGATGTCATGGAAATAATTTGAAGCTAGATACATAAGTGTCCATACCCAATGTAAGATGCAATCAACTAGTCTAGTCTTAGACCAAAAGGATTTTGGGCTAAGCTTTCAGGTCGAAATGTTCCATACTTCCTTAAGATAGGGATAGAACACAAAGAGGTGGTCAACCGATTCAGAGGCATTTATGTACAAGGGACACCATTCTGGAACACATCATCCATGCTTTATGCCATTATCCTAGGTGAGAAGCTTGTTTTTTAAAGCAAGCCATGATAAGATCTTGGAATTCAATGGACTAGTCAAACTCCCATATTTGATCCTGCCACCACACCTTTGCACCACTAAATGGGTCTTCCACAAGAGAGGAGTAACCCATATCAGTATTATATACCCTTATTGCTATATTTTTAGAGCAAGACATAGAGTCTAGATCATCATCACCCAGATTAATGAAATTGACAAAGATTGTTTACATACCTCTTCCATTTTATAGCCAAATATCCATCTAAGCCCATATCTACAGTGGACCTCTATCGATTAGCTTCAGTCCCGAAAAGGGAATGAGATTGCACATTTCTCAAATGAAACACACCTTACCTATGAAGAGAATTGATGAGGTTTGCTTAAAAACGAAATCCAGAATCCGCATTGATCCAAGGGTCCTCTCCAAGCCGAACTTTCCTGCCATCTCCAATATGCCATGGTGTCCATTTTTCGATTAACAGAAAGGAATCAACTATTGATTTCCAAGCCAAAGAGCTATTATGTTCCATATTTATAGGTTGCCTAAACCATTCCTCCATAGAAACACCATTCATATACTTTTTTTTTTATAACTCTACCCCACAAAGAATCATTATAAATGAGTCTCTACTAGTTGGAAGGAACCAAGGCTTGGAAAAAAAGGAAAATGTTTTTGACACCCTAGCCACCAAGCTTTTTGGGGAGAGATACAATTGACCATTTAACAAGAGGGATTCCATCTAAATTTTTTTTCCAGACCATGGGAATTGGAAGCTCTTCTTTATTATTTTGGAGAGGATACCCTTCGTATTTTTTTCGATTAAGGCCCAATATACTAGGATGCTTTCCAAAACAAATTTTAAGAGAGTTAGAGGTCCTCCCCTGGAGAGCTAATGATTTAGCTAGAGAGAAATGAATGCTTCAATCTTTTTATAGATCCATAACCAATCCACACTCCTCTAGGAGTTAGGATTAAGAAAAAACCCCAAACACTTCAACCTTGTGTCTAAAGATTCACAAGAGAAGGGAAGAGCCGAGTCTAAATATTCCAAAACATTATCATACGGAGCATTAAAAATAAATCTTGACTTAGAAATATTAAACTTCATTCTTGTAACCATACTATAAACACCAAGGATTTTTTTGAGTTCCAAAGTCATTGGGATTCTCGTCACAAAAAGAGAGAACGTCGTCAACAAAAAGAAGATGGGTGATAACTTCCGTGGGAGTAATCTTGACTACCTTTAATGATCCTATTCTTTTATATATTTTTACCAGAGTGCTAAGTTCATCGACTATTAAAAGTGAATGAAAATGAGAAAGGGGAAAACCTTGTCTAAGGCCTCGGGAAGCACAAAATATGTTTGAAGGAGTTTCATTAATACATACTATAAAAGAGACTGACTAAACACATCCCATGATCTAGTTTATAGAATCCAAATTCATACCCATTTAAATAAGCAACAAGCAAAGGAAAACAAAAATAACTCTATCATAGGATTTAGAAAGGTCGAACTTTAAGACAACTACTGATAGATTTGCACATTTTATCGAATGAAAGGGCTTTCTGTGCTACTGCTATTGCATCATGAATGCATTGATTACAAAGAAGAGAAAATTGCTCTTTTTAAATGAGAGAGTTAAAGATGAATTTCATCCTTTTATCCATAATTTTAACCATCGCCTTATAAAAACGTTACATAGAGATATAGGTCTATAATCTTCCAAAGCAACCACATCATGTTTCTTAGGGATCAATGCAAAAATATTGGAATTCAGTTCTCTATGCATTTTTCCTATCCTTTTAGACTCTTGGAAAACCTTTAACAAATCCTCTTTAATGAACTCATAGGAACCCAGAAATAATTCCACTGTGAAGCCATCCAACCCAAGGATTTTACCTTTCTTAAGATATTGCACAATATAGAGAAGATCCACCTCCAAGATATCTACTTCCAATGAAGAGTTCATGTATTTGTCTATACGTTTGGGAACATGGTTGAGGACCTGAAGGATTTGATATATCATACATCTAGAAGGTTCTTTAAAAGGATCGTGTAAATACAAGACATGAACCAATGCTTTGTCCTGAAAATAGGAAACCAACTCATCGTTCACATTTTTAAGCTCCCAAACAGTGTTGAGATTCTTGCAATAATTAGGGAACTTGTGAAAGAACTTCGTATTGCTATTACCTTCTGGAATCCAGAAGGATCAACTCTGGAGTCTCCAGGAAATTTCCTCTTTATTCAACAGATCTTGTCCATGTGCCTCTAGGGGGGATAGAGTCAACTTTTCATTTTTGGAAAAAACACTTGATGAATTATCCTCAAATGGCCACTTTATACTTGCTTCTACTTCAAGGAGTTTCTCCTATGATCTCTTTTTGAAAGAGGTATCCCAAAACCTAGTATCTTTGTGAGCCGCCAAGAGGTTGTCAACAAATTAATTCATAAAGGATGAACTACTGTCATTTTGTAAACTTTTCCAACCCGAGACAATCAAACTTTTATAGTCCTTCTCCATCAACCATGAATAGTTGAATTTTAGAGGAATTAGCGACTTCCTTTCCTCTTTTTCAATTTACATAGAATGGGTAGGTGGTCCGATAGACGCCTCAACCCTACCCAATATTTGACAAGAAACCTGTCATCCAAGAGGTATTTAGAGGTGTAAAACTTGTCCAAACCGCTTCAATATTCCTCCATTTCCCTTACGTCCATTACACCAAGTAGGGACCAACTTCATTGGTTCCAAATTGACCAAATGCAACTCCTCAATAAAAAGAGAGAAGAAATCACTGAATGAATCCTGACATGGATGGCTGGACCTCTCTACAAGAGAGGGTGAAATTAAAATCCCCTCCTACTAGATCATTGATTCTTGATAGAGCCCTTGATGACACCAAAGTTTCCCAGATCCGACGATAGTCCAAATACAAACCATAAATATTAAGGATTTTGAGCCCAATGCTCAAAGTTGTATCACATAGGTCAACCTGAATGCCCTAATTCAAAACTGTGGATGTCAACATCGAGAAATTAGGTCTCCACGCTGAAAGAAAACCCCCCGACAAACCATCTGATCAACCACACTAAATGACCAGTCTTTGATCCAAGAGGAGAAGACTTTAATGACTTTGGATCTTGCACACATAGTTTCCAGAATTAGAATAATGTCTAGATTATAGACTTTGAGAATCCTTTTGAGGGATAAAAATTTAGGGATGCCCTTAACCCCCCAAGCATTGAAGAACATGACAATCACGAGGTAAATTTTTCTTGGGATTTCCCTGCTCTAAGGGATCTATCAATAGTTTCTTTTATGCATGTATGGATATCGAGTTTATCTTGCTTCTGAGGTAAAGACAAAAAGGATTTCCTTCCTACTCCCCCTCTAGGAGGATTGTAGGGATAAAGGCCCCCTTCTACCGACACATCCTCTTTTTTTTTGGTTTTGAATCGAATATCGTAGTCAGATATAATAGGCTATTTAGCAGTTTTAGCGTTTGAGGATTCATAAGCCGGAGAACAAGAAGAAGAAAGACGTTTGTTTTCCTCCAGAGACCTAGATGAAGGATCCAAAATTTGGACAGGAAGGGGCTTCAAAACCCAAATGTTTGACACCATAAAATTAAGAGCACCATGAACTTCACTGACCTTATATTCCCCTTAACCCATAGGAGGGGACATCTTCAATGATCCTGACCTCGAGAAGGTAAGGGAGAAATGCGAAGAGCATGAAAGGACTTCACAGGGAATCAATATGGAGGATTCAACAATGCTAAGGAAACATACTTACCATTAAGATCAAAGGAGCTCTTTTCTTGGTGCTTCACGTCCATCGCTTCATGATCCTTTTGCTTTTGGGGACATGCAAGAGGGAAAGGGACTGAAGAACTTCATGAAGTTGTAGGGACCAGAACATGGAAATCTAAATATTTCTTCTTCAAGACCTTCTTTGATACATAAATATTTTTGGAGGTGAGATTACATTGCGCTTGAACATGTCCTACCCCATGGAGCATAAAAAATATAAAAGGGACCTTCCAATAATGGATTCTTTGTAGCCAAGACACACCTGAAGGTATCATCTTTATTTCCTCCAATAAAAAATACCTCACCAATAAGCAAGCCCATCGACGATCTAGAGATGTGTCCCACCTATCCTCTAACCTTATAAAACAACCAATTTTGTTCCCTATAAATTCCAAGATTTCCTTCCTCCAAAAAGGCATAGGAAATCCTGGAAGAATAAACCATAACTGAAGAATGTTAATAGGCTCCCGACATGGATCAAAATCCACCTTCGATTGATGAAGTACTAGGCCAGATGGACCCTAGGACCACTTTCCTTCAATCTTTTTTACCTTATCCTCTTGAGACCTGATGATAAAACAAAGCCACCTGTAGGTAAGGATGTGACAAATTGGGATATAACCTAACTTCAATTTTCATTTCTCCTCTAGCTAGAAATGAAATGAATCTAGGTCCATAGAAAATCCACTAAACTGCCCAACTAGATCCAAGATCAAAACGTTCGAAATATTTTCAACCAAGAGATCCAATCCTACCACCATTCTGA
Source organism: Larix kaempferi (assembly GCA_027924585.1). Taxonomy (NCBI): domain Eukaryota; kingdom Viridiplantae; phylum Streptophyta; class Pinopsida; order Pinales; family Pinaceae; genus Larix; species Larix kaempferi. The sequence continues at coordinate 7,238,584 of BSBM01000008.1, forward strand.
ATTTATATCATATTTCCCTAATACACTCGGGGATGCTCAAGGAACGTCTTGATTTCTAGCATTCTAATAGGATCTTCGGATTTGAAAGAAACCTTCTAGAGTGTTTAGACAGAAGGGAATGAACCATCACTTGCATACCGACATCAACCCAAATATTGATAATTCGATCCTTCTCAAAATAAGTTCCCACAGAAGAAGGACATCCAAGAGAGTTGGACCGACCATTCACTTGACTCAAATAGCCCAAGCGAAATAAGTTCCTCACCCCTAGATCCTCGCATCCGGAATTAGACCGATAGGCCGACTATAAAGTTGAGTGAGCCACACATTTGGGTTACTTAAATTCATTATCAGAAGGGAAATTTTTTATAGGACTGGGACTTGAATCCCCATAGTCCACTTCTAGTGATGGAGGAGGGAATGGCCATGATCAAACAAAGGCTTAAATAAGCTTGTGACTGGAAGAATAGTTATGATGATGTCAAACTAATTGATAGGAGAAATGAAGCAGGTAGTATGGTGTTCATTCGAGTAAGGCTTGTGAAAATCCCCTTTAAATTTGGCAAGGTAGCTAAGTTAGCTCTGAGATTTGTTGGACCATTTAGTATTTTGGAGAGAATTGGGCCAATTTTTTAACGGCTTGAGTTTCCACCCCATTTAGGAAGGATGCACAATGTATTTCATACTTATGTGCTTAGGCATTATATTATGGACCCGTCTCATGTTTTGAAATGGGAGGGATTGCAGTTTTCAGAGGAAGGGGTCACCCAGGTAGAACCATATTGCATATTGTACCACACAAATCAACAGTTATCTAGGCGCATCATGGAACAGGTTAAGGTCCAATGGCACCAATATAGTTTAGAGTTGGCCACTTGGGAGGATGCAAATATTATGCTCGTGAATTCCCATATCTTTTTGAGTAGTTTACAGTTAGACACATGACTACTCATACTAATGAGATTATGGTACTTTTGTTGATACTTAGTATGGTTTTTGTTTCATATGATGCTGCTTATGTTGATACTCGTCATGTTTTGTTAATTCGTAGTTATGAGATGTTTCTATGTATGTTGATACTCAGTATGGTTTTGTTATTTCATATTTATATTAGTGGCATGTGACACATAGTTGCGAGATGTTGCTATTTTATGTTGATATACATATTGGCACTTGTTACTTTATGAAAATCAAAACATAGGATACATATGATATCTTGATATTAAAATAGATTCAGTAGGATACTTAATTAGTTTCACCATAATATACTACATATAGTTATGATATGTTGTTTCAACATTATGTGTAGTGATCAATGACATATGGTTCTATGATATGATGTTGTTTATTTTGGCATTGAGATTGGAACTTGGTAATAAATGTTAATGCATGATGGGTATTAAGGACATGTCAATTTCATGCTTTGAATGCTTAAATTGTTGCATCATGGGTTACTATTTGATGAGAAAATGTTTAGAAATAAATTTACATTACATTGTCAATCTACAAAGATAAGTATTAATCATTGTTCTAGGTGGTGAGTGGAAGTATGTTTTCGGAAACTCACTCAAAGGCCATAAGAGGCCTATCTTTCTTTGATTTCATGGGGGTCCATAACCACGAATGAGAATAGTGATACTACATACTTTTATGGGTAGGGGGAAACCCAACAGATAATTCAATGCCAATTCTAATTCTACTAGAAGTCCACAACTTGAGGCATATCAACCATAGGGGGGAAGGTATGTGGAAGGTATATGGAGAAGGAATTTCAATGCTTGGGGTTGTTTCCTTAGGGAGGATAGGGAGGAAGTTGGGGCGAACCTTTTGATATGCTTGGGGTACATTGGTGTTAGTGTACTAGTAACCAGATGATTGGGTAACCAATAGTTGTTGGGTGACCAGATGAGACCTAGATTCCAGTTAAGGCTAATGAGATGACAAAAGATACCGAATGCAAGGAATGGATTAGTGTTGAGGCTAACCATGAAGAATTGTGATGCATGCTATAACATTGATGGACAGGTTATAGTAGAGGGCTAATGCCATCGCGAGCGAGCAGGACATCCATTGTATTGGTGTGGAGGGTTATGGAGGTTGATTGGATGGTTTAATTTTCAAGGAGAGGGTGAGTGAGGTATGAGGGGGTTTTGGAGTGTTGTGATTTTGATTCTCTATTTGAATTTGTATTTTTTTCGACAAAAAGTATCATGGGGAACCCTCAGAAACTTCCCCTCATTTCAAGGGTTGTACCCAAGTTAAACCGTTCAGTTGCAGTGATTAGAAAACCTAACATTAGTACAAAATTGGTGATAAATGACTAAAAAAATGACTAAAAATGGGTGCTAAATGACTAAATTTGGTCACGTGACTGTTGGTCATAAATTCGCAGTCACTTATCATCCAACCAAATTGGTCATTTATCACTTGGTCATAAATTGCTTGAATGACTTCAAGCGTTGGTCATTTATTGAGTCATTTATTTGATCATTAATTATTGTTATTTGGTCATTAATTGTTGTTATTTGGTCATTAATTGTCACTATTTGGTAATATATCTAGGCATTAATTATCGATGTTTGGTAGTATATTTAGTCATTGATTGATGTTAACTGGTCATTTATTTAGTCATTGATTATTGTTAACTGGACATTTGTTTAGTCATTTATTGTTGTTAAGTATTCATTTGTTTAGTCATTGGTTGTTGTTAATTGGTCATTTATTTAGTCATTTATTGTTACTAAATGGTAATTTAATTATTCATTGATTTATGTAGATAGGGCACAGAGGAATCGAACCACCAACCTCTTGCCTGTAAGGCGGTTTCTCTTCCATTGAGCGAGCACCCTTAATAGAATCAAGTTCACACTGAAAATATATCACAAACTCTTACAAACGTTAACACACTACAATTACAAGCATATGAGGATAATTATCTTGAAAAAGGGATTCATTTTTTTCTTTTTCTTTTGAAAAGGTTAGTTCTATCATGACTATTTTATGTACATTGTCATCTATTATTGGTCATTCGTTCCCATTAAGTTGCAAGCCATCAATATAGCCTCTACTTCCATAGTTTGTCCATTCGATAAGATGGAATCCACAAACCAAATACCTTACGGAAATTCCACAAACCAAATATTGGTGAAGAGCTTTCACACTAAACTTTAAAAAAAACATTTAATAAATGAAGGTAACCAAATGGTCATTCAAATCACTGGATATCATCATGAGTTAGAGAAAAACTAGAGATATGAGAACATAAACCACAATTTTCAATCAATGAGCTCAAATGATAAATCTTGAAACATCAAAAACCACAACAACAAAAAACTTACCACTACTCTCACTCTTTAATGCTCAAATCTGTAAATGGATAAATGTTTAATCACCTCCTGAATCAAATGAATTGTTCAGACAACTTGAGATTACATTAATCATTGATTTCATTGTGGGATTTACATGTTGTAGAAGCAAACAGAGAGTCATGAGTTTGCAAATGGATTCGATGAACTTGGGATATCTCTCCAATCACTTTTAGAATAAATCTTGATAATGCAAAATCTAGTTTTGATGAAAATATCAACAAAGGGGGAGAAACCCTTGAAATGAAGTCAAATCTATTTTATGTCCAAAGTTTTCAACCTTTTCAGGAATATCAAGGGTGCTTGTAATCTCTGGTGGAGGAATTATCCCTTCCTCAAAATTTTCCTCTAAAGCCCCTTTTCCTAGCAGGTGAAGGATGGGGATTGCCAAAGCCCTATTTCATACCAGCTGAAGGGTGCTTCAAAGGATGCCCAAGTTTCTTTTTGCTTACATTTGACCCAGTACAAGACTCATGACGAAGCATAAGGAAAATTATAAGAAGTAGTAGAAAACAATCAATCTTGATAGGAATCCTTGCTAAAGATGTTATATTTTGAACTAAGAGAGAGTATATCAAACAAATCATATGGAAAATTTGGATGACACAATGACAAGAAGAACTCATAATTATTGCAAAAAAAAAAACTAGATAACCAACTAGATACTTGTCATATATGATATAAATCGAAGCTTCCATCATTTAATCTACTATCAGTACAACACTCTATAAAGGTTTGTAATCAAGAATTATGTAATGAGTTCAAAAAAATTCTCAATGAAGATTTGGAAAGTTTTCTTAAGCTCTTTCTCCAAACATACAATACATTATAATCACCAACTAGTGGGGCATTTTCAAAATTGAGACAATTTCTAACATTTCTGGTCACAATGCTACAAGTATTCATCCTCATGTCAGGAATCCTGATGGTGTGAAAACCACATTCATCATTAATTTTGGAAACTTACCAAATCTATTCTAGGATCTTCTCCTCTTTCGAGGGCACTTTCTATCTCTTGATCACCAAAATGGTTACAAGCCCAATCCTATGCGCAAATAACATAAACATCAAAAAACCTCCATTTACTCCTAGAATATTCCAAATTATATCTTAGCTTTGAGCAATATCATTCAGTTCTACCCCAGGGGCGACAGGTGCGGGGGGGGGGGTAATTTTTGACCCTGGAGGAAATAAAGTAGTAGACTTCTCTTGGGGACTTGGCACCAGCACCAACAACCAAGCAGAATGGTTAGCCTTGTAATACTCTCTAGAAATAGCGGTCACCTTTAACATGAATCGCTTACAGGTATTTGGGGATTCCAGGCATGTTATTCAAGCTATGCGCAATGGAAATTTCTACAAGAATGACAAAATCCAGAGAATTCAGAAAAGAATCAAGTGTATTGCTCTCCCAAAGGACACACTCTATTACCATGTGCCAAGAGATCAAAATTTTATTGCTGACAAACTGGCTAATGATGGTGTCAATCTAGACATGGGGCAAGCCTCTCTCAATAAGGTTTTAACACATCAATTTCTACCTTAATGAATACATGGTTAAGGAGTTTTAATTTTTGGAATAACTATAGGCTTGATAGCCCCTATATCCATGGCGAAATTGGCTTTGGTTTTCACTTTCCCCGCCGCCAAGGCATGGCTCGACAGTCTCACATCACACCACGTGCTCTCCCCGTGGCTTGCTCAGTCCTCACGCTTGGGCATTTACTACCCCAGGTTCCCGTCGGTTGTATAGCTTTCAGAATGGAAGGCCCTTCATACCCTGCTCTCGGCCCGGCTCTGCGAAGCCTCTGCATCTCTCAGGAACCCACAATGTCGTTCGAAGACGATTTTCTCTTGGCTGACTGCGAAATGGACGGCGTCAGGAAGGCCATAGTTACGCTGAGTCGGCTCACCTATGATATCAAGGTATATCTTTCCAGGACTTACTCTGCAGTCTGCAATACTGAAAATAAAATTTATGAATTAGCTCTGGAAGACAAATATATCCACACTAGGCTCTCTTGTCTAGAATCACGCATGGAGGACATGGACAGAAACATTATTGAGTTAATGGGGAAAGTTGACAGTGTCAAAGTGGAAATCTCTGCCTTTGTCTACAAAACACAATGCAGCTGTGTGCAGGAGGCCCCAACAGTAAATCAGGAGATGGTAGAAGCGGCTTCAGTCCAACAGCAGAATTTCGGATAATGGCAGTCTCTTGTTTGCAGGTTCTCTTAGATGTTTATCTTGAATGTTTTTTTGCCTAAAATTATGTAATCAATTTATAAGGGTTTATCCCACCAGTAAAAATAGAGTTTATAGGAAGTCAGAAAGTATAGAACTCCAGGGGAAAAAATCTATAAGCCTCTGCAATTTTCCTTCCTCTGATGCAGAGAGCTGGATTTTGTTTTTTGTACTGAATGGATGTGCACAGCCTTTGTTAATATAAACCGTTCACCTGTTTCTGTTTAAAATATATATATATATATCATTCAGTTCTACCCTGACACAACCAACAAAAATTTGTATCACAAATGAGTCCACTTGAGCTGCAGCTGCTGCTTGAGGAAAGCTGCCACACAATCAGACAAGGCACGTCAGAGGCAGTATACATACATAAGCAGTCAAACATATGCATGACAACCAAATAAAACCCTCATCAGCATGTTAAACCATATCAAAGTTTCTTAAATAAATTACTGACAGAAATTCCAATTGAATATGATAATAGAACCACCATAAAAATTTTATATGTAGGGTCATTTCCTGCATCAAGTATAAAATTATTACTTGACTACAATTAAGCATAATTTTGAAGTATTTTCTTTCACCATCAACCTAGAAAATATTTACTTACCAGTGTCCTATGCCACACCAAAAATAAATAATTTGAATAGAGAATTGAAAAGTGAAAATATAAATGACAGATTGTATAAGAAAATTATTAGACTGAAAACAAGGCTCCACACTATACCTTCATCTATTTATTTTTGCGGAAGTAGTTAAGTGTGAGTTGTTGGTTGTGGAGCATGATCTCCCAGATTCAAAGATATTATTATTTAGCCGTGTTTGTACCCTACCTTTATATGATATGCAAAAGGATTGTACACTCACCCCAGTGGGGGGGGTGTGGGGAGGGCAAAGCCTCCCCCCACTGGGGTCCAGGGGCCAGCGGGCCCCCGGCGGGGGTTCGGGGGAGAAGCCCCTGAAGGAAATTTTTGGGGTTTTTTTACAGGCCCATGGTTTTGGGTAACCCGTGGTATTTTCCCATGGAATTCCCCTTTATAAGAAATTCATTGTAATACGGATAGGGTTGATGTATTAGGTATTATGCATTGTAAAGATCTCTGAGATTGTGTAAGAGAGATTGAGAGAGTGTGAAGAGGAAGTTGCAGCAGTTGTGCTGCGGGTTGTATCCCTTCACTTTGCTGGATAATATAATAATAAGGACTGGCAATTTTAGTGTGGACGTAGCCCATATTGGGTGAACCATGATATATTGGTGTCTCTCTTGTAATGCGTCTGTGTAATTTATATTTGCATCTTGTTTATTGCTATTGCTCTGCGATCCTGTTTTTCTAACACGAGCTCCACACTATACCTTCATCTATTTATGGAAATTATTTCCTATTTCCCTCAAGTTACATAATAAAATGATAAGAAGAATCATTTTTATGTATCTTATACCAATTAGAGACATTGTAGATGGGAACCTTCTAGTAGCTAATTAAAACATGTTTTGTTCTAAATTCATGCTAGTTTCTTGCTCCGCAAGACAAAAGGTGAATGGATACTTTTTTTTTGTTTAAATGAAAATAAGATTGTTGATTAAGATAATGAAACTTCAATGAAGGGTCAAGATTTACATCAGATCCTTGATTTCTTTGTTGTCTAAGATGTTTTTTTTTCAAAGGAAAAATAACTATTGGATATTTCCGAGGAAGAAATCAAAATATACATTTGACTAATCCAGCAAGGACAAGTGCACCGGATCCTAGTGTTTTTTTGTTGTATAATATAAAAAAACAAAGAAACTTAAAAAACCCTAATTAAAGTCTACCCACAGTATCCCTTAGGATACTCATTTTGTCATCAAAATAAAATCATCAAAAGAGAGTCCTAACATTTAAACCAACAAGACAACAAGATGAGCATAACTAGTGTCTACAGCCCTCGGCTATGACTTCCAACCAAGCTTCCATTAAGTGGTTGACAGTACAAAGTATTTTCTGAATCTGATAGGAGAGTGACTTCTTTGAATTCTTGTTTGGTTAAGATACCCCTCTGTAACAAAAAAGCATATTTAGATAGTTTTTTTTCCATTGAGTTGGAATCTTGGTAAATGTGTTGAAAAGTAATATTATTGTACTTTCAAAATATTTTCTTAACCTCTTAAACTTGGTTCATGATGGGGAGCAGGCCCAAATTCTCGATGTTGGAAAGATGATTAGCCTAATCTCTAATAAACATTGAATCTCCATAAAATTGAAATTGTTTTATTCTTCCATCCTCTGTTTTTTTCCACAATTTGAATGTCAAATTATTCCTTGTTTTCCCCTTGACTATCCCTATATAAACAACCAATATAAGTATTTGTTACCCTTTACCTTAACAACAAATACAATACTCTTGCTAGTAGCAATATCTTATTGCAAGGTTACACATTCAATACCTTTTTAGATTGAATGAACCAACCTCACAACAAACTTGATTTGAGGGGAATGAATGGACTTAGAATAGGTTTTCACCTCAACTTCCTAAACCTCGTTATGCTACTCCCATGACCTTATTGGAAGGAATGAACCTGCATTACATCATTGATTTTACTATGGAACAACTTGAGTTTTTGACCCCATATAGCATCAATGCCTTAGAACCCCGAAAACAAATCTCTGATTTATTCAACACATGTTTAAGGATGTTTTTTGGATCGACTGGAACAAACCAACCTGGGTACCAACACCAAATTACGTGCCAATCAAATGACAATACAAAGAAAAAATAGTCTATAGTCTACAAAATGTGGCACAATGATGAGGATGTTGGGTGGCAGAGATGAATTCTATATAACCACGAGTCTCCAAATTGGCATGTATACATTTTACTTTTTCAAATTATTGCGTGAAAGAATTCGCTTTCCAAAAGGACTATTTAATAAATGAATTAAGGAATCAACGGGTTCTCTAAACAAATCAAAATATACAAAATAAAATCTATGAAGAATCAAGTTGATGTTGATGGCTCAACCAATGTATTGATCTTTTATCATTTAGTGTCCACATTAATTCTTCATATACGTATATTTTAAGGAATCAAGGTTTCAAGGCTTTACCGCGCTTCCCACACATATATAGACACTTGCCCTTGTAATGTACCCAACCCTGAAACCAAGGTCACAGGCACATGTAAACCCAAGGGAAGGCTAAGTAAAGGTATAGCACAGTGGAATAAGCTCAACCAAAGGCTAGTATAACATACAATCAAACCAATTAAAACAAACATACAACCTTTAAAATAATTGCGATACTTTAAAAACAATTATAAAACTCCCCAAAAGCTCATGCAGATGGAACACTGTGCAAGCATGATAATGCAACGCGATTTACAAGATTTATTAAACTTGGACCTTATCATTATTAAAAAATTAAATATAACCATGATCAACCTAATAATTTTGACTAATCATATTTACATAATTATTTGCAAACAATTACAAACTAGATTTCCGACACATTTCGTCAATCCAATTTATGAAACATTTATTAACAGTTTTGCATTAATTATCAGCTCATATTTGAATCTAACACCTACATACATCCAATAATGAAAAATTACAAATACATAGCTACCATATACATCCATTAATTCATACAAAATATCATATCTACTTTTGCTATCAAAATCACTACCCAATCATCCAGTAAGCATCTAAATCTTTGTAAAACCAACTGTCAATCCCAAATAAAAATAATACCATCTATATGGGGCACTATATGTTAAAATTTAATATGCTAAGACATAAAATAGCAGCATTACATTCCATTTCACAATAATAGCATATACAGGATCACTGAAGAAACAACAAGCACAGCATAAACACAAGAGACACAAATTTATCCTGGGAAACCCTCATGGGGTAGAAAACCCAGTAAAGCTTCCTCAATATAGATGACCAGCAATATACAAAGATGCAAACCAAAGACATGATCTCCTCCTCCACCATAGCAGACCTCTCCTCCACAAGTTCGCCTCTCTCAAGTGAGTGAGTGTATCAAATGAGGAACATACCTCCTCTATTTATACACTACACTGACATGTATTTTACACAAGTACATGTAGGCTCGTATTTAACCATTAGGCTAAATACCCTATTATAACTGACTGGGCCGACCCCCACATGGTGGGTCTAATAACCCTAGTTACCACAACCAATTCGGAGGAATAAACATCTCCGGATTCATAGTATAATCACATCGGAGGTATGGAACATCTCCGGAATAAATAATATACAAATATAATATTCTTAGAAGTTACAATATTCAACACTCCCCCTTAACGAGAAGGATATTATAACAACATCCGCAGGAGCAACGAGTCATACATCATACATGATACATCTATATATCATCGGAAGCTTTCTTCAGTTCATCATCATCAGTAACTCAACTAGTTACTGGAACATCGACATCACTCGATCATCAGCATCGTCATCACACGATCATCAGCATCGTCATCATACGATCATCAGCATCGTCATCACACGATCATCAACATCGTCATCACATGATCAACATCGTCATCACACGATCATCAGCATCGACATCACACGATCAGCATCGTCATCACACGATCATCAGCATCGTCATCATACGATCATCAACATCATCATCACACGATCATCAGCATCGCCATCACATGATCAACATCGTCATCACACGATCATCAGCATCGACATCACACGATCAGCATCGTCATCACACAATCATCAGCATCGTCATCACACGATCATATTAGAAGATGATCAATCCTGCTCTCTTTAGGACATAGGTCCATGGATGATACAATCCAGATCAAGTTCCAGGATGATCAATCCTTATCTCTTTAAGACAAGTCTCATGTCTAGGGACGATCTAATCCCAACCACAGTGCCAGTCCTTTTTCATACTGGATGTGACCTAGATCAGATCTAGGATTTACCACCACAGATCCAGTCCTCTTTCATACTGGATGTGTCACGTCTACAGAGCCAGCCCTGTTTCATGCTGGATGTATCACATCTACAGAGCCAGCCCTGTTTCATGCTGGATGTATCACATCTACAGAGCCAACCCTGTTTCATGCTGGATGTATCACATCTACAAAGCCAACCCTGTTTCATGTTGGATGTATCACATCTACAGAGCCAGCCCTGTTTCATGATGGATGTATCACATCTATAGATCCAGCCCTGTTTCATGCTGGATGTATCACATCTACAGATCCAGCCCTGTTTCATGCTGGATGTATCACATATACAGAGCCAGCCCTGTTTCATGCTGGATGTATCACATCTACAGAGCCAGCCCTGTTTCATGCTGGATGTATCACATCTACAGAGCCAACCCTGTTTCATGCTGGATGTATCACATCTACAGATCCATCCCTGTTTCATGCTGTATGTATCACATATACAGAGCCAGCACTGTTTCATGCTGGATGTATCACATCTACAGAGCCAGCCCTGTTTCATGCTGGATGTATCACATCTACAGAGCCAGCCCTGTTTCATGCTGGATGTATCACATCTACAGAGCCAGCCCTGTTTCATGCTGGATGTATCACATCTACAGAGCCAACCATGTTTCATGCTGGATGTATCACATCTACAGAGCCAACCCTGTTTCATGCTGGATGTAACATATCTACAGAGCCAGCCCTGTTTCATGCTGGATGTAACCTAGAACAATTCTAGGATTTGTCATGTACATTTTGAACCGAGGTCCAGGGACGATCCAGTCCTATCATGTACCTTTTGAACCGAAGTCCAGGGATGATCCAGTCCTATCATGTACCTTTTGAACCGAAGTCCAGGGACGATCCAATCCTATCATGTACCTTTTGAACCGAAGTTCAGGGATGATCCAGTCCTATCATTCAATTCTTGGAGACCTCATGTCTACGGCTCAATTCAAAGGACCATAGTCCGAGGATGATCCAATCCCCTTACCTGTTCATTCAGGATTTAGTTCTAGGAGTCATCATGTCTACGACTCAATTCAAAGGACTAAAGTCCGAGGACGATCCAATCCCCTTACCTGTTCATTCAGGATTTTGTTCTCGGAGACATCATGTCTACGGCTCAATTCAAAGGACTAAAGTCCGAGGACGATCCAATCCCCTTACCTGTTCATTTAGGGTTTTGTTCTCGGAGACATCATGTCTACGGCTCAATTCAAAGGACTAAAGTCTGAGGACGATCCAATCCCCTTACCTGTTCATTCAGGATTTTGTTCTCGGAGACATACGTCTACGGCTCTCTTTAGGACTGAAGTCCAGGGATGATCCAATCCCCTCAAGTCCACCAAGGACTTCATTCTCGAAGACATACGTCTACGGCTCTCTTTAGGACTGAAGTCCAGGGATGATCCAATCCCCTCAAGTCCACCAAGGACTTCATTCTCGAAGACATACGTCTACAGATCTCTTTAGGACTGAAGTCCAGGGATGATCCAATCCCCTCAAGTCCACCAAGGACTTCATTCTCGAAGACATATGTCTACGGCTCTTCTTTCGGACTAAAGTCCAGGGATGATCCAATCCCCTCACATGTTCACCAAGAACTTCATCAAAACATGTGTCAATCATGTATCCTCATCATCAAAACATGTATCCTCATCATCAAAACATGTATAACAAAACATGTATCCTCATCAATAGCATCAAATACATATATCATTAAAGGCATGTATACATCTATCATCAAAAGCATGTATTCTCACTAATACATCTATCATCAAAAGCATGTATTCTTACTAATACATCTATCATCAAAAGTAAAAATATAAGGGTCCTAAAAATAATTCTAAGTAACTAAGTGCAGTAAATAGGTAACCTCATCATTGATGAGACAGACTTCTTATAAGATACTATGCTACTCCCCCTTTCGAGGAGAGTTCTTTTGAACTATACCAAGCTTGTCTCGAAAGTATTCAAACTTCACTCGAGACAGAGGTTTAGTCAAGATATCAACAATCTGATCCTCAGTGCTTATATATTCGAGCTTGATAACTCCTCTTTGCACCATATCTCGTATATAGAAGTATCAGATCTCTATGCGTTTTGACTTATCGTGGAACACAGGATTTTTAGTCATCTTAATGCAGCTTTGATTGTCACACATAATCACAGTGGGATCCATTTCTAAGTCAAACACTCCTTATAAAAGCTTCTGAAGCCATACTGCTTCACAGTTGGCAGAGCAGACAGCCATAAATTCTGCTTCAGCAGTACTGAGAGCCACACTAGATTGTTTCTTGCTGAACCATGAGATCATGGCAATTTCAAGACTATAACATCCACCTGATGTACTCTTTCTGTCTGAGACACTTCCTGCCCAATCAGAATCTGAGTAACCATGTAAACGGAGTTCATGACCTCCAAGATAATATAGACCAAAATCTAATGTACCTTTTAGGTACCTCACTACATGCTTTGTAGCTATTAAGTGAACCTTTCTAGGTTCTACTAGATACTGACTTAGGGTATTTGCAGCAAAGCATATATCTGGCCTAGTATTTGTTAAATACATCAATGACCCAATGATTTGTCTATATAGGGTTAGGTCCACTAAATACGATGAGTCATTAACTAACAACTTCAAGTTGGAGTCCATGGGAGTGGCCATGGCTTTATACTCCAACATATCAAATCTTTTTAGAAACTTCACAGCATACTTACCTTGAATTAAAAGATTCCTTTTGGATCTTTCCATACTTCTAGACCTAAGAAGTAGTGCATTAATCCGAGATCTTTCATTTTCATTTCTGCAACCATTTTCATGACCTGTTTCTCATTCCTTGTCAAAAAGAGATCATCGTCATACAATAATGGTATGATAGGTTCATCATCCACAACCTTAAGGTAAAGGTTAGGAACAACTTTACTTCTGGTAAAGCCCAAGCTTTGTCATGAAGCTGTCAATTTTTCATTAATCACACTCAGCATTGAGTGATCTTCTGCATATCTTTCTGTGCCATCTCTCGTTAGATGGGTCTACTAATATGAGCCTCAAAATCATTCGAACTCTGTGGTGAGTTCCTTCTTGCATCCATGTCATATGTGTATAGAACCCATATTCAACCTTGTATCAAAGGTTGAGATCCACATCACCCATGATGATCATTAAGCTCATCAATTGACTACCGATCCTGGGAACCCATACAGAACCTGATTACATTATTAAGAGAATGGTCTTATCTAGTCCCTTGGATAAAAACATCTCATCATGATTCTCTTCCTCTTTCTAAGAGAATCTCTTAACCACAAGCTTTCTATAGTGTGTTTGATTTGTAAATCTTTTGTTGAACATCCATCGCTTGTTCAGAGCTCATCATTCATCATGATCTTTCCTACAAATCAAAATTAAGTACATGATTAGTAATACTTCATAATCATCAAATCATATTGACATGATAACCTATTATGCATACAGATATCATTTACATAGTTATGCAACTATTTTGACCAATACTTTGGCACAACACTTTCCCATATCCTGTATGCATACAGTGGCTATCTAGATGCCTTCCATCTCTACCAGAACATACTATCGAGAGTGTGCACAGCTCTCAGCATGTCAGCAAAGAGGTTTCATTCTAGACAAGCAACAATGGAATGTTTGTCCAACTTACCAATCATATGCATATTAGTAGTATACTGTTCAATGCTTTATGAATGTTTACACTCAACATGATATATTCTAGGAATACAAATATGCATACAAGCAATATCATTTACTATTTCTAATAACAACTCAAATACTTATCTTTTATGTTTGTGTGGTTGCCTCCCACTTGATCTTTTGTATGTCTTCTGAACTTCTATTCATTCTGTACCACTGTGCATGTTCAAGTGTACACTAGTGTCATCCTCATGATCTCATACACAAACATACATTCATTAGTATATTCTCAATATTATCAAAACATTCTAATTCTAAATAATCTTGAATATGTACAGTCATGATCATTAGTATTCAGGGTTTCAAGGAAGTCTTCTTTTACTCATGCATATTCTTGTTTGATCTAGTTAGTTAAATCATCAACCAAGATAAGAGACATAATATGCATAAACCCTTGATTACTAACCAATCATACCAAGTATACTTACACAAGGTAAGATTCTAACATGACATAGGAAAACATACCTGGATTAGTATACCTGCTTAGTTATGTACAACATACCTAAACAATCTCTTCAATGATTTAGAGATCCTGAGCTAGAACCTGCATGTCTCGTAGGTTAAACATAATATAGCAAAGTCATACATACCTCGTGAGTCTTTGTCTTCATGTTGTCATGGTCATGGAACTTGATTTGTCTTTTGTAATGTACCTGTGTCTTGTTAGCAGACAACATCAACCTCACACAACACCATAATGCATAAGTACAATCATATAGCCCTAATCAATGAATGTCTTCGATCATTCACATGCATTCATATTGTTACTAGGGTGATAAGACAATTAATAACATTAATCAAGATTGTACTAAATAACATGAAGACAAACACATTATGAACTTAATCAAGAATCAGATTTCAAGGCATACCTGAACCTCCTTAAGTCATACCTGTCGAGACTTTTTGTAGTCTTCTTATGTAAGGCCTTAGCCTCAACTCCCCCTGAAACTTGATCTGGAGCTTGATTAGGGTTTGCCAGAGAAACCCTAAAAATTCAATCTTTGACTTTCATACTTCTGAATGGATGGAAGAATGTGTCTTGCTGAGCTGATCAACCTAGCATTCTTTAATTTTGAAATCTCCAAAATTTGACCCCTCAAAATTGCCTTCGAAACTTCTGGATCTTATGGATAGGAACCCGAACTAGGGTTTGATGAAGCCCACCTTTCTGTCCAATCAAAAGGTTCAATCCAAGGCTCTAAACTCTTATTTTTCTGAGGAGCTTCCAGCCGTGGTTACAGACTTCAAAAATTCCAACTTTCTCTGAAACCCTAAATTCCGAAAGCCATGAATAAAGGTGCTAAAAATAATTCTGTTTTGACATAAATATGCACCTGATTGCTTCTGCTATAAATCTGAAATTTTTGCTCCATAGGGTCTGAAAACTTTTTCTACAGTAGCCTGACCTGTCATCTTTCCATCCTGATAGGTCTGACTTCAATTGGATTTTCTGAGAGAGAGTTATGCCAAGTGTCGCAACGTGACCTGTTTATGGGATAAAACAGGAGAGCGAACTTGTACGGCGTGCCACGTGTCACTATTTGAACTTCGGCCTCTGAAAAAGTTTCCTGATATAGTACAGTCTGTGTACTACCTGTCACTTTTTACGAAATTTCATTTGGAGCTTCCTAGCCCAAGTTATGACCTTTTTCCAAGGTCACCTGATTTTGACTGAGATCTGGAAGAGGCAGAAACCCTAACTTGTACTGATCATAACTCATAAAGTACAATGAATCTGAGGGTTCCCTTTGGACACAAGGTACCTGGGGATGTTATCTTCGACCTGTAAACTTTCATACCCTGAACCTTCGCAGAAATGGATTTATAGCGAAAGTTCCACGATGACTGGTTTTTGCTATGTAAAACCCTAACCTTCAAATTGTCGTAAGTAAAGCAAGTGTCGTAAGTTCCATACCTTGTCTTCCTTCAGGTTAGCTCTGATACCATGTTAAAATTTAATATGCTAAGACATAAAATAGCAGCATTACATTCCATTTCACAATAATAGCATATACAGGATCACTGAAGAAACAACAAGCACAGCATAAACACAAGAGACACAAATTTATCCTGGGAAACCCTCATGGGGTAGAAAACCCAGTAAAGCTTCCTCAATATAGA
Source organism: Larix kaempferi (assembly GCA_027924585.1). Taxonomy (NCBI): domain Eukaryota; kingdom Viridiplantae; phylum Streptophyta; class Pinopsida; order Pinales; family Pinaceae; genus Larix; species Larix kaempferi. The sequence continues at coordinate 7,255,009 of BSBM01000008.1, forward strand.
TGACCAGCAATATACAAATATGCAAACCAAAGACATGATCTCCTCCTCCACCATAGCAAACCTCTCCTCCACAAGTTCGCCTCTCTCGAGTGAGTGAGTGTATCAAATGAGGAACATACCTCCTCTATTTATACACTACACTGACATGTATTTTACACAAGTACATGTAGGCTCGTATTTAACCATTAGGTTAAATACCCTATTATAACTGACTGGGCCGACCCCCACATGGTGGGTCTAATAACCCTAGTTACCACAACCAATTCGGAGGAATAAACATCTCCTAATTCATAGTATAATCACATCGGAGGTATGGAACATCTCCTGAATAAATAATATACAAATATAATATTCTTAGAAGTTACAATATTCAACACTATACAACCACATATGTCTCACTTGATATTTCATATACAAACATACGACATATGATAATCATATCTAAAGAGAAACTATTAGTTCAATCCAATTTCCAAGTAGAAAAACCCATCAACTAGTGATTGAAACTCAATAATTTCAACCGTGGAATCATAGAACATACCTGATCAGCCATGGAGGTCACACTTTCATAGTATGCTACATAAAATAATACATGTACAAACATATTTAAAGCTTCCATTAAGATTAGATCTCAAAACAAGAAGAAACCCCAATTTCCAAGCAAGATTCCTCAACTAGAGTTCCAAAAACCAAGCAATTGCAACAAAAAATTTATCTACAGATTTGATCAGCCATAGAGGGATCATTTGTAGAGTAATATACATCATTTAAACAAAAATAATATATTTCAATATTCCAATAATATCAAGTTCCAAAACAAGGAGAAAACTCCAATTTCCAAGCAAGATTTCCTCAACTAGAGTTCCAAAAACCAAGCAACTTCAACTATAAATTTATCTATTTACTATATATGTGATAACAAGTACCATTGACATAACTTCTCTTTCCTTTTAACACATTAAATATCATAAAATATTTTTAATGTTATATGTTGCTTCCATAGGAATATTGCTACGCCTTAATAATAATAATAATAATAATAATAATCTATTTTTAAGGTCACGGCCAAACCAAACACCAAATTTGTATATGAGACCCCTTTATTTGTGGGATAGGGGACCCCCCTCCGCCGAATGAGAGCACTTAAGTGGGCCTAATGGTTAAGAATGCGTTTTATCTACGTGGAGGTCACAGTTTCAAAACCGGCGAGAGGTAGGGTTGCTCATTGGGTCGTTGTGACAAGGCTCAAAGGGTAGGTGGCCCCTGGGATAGAGGCTCACCCCGGTGGGCTTCGAGACGTCTTGGCCCCTGCTGAGTCACAAGTTACTGGTATATCTGGCTTGCGGGTTGTTGGATATACCCTTAGGAGGTTGCTAAGTTCTCATGGTTAAAAAAAACTCTACAAAGGTGTACATACCCTAACCCCCTCTAAATTTGAACCTATCCCCTCCTAGAAGAAAACACATGTTCTTAATCGTTAGACCCACTCAAGTTGTACTTATATTAAAACCTCACAATAAACAAATTATATTTTTAAAATTTACCAACTAAATAATTAATTTTATAGTACCTTACACATAAAAAATGTTGTACACTTAAAAAATATTAGCACACCAACTACAATGTGTTTTTTTTTTTCCGCGAAAAAAAGTATACTATTGGTATTCATTAATTGAATCAATAGTACATGATAAACAATTTTACAAAATATACATGAGCAAAGCCAATGTTTGTCTCACCAACATCAAGATACCAAAAATTACATTATCCCGATTCCCAGATATTCAAACTATCTAATGAAGGAAATATAGAGAGCCATAAGCTATCAAAGTATTCTCACAGTATTCATCCCAAAAAAGACAACCCTCTTCCCCATCCAACACCTTTTTGAAAGCTGATCAGCATGTGTATTAAAATCCCGATAAATGTGAGCAAGAGTGATATCCATAAAAGTTTTGAGCTCCATTATAATTCTGTTGCACCAATTCTGTAGATTCAGCACCTTCAGATCATATTCTCCCCGATCCCATTTGATGGTGACTCGGGAATCCCCAAATATTTTGACTCTTGGAAACCCAAAAAGATTGGAAACACGTGTGACACACCAGAGAGCTAGTAACTCGGCTTTCATATTAGTTCCCAAACCACAATTCAATCGCAGATAGAAGTAGCGGTCCCGACCGAGGAAAATAACACCCCCAGCACCACAATTCCCCAAATTAGCTGCACCATCAAACAGTAAAACAGGATCATCACTAGGAAGTTGAAAGTGACCAATATCTCGCCTAGCAGGAGCAGTCTCCAATTCCAGATGCTGTAAATAGTGGGATAGTGCACAATTATAAGATGTGTCCACATTCGGGGCGTGTTCATCAAAGATAGTTAGGTTTCTAGCCCGCCAAATAACCCAGCAGATAAAGATGGGAAGAGTATCGTGCACTTTGCATGAGTTAAACCAAGAATGCAAACCAGATTCAACAGAATTACCACCACATTTTACCAAATTACCAAAATTCTGATAAACTTTCCCCCATATCCTTCTCGAGAAAGAACAATCAATAAACAGATGAGATGAGGATTTGGCATCTTCTTTACAAATAATGCACCTGTTAGGCCAATTCCACCCTTTCAAAATCAAATTGTCCCAAGTTTTTAATTTATCAAATAGCACATACTAAATAAAGCATTTGAGTTTCAGCGGTATATGCCAATACCAAATAATCGTATACCACCAGTGGCTAGGGTATATACATCTCCTCTTTATCATGTAATTATATGCAGTGTTGGCAGTTGCCTTCCCTGTAGCCTAGTTACTTGCTCATACAATACGATCCTCCTCCGAGTTTAGCCGGATGCCTGCACTATTCAGATTCAAGATATAGTGTTCCCATTCAGCATGATGAGTACGGGGAATCTGGAGGTCCTCAGTTGCCGCCCAATACCTCTGTCGATTATCAATAATAATAGAATTCAGGGTAACAACACCCACATTCCTTAGTGCCGCAAGAATCTGGTTGGATAATATATAATCCCCATTTAGCCCAACAAAAGGGTCTACGCCCACGGCCACTTCCTGGCCATTCCCCACCTTCCAACACAATTCCATCGCAAGCCAACTGTACACCTTCATAAAGCCATTGCATATGGGAGACACCCCTCTCAGGGATTTATTTGGCATTATGAGCCAGTTTGATATCTCAATCTTCACATATTTCTAGTGGATGACCCGTGACCAAAGAGAACTCCCAAACAATGCCCTCCATAGGCTTTTCAGTCGAAGAGCAGCACTGAATACAGAAAGATCCTTAATCCCCCATCCTCCTGCAGAGTATGGAAGAGATATCTTCTCCCAGCCAATCAAGGTAAAACATGATTTTTTCATTCCCCCAGTCCATAAGAAATGGAAGATAAGACTTCTTAAAGTGTTGATTACCGATACAGGCACAGGTAATAACGAAAAGCAATACACCAACGTACCGATAAGAACCGACTTCAACAAAGTAAGCTTACCCCCGATGGATAAAAGCCGATAAGTCCAATGTCATATGCGAGATTCAAACTTTGCAATCAGCCAATGCCAATTCTTAACCAAATAGCCATTAGGTTTAAGATGAAAACCAAGGTATGTGAATCCATCCACGATCTTACAACATTTAAAAGGCATCATAGCAATAATATCCTGTATTTTGTCATCATCCAGAAGATTCTGATATAAACATGATTTTCACAGACTGACCTTCATGCCGGACGCTTTGCAGAACAGATCAATAATACCATTGTATGTCCACCATTCCTCCATCGAATCATCTCCAACAAGTAGGACATCGTCAACAAAAAGTGCATGTGTAATAGATAGGTCCTCAGATATTTTTAGCCCTCGTATTTCCCTATCCATCTGTGCCTTCTTTATCAACCTGCTCAGTCCATCAATTACCAGTAGAAATAGCATTGGGGACAAGGAGCATCCTTGCCGAATACCTCTCGAGCACCAACTACAATGTGTTTATTTTTCTAATAAAACATATACTTAATTTAATATTATTAATTTTCAATTTAATTACAGTTACTTTTACAATTTATCCCATTATAAAATATGAATAAATGCATTTTAAAATGGAGACCAAATTTGGATGATTTGGGCTGGAAAACCATTTTTTACCCGGAATCCAATGTTTTTATTTTACAAAATCCGAATTTGACTATGTTTTAATCGCGATTTTGATGATAAAAATGGATTCAAAACTCTCAATTCCAAAACTTGATAGCTATAACCTAGATTTTTAAAATTTCCAACCAAATTTTTAAAAAAATTTACTGTAAAAATCCACCTCTTCCACCCCAAATTGTCCAATTTTTATATTTGAACATTAAAAATAAATGAATACAAGCCATTCAAATTTTCCGAAGAGAACGTTTGTAATTTCTTTGGTTTATTAATGTATTTCACGTGGGGTCTACAAACTTCAACACCAAAACTCCATTGATTAATGGTCGTTGTGTCCACTGATGCCACGTGGTCTTAAGTTCTCCCCTTAAGTGGATGCTTATCATACGTGTAAGAGCTTTAACATCCAAAAGGCTTCCCGTTGGAAATAAAGATATAAAGCTTTTGTTTTTTAGTAATACTGAGTTAAATGTTTATCTTCTCGCTTTCGAACTCATATTAATTTAAATTAATATAATCATACTCTCCATACCTTTTTTCTAAGCAACTTTAACGTGTGGTACACTAATTGGTGATTTGTGTGGAACGTACTCCCTTGTAGTTCACCCTTTTACACGTTTCAATTTAATATTTCATAAGATAGAGATTGACGATAATGTTTTTCTTTCTATCATGCCATCCTCTTACACTAATAAATAGGAAATAGATACCGATTCTATAAAGTATTATAAAGTATTATTCCATAGTGTTTGGGACTCTAGATTAATACATGCATTGTAGGTGTTAATAATGATTTAAATTTGTTAGAGTTACAAGATTATTTAATGTAATATTTTTTTCCAAAAAAAGATATCTATTATGTATTACATTTTTTATGGTAAAAGTATCTCTTTTACATATCAAAAGATCATCCCATCAAATGGTAGTCTGCCAAAAGAAATAATGTTCTTTACAATTAACTTCAAAAGTATGATCAATCAACTTCCAAATACTATGTGAACTGAATGTAATAATTTTTTATTAATCTTACATAAACTATATTATGTTTTTTTCAAATATGTGGTATGTATTTTTTCTTAATAATTTAAAATTATTTAATAACTAATTTTTAAATAAATATTAAGTTTTAAGTACGCTGAGGTTCTTTTATTTGTAAAACTAACTTTTAAATGAATATTATGATTTTTTATTAATCTTATATAAAAGCTACATCATGTTCTTTTTGTTTGTAATATGTGTGTGGCATGGGCAATAACATATTCTTCTCTCTATAACATGGTCGTTATCGATGTATTGCTCATGATTTGTTTATTATTGATAGTGTTGCGTTATCAATGTATTGCTCATGTTTTGTTTATTATTGATAATGTTGTGACATAAAGTATATGGTCCAACTTTATTGTTAATTATGGATAATGTTGGGACATAGAGCATATAGCCCAACTTTATTCGAATTATTAGAAATTAAATGATTCTTAAACTTTGTGTTAAAAATAAGTAGCCACTTAAGGTGATGATTATAAACAAAATTTCCCACGCTTCTAAATAAAGTATAGTTTGTATTGGTAAAGAGTGATATAGATTGTATTTTTATATATTATAAACATTTTTTTATAGGAAAAAGGTTTATATTTGTTATTTATTGATGTTATTTAAATTTATTAGTGGATCACTTTTTTTTATGCTTAGTACCATTGCAATGAAGTGTCATAATAATAAAACCAATATTTTGAGTTGTTTTTGTTGACTTTACAAAAATGTTTGACATAGTGTCTAGAACTAAGCTTTGGAATAGATTGAAAGAGTTAAAAGATTCTTTGGATTTGAGAGTTATTGTGATAAAGTTGTACGAAAATGCTATTGCTAGGTTTAGGGACACTGAGGGATGATCAGAAGAAATTAATTGTAATTTTGGAGTCAAACAAGGTTTTCCCCTACCCCCTACCCTTTTTGTTATAAACATTAACAAGTTAGATGGTTGTTTGGAAGAAGTGGGTTCTATTAGCAATATCTAGCTGGTATAGTCACCATCCTTCTTCTTTATGCTAATGATATTGTTCTTATGGTAAGGATTCCTTACGATTTCAACAAGAAACAACAAATTATCAAAAAAAAAATCTCTATTATGGGTATGTCTATTAACACTATAAAAACAAAGGTTATGATAATCAAATCCAAAAAGATCAAAGTTGTCCTTATAATGGCTTAGAATGGATTCCGAATATTTATAGTTTAAGAAATAAACGTCATATCCTATTGTTGGGAGACTTTAATGCTAAAACAACAACTAACCAATCTATTATCTTAAGCAATTATTCCAATCCTTATCCTCTGTGGCTAGATGATGAATTTGATTTAGCTAGTACATGCAAAAGAAACTCTAAAGACTTGGTTGAGAATTTGTGCAGTATGGTGTTGATCAAGCCCTATTGTTCTAAAGATCTAATAAATTGAAGTGATATTAGAAAGTTGTCGAAATCCAATTGGATGACTTATATTCTTTGGCTCGGCAATATTGTCATAGATTATGTGATATGTAATATCCTTGTATACAACCAAATAGTAAAATTTGACAGATCTTAAATGACCATGAGCTTGACTATGATCATAGACCTATCACCCTAAATCTAAACTTTTTCAGGCACATAAGCTCCATAGTAAAGAGTTTCAATAATCAAAATCACTTGATCTTCAACAAAAGTAAAACTGATATTCTTTTAAAGGATTTAAATAATAAATTAAATCTACTATTAAATAAGGACAATATTGAAGATCTCTATCATATTTACTAGAACCCTCTCTACTTTCATTAACAAGTTATATAACAAGGTGTCGTGTAAAAAGGAAAGCAAAACAACCAACCTTGATAAAAAGTGCAAGTATGATATAAAATTCTTTAGGGTTTCTTTAAACAAGTGCTTAAAATTTGACAAAATATATAGGTACAAAACCCTAATTTAAAAGGAAAAATGTAGTATATAAATATAAAGCAAGAGAAGCTTTTGGAAATCTATAAGTTAGATGCTAAAAAATTCTAGAGGCAAATTCTAAGTTGTTAAACTAAATAAAACAAAATGATTCCCTTGATGGACTAGAATTCGTACCTTAAAAATCTTTATGAATCCCCTGACGTCATGGACAACAATCAAACCCTTTTCTACAGAGGTATACGTTTTTCTTTAGAAGACATAGAGTTTTGGGGTTAAGTGGATCGCATAAGTGAAAGCTAAGGACATCAAAGGATACCAAGCGTAAATCCTAAAAATTGGTGGGCTTATCCTCATCCTTCGCATCCACAAGCTCTTCAATTTAGGAGTCAAACATGATTTCCCTTAACCCTGGATTCAAAGCCTCATTATTCATATTTTTAAAAGTGAAGATAAAAACATTCCCTCTAATTATAGGACCATTATGATTATCCTCCTTTATACAATTTATATGGAATTATATTGGAAAAGAAGATCAACATATGACTAGAAATTCACAAAAACAGAGCTATAGATAAGGCCAAATTTAGGAGCTATCATCCAAGTGTGGATCACCTTGTTATGCTTACGAGCATTGCAAGGGGGTGTCACAATATCAAAACCAATGTTTTGTATTTTATAGAAAATCATTGCAATGCCCATAACTAACCTTTGAAATAGATTAGACGAGTTAAGAGTTCCTTTTGAGTTGAGAGTTGTTGCGATGTAGTTACATGATAATTATTTTGCTAAGTTTAGAGAACACTATGGGATGGTCAAAAGAAATTAATTGTAATATAGGAATTATAAATCTTGTCCCTTGTTCCCTACTCTTTCAATATATACTTTCACAAGTTAGAGGGTTGTTTGGAAGAAGTAGTTTGTGTCAACACGACTCTAGCTAGTATATTTATCATCCTTCTTCTCTACATTGATGATATTGTTCTTATGGCAAGGACTCCCTATGATCTTGACAAGTAACTAAAAATTCTCAAGGATTTTTTTCTTTCTTTCTTTAATGCGAGTATGATTGTTTTTGTTTTTCCTCGAAATAAATTTCACAATTCAAGTATAATTGTTAACACAAACAAAATAAAAGTTATGATAATCAAATCCAAAAAAATCACCTATATTAATTTAATATATGACAACAACATCTTAAAACATGTAACTTCATACAAATATCTAAGAATTGATTTGATTTGCATCATAAACTTAATTGGAATGATAAAGCATTTAAAAAAAATAGATAGTGGAAATCTTATTATAACAAATTGTAAATCTTATTATGGACTTAAAGTGATCCATATCTTGGTGGTGGTCGTTGTTGGAAGTTGTATCTTTTTATGGTTTTGACACGTGGCTTTGTATGCTTGTGATGCAAGTTTTAATATCCAAAGCTTCTCGTTGTAATAAGATAAGCTTTTAAGCTTTAGCTTTTTAATGGTCCATTTTGAGTGGAAGATGCAATTCTAATATAAAAACTATAGACACCAACTGTAGTCAAATATACTTTTCCATTGCCACGTGGTATAGCTACGTGGTATATATAATATTGTTATTATTATTAAATTATATTTTGTTTTTCCATTATTTAGGCGTCTTATTTATTTAAATGATGTTGCCATGAGATGATATGCATCCATACATGGGATTGAAAATTTGAATGTGTATGCTGTGCCCCATGGAATATTCGATTGAATAAAATAGCGGATGGATTGATTGGATTTATCCTCCCCCACTCAATCCCCACATGCATTCACCACGTGACTTTCATCAGCCGCCGCCGATTACGTGCCGTTGTCTTATTGCAAGTCTGATCTTGGAGCATTTTACTGCTTTTATTCAGAGAAAGCACATCATTCCACTCTACCTTGAATCTAAATTATCTTCAAATTTCATATAAAAATTTTAATAAAAATAATATTATTTCTTGAGAATTGGACAAATATATTAATAATTAATAATAATAATAAACAATGTAGATGTTCTATATGCATATATAATCATAATTGGGACTGGATTAGTGTGGAACGAAATGCCATTTGATTAGGTAGGTGGTAGGTTTGGTTCATCCCTTCTACACGTTTTTTTTCACTCTATTTAAATATGCTTTGAATTTAATAATGAAAGGGAGATGAGCAGATATAGATTTAATTTTGATAAATAAAAGATGGAGATTTAAGGTGTAATTTAAACATTTACATTTTTTATGGAAAATTTAAAAAAAATCTTAGAATCACATATATTAGTTATAGAAATTGTATAATTTGGGTGTTATGGTGTATTTAAGGGAGTTGAATTTATTTATAGATTCAAAAATACAATTTAAACATGTAAAAATTTAGATTTTTCCAAAAATATATCACTGATTTCTAACCAAAACCCACCGTAAAGTTAAAAAGTAAGATGTTTTCCATTACAATGATTTTATCCATAATCCATCATATTTATGATTATAGAGAGATTTGTGTATCTAATCTTCCTTTAATGATATTGACACGCTTTTATTAAAATATTTAATAATGTGATTAGAATATTTAAATAATTAAGGATTAAATACATGTAAGAAGATAATTCAAGGATGAAAAATCATAGGAATCATAAGACATGATTGAATAATTCATCATATCTTTCACCACAACACTCAAATAATAATAAATAAATAAAATGTTTAAACATCCTTTGGTGACATTTACAAGTTTGGATTAAAATGTTTAATAATCAAGATTAAATAAATGTACGAAGATAATTTAAAGATGAAAAATCATGCTAATCATAAGACATGATTATGATTGAATAGTTCACTATATGTGTATTTTAAAAATTCGATGATTGAGCTGGAATAGATGAATTTTCCGGGCATTATTTTGAAAAACCTCGGTCATAATTTTTCAAAATCCAAGTTACACCTATCAAGTTCTACATATTTGGGTGCCCCAACGGTTTTTGAGGCTGTTCAATCCATTTCTACCATCAAAATCCCGATAAAACATAGCTAAATTCCCGTTTTTGAAAAATAAAAAAACGTCGGATTCCAACTAAAAATGGCCATCCGATCCAAATCGTTGAATTTTTAGACGTCCCTCACAACATTACTTAAAAAAATGTGATCATTTTTATTCACAGACACTTGATTTATGTGTCCAATATGATATGGCAAGCAATAATGACTCATCTCGATTGATTTTAGAAAATGAGTGTTTTGATGTTGGGCAAGATTATTTAAAAAAATAAAAATATTTACACCGATAAGTGTTTATATCTTAGAATTTGGGGTGGACTAGCATCTATGCTTTTCCTAGAGTGCATGAGGATGAGACAAGTGTACTGTCCAGATTGATTTTATGACAATCGTTCCAAATTCCAAATTCCAAATTCCAAATAAATAATTACTAGCACAACCACTTAATTTGTGCCTGGTGAACACTGATAGGCTACAAGTTAAGTGTCACCATAATTTATCTATTAGAGTTATCCATGCATTCATGCATCAACCATCATTTATTTTTTATATTCGTTTTTTATCTCTCACATTCTTATAGTTATTTGCCATGAATGGTTGGTTATCCATTCATCAGCTACGAGTTCTTTTTTTGCAAGCTCCATGGAAAAATTATATTAAAATACAAAAAATAGTAGGCACAAGAGAGTCATGATGTATGAGAGTCCACTGTGGCTTCTCACAGAACCAAAACATCAAACTAGTAACCATTAACAACTTTCCCATGCATGAGATAACAAAACAGGCTTGAAAGAGAGGACTTCCCATGCATGGGAGTGCAAAGGACCCGCTAAGGAGGTCAATGTCTAAGAACATAACGAAAATATGAGGCTTCAAGCGGCTGCTACTGAAAACATTTGAACCATAAGAAAAATAGATAACGATCCCATAGACAGCGGTCCAAGTAACTAACTTCACGTTGCTAACAGTAGCAAAATGTGAAAGAAAAGAAAAACAACTGATTTACTTGGGGTTGCAGATTGTATCTACATCTTCACACTTCTCCTCCAGAATTGGGCACCGGTAGTCCTTTGAGCTGGAAGTGCTCTCAAGAGAAACTTTTGTAGGTAGTCCCTTTGTCTTCCTGAATGAGGCAAGATTCATAGGGCTCTTTCTCTCCACATGCTTCCTTTTGTGCCCACTTGTGGAAGCGATGTGGGTTTTGTCACCAACCAATGAAGGTTCCTTTCCTAACTGATTGCTTTGGTGCTTCATTGGATTGGAAATACGCAAAGGATCCGGAGAGGAGGAGGAGTGAAGAGCTAGAGCAGGGGAAGGGGAGGGAGGAGGATTGTTCTCCTGAGAGAATTCTTGTGATTGCATGAGGACCTGAGCTAGCATGTTTTTTACCAATCAGTAGTGTTTACGTCTAACCCATGCTCTCGGACTAATAAAATGTTTTACCACCATTTCCTCTTCCTAGTCATCCATGATAGTTATCAAATGACGAGGAATGGAGTTGTCATAACCACTGTCGGCGGAGCCTCTGCATCCCCGACCGCTAGAGCTTCCATGACCTTTGGTACCACGGCGATGGGTGGCGCAAAGCCGCCTAGACATCATTTCAACCAAAAAATGGAGCATGTAATTTCTTCTATCTACGAACTAGAACCAAAGAGGAGCAAAACTGACCCAAAATGTGAGAAAATAAGCAAGGATCCAAATACCAGAGTTAAGGAACCTATGCCATGCAAGAAGAAGGCGACCACCAGAGTGCAGAGAGGAAATCCTGTCAGGATTCCAACTTCATAGCACGAGAATTCAGAAACAATCCCCGTGAAAAAGCAATGGTTCAACATCCAAAAAGGCCATAAAATTGCTAGGAAAAGGCATAATTACCATGGTACTATGGACATCTCTACTAAGATCTCGAAGGACCAGCCTCATTAATACCTCAGACATCGGTAACAGATTCAATTTAATGTGCACGATGAGCAAGTAGAGGTTTCTCCATGTGGTGGAAGGTGGTGAACTTCGCGGTCGTCTCCTCACGCTCTGAGAGATTATGAGGATCACCCGCATCTGGGATTTGGCATTCTTGCTCGGTCAGAGTGAGGCAATATGTTTTGAGAGTTGTATCAGGAAGCATGTCAGGATCCAAGTCTTGTATAGAGGATTTTCTTTGGATACCTTCATTTTCTAACCAATCTTCCACGACATTAGCTTTTCTTCTAACATGTTGAAAGGTAACGACTCCCATAGTGGGTAGAGAGTTAGCTAGTCTGGAAAGACCATAATTGAGCCTCCAACTTGGTGAGAGTTTGTTGATATGAGAGCCACACTAAATATTCTTTGCAAGCGACATTATTATCTGCGAGTCCCCTTCTATCACAACATGAAGAAGTGAACATTTTGTAGCAATTTGGATCCCATGGAGGAGCGCTCCTAATTCAACCGCATTGTTTATATCATGGCTAAGATTTCCAAAGTAGAGGCGAATGATACTTCATGAACTGTCTCTAAATAATCCTCTGAATCTAGCTACTCCTGGATTCCCTCTTGAGGCGCCGTCGAAGTTAAGTTTGAAAATATCGATGGGTGGGCGGTGCCAATTAATCGGGCTTGTTGAGGTGCTAGATCTAAAAGTGGGATGGAATTTCTGTGGGCGGGGAGTTATTCCCTAGTTTTGCATTATTATAGATTATGATTGGTGGCTTTAAAGTCTTTCTCTGCCTAATTGGCGAGGATGAGGGTTTCGAAGATGTGATTTTTACAAATAGTCCATAATGTATCTTCATTTATGGCCTTGTCTTGAAAGAGTCTTTGGTTGCCTTCCTTCCAAATTTCGTAGACCACAAATCCTGAAATTAAAGTCCATAGGTGATTTAGAATACTGTCTTGAAAATGCTGGTCATTCCAATTTTTAATGGTCTGGGTAGGATTTACTTGAACTCAGTCGGTTCTTCTGCATAGGAGTGTTATTTTGTCCCAAAGACTGTTGGAGAAAGGGCATGAATCCAACAGATGATCCATAGTCTCTTCCTAGTTGTTGCGAAGAACACATATGGAGGGGCCACATATCCCACGCTTGATAAGATTGTCCCAACAGAGGTAACATTTATGGATGACAAGCCAAAGAAAGGTGGTAACTTTTGGCTATGTTTTCATGTTCCATATTTTAGTCCAAATGGGGTCTGTTTTTTTCGTGTTGTGCTGAGTATGCAGTTGATACGCCTCTTTGACCGTAAATGATCCTATTGGCTTGTACCCCCATCTTATTATATCTGGTTCTTGCTGACATCGGATCTTATGTTTTTGTGGCTCCTACTAGATTCTATCCATATCCTCATTATGAATAGGTATCCCCCAGTCACTTGTTAAATATACAACATCAGGAGACATTCTCCAAACCAATCTTGTGTAGCCAGGATTGATCCTTCTGTATAGAGGTGAGAACTTTGATTGCCTTCCGTGTAAAGGTTATTCCTCTCATATAGAGGTAATTGATCAAAGTAACGATGTTGTAAATTCTTGTTGGACAAGGCCCTGGACTTGTGTTTCAAGTCATGATTCTCATGTGAACCTTCAGTATAAAGGTATCCATGAGATGGACATCTTGTATAGAGGTGAACCTTCTATATAAAGGTATCATTGAGACGGGCCTCTCATATATAGGTGGACCTTCCGTATAATGGTCATGCTTTACTTGTTAAAAGAATTTAATGTTATGTGATGTATTATTAACCATGACCACCAGTTGTTATTAAGTTTCCTTTAGATATTGATCACCTCTAAAGTAAATTACTTTAGCATATGATCATTTGGTCCGGAATAATATAATATGATCACAACATCCGATAATTCTTCTTAGTATAATTTAATGTGATGGATAATTAAAGTTAGCACAGATTGACCATGTAGTAAGATATAATGAAATAAAAGATAAAGCATAGATATCAAGAGAATTCAAAATTTCTCATGCAAACACTTGAATGAATTAAAGAGAACTCGAATTGTTAAAGCTTCAGTTATAAAGCTTCAATTAAGTATCAATGTATACCTCAATCAATGCTTCAGCTAAAGTGGCTGATATTTTACCAGGGGACCGAAATTGTTTTTTGCTCTGTTAGGGTTCAAGACTGAAGAAACCTGGCCGCCTGCATCCCCCTGTCGCTACCATGATGACCTCCAATGGAGGTCACTCCAACCCTTCCTTTAGCCATATCACTGCTAGGTGCTCCCTGACCACCAAGCCCCTCCTCTTAACGAGGATGGCATCTACTACTTCAAATCCATGATCTCACAAAGGAAAAGGAGGAGAGGGAAGCGCGACTCCTCTAAACTCTGCTACGGATCCAACAACCAATAAACAAGAAGATCCATCCGCAAACACCGCGCATCAAAAGGATACAAGCAAATGCAAACCCAAATCTCTGTAAATACCCAGGTATGAGGTCACTTCAAACCTTGTCAGCCAACAAATCCAATTCATGTAGGACCATGCAATAATCTACAATTTTATAGGCTTATGGCCTACGGATAATAATCTCACATGGTAGCTCAATAAAACCTAGAAGCCGAAAGGACAAAGCGAATTTAAACTTGGATCTAAAGGCTTCTTCACCGTAATCTTCCAGAACCTTTAGGACAAACACAAAATATTCCAAGGAGGACTGTACTTCCTGCACTTAACAGGATTGCACATGCGAAACTGGAAAGAAAAATTTAGCCCAGTAAAGGAAGACTTCAAGGTGGTGCCAGTGTGGCTGAGGTTATATTCTTTACCTCAGGAATAATGGAATCTAGAAAGCAGGAATAGGAAACACCCTAGGAACCTTTGTTCAAGTTTTGGATGCCACTTTAGTTGTCCGTTACACCTCTTATTCCCTCATCTGGATCTACATGGATATCTCTGTGGCTCTCCCTGAGGCAATCTTCCTTACCTACCAAGACTCTGACTGGATCCATACCATAGACTATGAGCATATTCCCTTTAGATGCAGAAAGTGCCATGAACATGGACACCTATTTCAGGAATGTCCCCTAAATGTCAAAACCTCTTCTCCTCCTGCTCAAAGCAAAATTGACGAGGAAGGATTTACCAGATCCACCAATCACAGAAGGCAAGGGAAAACAACCTATGTTCCAAGCACCTCCACCAGCACTGAGCACCATAACAACTTCTCTGTCCTCTCCTAGCAAAACCTTGAAGGCTCTGATCCTCTCATCCCGGCTATCACCCCTCCCACTTCCACTTTCCTGGACCCCATCTTCAAAGATGTCTTGCACTCACCAACCTTGCCTCCCCCAGATGGAGGCACCGCAGATCCTGAAGACATGGAGTTAGGCGAGCTAGATCTAGAAGCCATTCAAGAAGCCTAGAAGAAAAATGATATCCGTAGCATTCCTCAACGCCAAATGGATCTCTTTAAAGAGGCTTACCACTAAGTAGCCATGCAACATAATTTTGCAACCCTATCGAATGCCGCTTTAACCCCCATAGATAACAACCAAATAGGACTAAAGATGTTAAAGCGTAAGGATATCTCTAAGATTTAAACTGATATTCCAAAAAAAGGATGAAAACCCAACAAACAACTGATTTGGGAACTAGGTGAACACCTAATAGATTCTGGAAAGAGTGCCAAGCTTGATACTCATTTTCAATCAGTGAATTAATGGAGCTAAAATTCATCAGCTGGAACATAAGGTGAATCGGTAGTGATTCCAAAAGAAGAATGCTGAAAAAAAAATACTATTGAAAATACTTCTATCTTAATGCTGCAAGAAACAAAAACTACAGAGGAAGGCTCCACTCCTTCATAAAAAACTGCTGGAAAAAGAAGAAATAGTCGTCGTAGATGCCAGAGGGACAGCTGGGGGCATTGCAATAGCATGGGATCTCACTGTCATCAGTATGGAAGGTTTCTTCTCTAGACCCAACACTCTTTCGGGGTGGTTCCACATCCAGGATTCCACACACAGTGGTGTGATCGCGAATGTCTATGGTCCGCAATTAATGGAGAAAAAATTTCAATTTCTAAGCCACCTCTCCTGGATTAACAGACAACTTCAAAATTCGCACTAGATGATTGGAGGAGATTTCAACATCATCACTTCCCTTGATGAAAAAAAAGGAGGCATTTTCAAATTGGATCGGGATAGTGCTGCCCTTCAAACTGTAATTCGAGACCTATCTCTAGCGGACCTAGAGACCAGTAATGGAATCTATACCTGGAATAATAGAAGAGGAGGGGATAAGCAAGTAGCCTCTCATCTTGACCGATTTCTTATCCCTAACTCCTTTCTATAGAATCAACTCAACCTCTCTAGCACTATCCTACTGATGGCGTGCTCAGATCATTGGCTGGTTTGTCTACACCTAGAATGGGATGCTCCTAATTCCCGTATGCCTTTTAGATTCGAGCAATTCTGGATAACACACCCAAACTTCAAGGACAAAATCAAATATTGGTCGCACAACTCGGACTGTGTTGAAGGAACCACCATGGATCGCCACCTTCCTCATTCTCATTCCCAAAACTAACAAGCCTGCTGATCCGATAAATTTTTGTCCCATTTCCCTCTGCAATGTCATCTATAAAGTCATTACCAAAGTCATATCCATTCGCCTCAAACCCCTTCTGCATACTCTCATTTCTCCGGAGCAATCAGGATATGTTAATGAAGGAAGAAAAATACTGGATGGAATCATTACGGCACATGAGGTGATTCACACCCTTAAAACTTCCTCCTTATCGGGGATGCTCATAAAACTGGACTTAGCCAAAGCTTTTGACAAAACCAATTGGAACTTCCTCAGAGACACCCTTTTAGCCTTTGGATTTTCCCCCTCTTGGGTCAGTTGGATCATATCCCTTGTCTCCTCATCCTTCATCTCCATCCTAGTCAATGACTCCCCTTTTACCACTTTCTCCCCCTCTAGAGGCATGTAACGCCCCCCTTACCCAATCCGACCATCAGGAGGGGACGTTGGAAAAACATGGGCTCTAAAAAGTCGCCCCAAACCCATCATACGATTTCCAACAACATAGTGTGGGAAAAAATGTAGTTTAAGCATGCACAACGGAATTCAAAACAATTCTCACACATCTAATATGAAAATACATCAGCATAACATTACATGCATCAAATAAAATAGTTCAGAATTAAACGCATAAGAGTACTTATCTTTATCCAACACAAATCCAAGCAACTGGCTGCGTAAGAGCACTTTTCCACCCAACCATAGGCACTAGTCAGTCCAACATATTCTCTTTCTGTTGTTGAGGCCACCCCCAAGTTGGGCTATGAGGCCACCAGGGAAAAGGAAACACCTACAGGCTTCTATCTCTCAGCCCAAAACCCATTCTGTTCTCTGTGCTAGTCAAATGCTCATACAGAGCTCTACAAGGGTCTCAATCAACCCTCACAGCCTTGGCTTCCACAATCCCTGCCTTACACAACACCATTTTAGCTCAGGCATCCCCTTCACCAATCCATGGTTCTCTTGGGCGATCCATCTTGCTGGGTGCTTCTAGTGCATGCATAGAAGAAGTCCAATATGATATGGCTGCTATAAAACCACCTGTAGCCTTGATTTGTGACTTCACAAACACCTACAAGCAGCAGAATTCCATGGGTAAGGTTCCTAGCTTTCCCCCAACCTCTATGCTCACCTACAGCCAACTGTTTTCCCTTCCAAAAATACAAATCTGCCCTCTAATTCAAATTTATGGGTTTACCACACAGTCTTCTAATTGACATGAACATCAATGGAGAGAAATCTACGTGCAGCAGCAGCTTGCATGAGAGAAAGAGAATGGAATAATGAGAAAAAGAGTGTTGCAAGGATATGAGGTGATGGTGAAAAGAAAACTGACATGGCTTCTGACTATAGAAGAAATAGGACAGCTGACATAACTATCACAATCCCCATGCTCAATAACTACATGAAGTGACTTTTCCCACCAACCTCACATGTGCAATAAATAATTGGAAAATGGTAAAAAAAGGAGATAATTGGCTTATTCTCATCACATGACAAAATTTGGGCTGAGTTCCAAGGTCGACACATGGAAACATAGGATTGGGTTTCCCATAAGCTGTTGAGATATTGTAACTTCAAAGAATATTGTATTTGTACTTTATTATTCCGGAGATGTTTCATTCCTCCATGAAGATCTTATTGTATATCCGGAGATGTTTATTCCTCCGTCGGAATGTGGTAACTCGGGTTATTAGACTTCCCTAGTGGGGGTCGGCCCTGTATATGTTATGTGGGTCAAAGGGTTATTAGACCACCCTAGAGGGGTCGGCCCAATCAGTTGTAGTGGGGTATTTAACCCATTGGTTAAATACGAGCCTACGTGTACCTGTGTAAAATACATGTCAGTGTAGTGTATAAATAGATGAGGTGTGTTCCTCATTTGACACACACACTCACTTGAGAGAGAGGCACACTTGTGGAGGAGAGGTCTGCTATGGTGGAGGAGGAGATCATGTCTTTGGTTTTCATCTTTGTATATTGCTGGTCATCTATATTGAGGAAGCTTTACTGGGTTTTCTACCCCATGAGGGTTTCCCAGGATAAATCTGTGTCTCTTGTGTTTATGCTATGCTTGTTGTTTCTTCAGTGATCCTGTATATGCTATTATTGTGAAATGGAATGTAATGCTGCTATTTTCTGTCTTAGCATATTAAATCTTAACATAAGCCCCCTTCCTCTTCCCCTCTGGTGGAATCATAACCCCTTTGGTGCTCTTTACACAACCATTGTTGGACCATTCTATTAATTTTCAGCATAATATTTACATACATTTTGAATTAGGCATAAAAGCCATCATATGGTCCAAAATAGAAATATAACATCATACATGCCTAAACATTCACTAGTCGGGCCTTGGCCTTGAGCTCCACACTAGAATATTTACATCATTTACATAATATTGGATAAATACATTCCAATTCAAAACTAGGGGTATTACAATCCCTTCCCCCTTGGAATAACACCGTCCTCGGTGTTTGCTCAAAATTGGAACAAAAATGGATATATCTCTCTCATGGCATCCTCCAATTCCCACATAGCCTCATTGGGACCGAAGTGTTTCCATTGCACCTTTACCTGTCCGATGGCTTGGTTCCAGAGCAATGTTACTTTCCTATCTAGGATGCATAGTGGCTCGGTTTGGAACTCTCCCTTGGGTTCCACCTGGATCACATCCTAATCAATCACATGGTTAGGATCATGCACATATTTCTTAAGCAAAGAAACATGAAAAACAGTATGAGCTCTAGTGTTAGCAGGAAATACAATTCTATATGCAACTGGTCCTATTCTCTCAAGCACTTCAAAGGGACCACAATATCTTGGTGATAGCTTGGCACAACTTCCAAGCTTCAAGGAACTCTTCCTTGGCTTCACTCTAAGGTAAACATGATCCCCAACATGAAACTCTCTATGTACTCGGTTCTTATCTGCATAACTTTTCTGTCTATATTGGGCTGCATTTTAATTTTGCCTTAATACTTGCAACCTCTTGTTCCATTTCCTTAAGCAATTCTGGCCCAAGTACAATTCTATTCACTGGATTATTCCAAGTAACTGGTGTTCTACACCACCTTCCATAAAAAGCTTCAAATGGGCTCATGCCCAACGATGCTGGTTTCCCATTGTTATATGCAAACTCTACCAAATGTAGATAATCATCCCACTTGGTTGGTTTGTCCATCACATACATGCATAGCATGTCTTCAAGCACCTGATTTACCCTTTCCATTTTCCCATCTGTTTGCAGATGGTAGGCGGTACTAAAGTTCAGCTGAGTACCCAAATCAATAAAAAGAGTTTTCTAGAAATTTGATAAAAACGTTGTATCCCTGTCTGAAATTATTGCTTTAGGAAAACCATGCAACCTGAAAATTTCCTTCATAAAAATATTGGCAATGGAATCAACTTTATATATGTGGCCTTAACCGGTATAAAATGTGTTTCCTTAGATAATTCATCCACCACAACCATGATGGAATCATGCTGCCTCAATGTCATTGGAAAACTTGTAATAAAATCCATGGAAATCACATCCCATTTCCATTCTGAAATTGGCAAGGGCTGCAACAAACCTGCTGGGTGTTGATGTTCAACCTTAACTTGCTGACATTTCATACACTTAGATATATACTCATCAATGTCCTTTTTCATTCCCGGCCAAAAATATTGCTTTCTCACTGTAGAAATTGTTTTCTGGTATCTTGGGTGACCAGAATATGACATTTTATGTATTTCATCCATAACAATCCTTCTCAAATATGCCACATAAGGAATGTAAATTCATTTTTTATAAACAAGAAGTCTATCACCTTCCAAATGGTAACCTTCATACCTCTTTCCCAAATTTTGTTGCTGCAATTTATCATTTATTTGCACATACATTTCATCTTCAACAATACAATTAACAATCTGCTGCCTCAAATTTGATTGGAAAATACTAATGGATGCTACATGCATATCATGTACTTTTCTGCTAAGTGCATCAACCACCTTATTTTCTTTTCATTTTATGTGTTTGATTTCAAAATCAAACTCACATAAAAATTCCAACCATCTAACTTCCCTAGCATTTAATGTGGTCTACTCAAACAAATATTTCATACCACAATGGTCTGTCCTTAGCTCAAATTTCATTCCCATTAAGTAATGCCTCCACATCTTTAAAGCATGTACTATGGCTACAAGCTCTACATCATGACTAGAATAGTTCTTCTCATGCTCCTTCAACTTCCTTGACTCATAGCATACCATGAAGTTATCGTGAATAAGAACTCCTCCAAGTCCATCTTTACATGCATCTATACATACTACAAAATATTTTTCCAGATCTGCAATCTTTAGAATTGGAGCACTTCTGAGAAGCTTCTTCAACAATTGGAAGCTTTCTTCGCATCTCGGTGTCTACTCAAACTATATCCCATTCCTTTGCAAAGAAGTGATGGGGTGTGCAACCTTGGAGAATCCTTGAATGAACCTCCTATAGTAACCAGCAAGACCCATAAAACATCTTACATCTGTCACATTTCTTGGAGTTGGCCAATTCATGATGGCTTCAATCTTCTCGGGATCCACCGATATTCCCTCAGAAATATTGTGACCAAAGTAATGAATTTTATTTTTATAAAAGTCACATTTGCTTAGCTTTGCATACAACTTATGCCCCCTTAGAAATTGAAAATCCAATCTCAAGTGTTCTTCATGCTCTTCTTCATTCTTGGAATAAATAAGAATGTCATCTAAAAATACAAGAACAAATTTGTCCAAATACTTGCTGAAAACACTATTCATGACACACATGAATGTAGCTGGTGCATTGGTGAGACCAAATGGAACCACCACAAACTCATAGTGTCCATACCTTGTTCTAAAGGCCGTCTTGTGAATGTCTTCTTCCTTGGTTCTCACTTGATGATAACCGGACCTCAAATCAATCTTTGAGAACACCTTTGCCCCTCTCATTTGATAAAAAAGATGACCAATTCAAGGCAAGGGGTACTTATTCTTCACTATAACCTTGTTAATATACCTGTAATCAATACATAACCTGAGCATTCCATCTTTCTTTTTCACAAAAAGTACAGGTGCTCCCCATGGAGACACACTTGGCCTTATGTACTTCTTTTCCAACAACTCTTGCATCTGCATTTTCAGCTCTAATAATTATGGTGTACTCATCCTGTATGGGGTTTTGGAAATTGGAGCAGCTCCTAGAACAAGATCAATTGTAAAATCAATGTCCCTCTTTGGAGGAAGGCCTGGAACTTCATCAAGAAACACATCCCTGAATTCTTGCAAAACAGATTGGTCTTCCAACTTGGAAATTTCATTTTCTGTTTTCTCCAAAATATGGGCTACATATAATTTGCAACCTTTCCTACAAAATTTCTTCAACTGCATAGCTGAAATATGTCTAACAGAAACTACCCTTGGAATTCCCTTTACAACCCTTGGGCTTCCTTCTTCATCAATGCACTCAAAATTCTTGATGTAGAAATCTAGTTTAACTCGATGAGCTTCCAACCAATCCATTCCAATGAGAATATCATAGGAACCAAGTGGCAATACATTCAGATTTGCGAAAGTGGACAGTCCACCCATTTCCAATGGACATTTCTCCACGATTTCACTAACTTTCCTCTTAGTTCCAGTGGCTAGTTGAACTAGCCATGATTTACTATGCTTTGTTTTCTTAAAAGCACAAATCTGAACTACTTTAGGACTGATATAACTATGAGTAGATCCAGGTTCAATCAAAATAGAAATAGATTGCTTAGCAATCTTACCTTCAACTTCAACCACAATTGACTGATGGTCTGCTTGGAGGTCCTCAAGTGCTGCATAAATCCTAGGGACGGTCATTGCCACTTGACCCACTGTTTCAGATCCTTGGATGTTGTGAACTTGCTTTTCATTCCTATTCCGATGTGGACAGTTTCTAAGCATGTGATCTCCTCCACATTCCCAACATTGAAGAGTCTCTCTTGTTTCTCTTGGCTTGTCTCCCAACATCCTAGCTGGCTTAGTCACACCCTGTGGTGGATTCCTTGGCTGATTTATGAATTGAGGAGGCTTGAAACCCTTCTTCCTTTGATCAAATTTTTCATTCTTCTTATCCTTCCATGCCTTATGGAATTCTGGTTTGCTTTTGTTTTGATCAAAACAATACTCGGTCTTTCTTATGGCCTCCTCTAGAGTTCAAGGTTCATCAAACTCAATTCTATCTTTATATGACTCGGGAAGTCCACTTAGAAAAGGTTGAATCTTTACCTTATCATCCATGATATATTTGACATACCTTAGAAGCTCCAAGAATCTGTTCGCATATTCTTCCATAGTCATTTGTCCCAATTTCAGCTCATGGAACTCTTTGATTTTGTCATCATAGTACCTGTCAGAAAGGTACTTTTCTTGGAAGTATTTCTTGAATTGCTTCCACATAATCTTCCTTTCATTGATCCTCTTCACTTTCCTGATGTTATCCCACCATATAGATGCTCTTCCATTCAAGTTGAAGATGGCTACTCTTGCCTTCATATTTCCTTAATAGTCTTGGACTTGGAAATACTTCCTCATCCCAAGAAGCCAAGCTCCAGCTTCTTAACCAGATTTAACTTCACCATCAAAGGTAGGAGGTTTGGCCTTCTTAAATTCTCCATGAGAATAGTTCTTGGAAGACCTCTTCCTCTTGTTTCTATGAGATGAAGAGCTTGAACCTTCAAGTGATTCCTTAGATTCGGATGACTCACTAGAAGATATTTCTGGAGTGTATGTCCTATCTCTAGAAATCCTTCTTGAACTATGGGATCTCTTGTGGGAATTCCTCCTTGAGATACCCCCACTCCTTTCTTAATTTTCTGAATTCTGCCCATGGTTTATCTGCCTTTGAATGTCAGTCAAACTTTGAAGCATAGCCGCATTCAACTGATTTTGCTCCTCTTGGGCTCTAATCATCCTGTCATTGTTTGCTCTGCAACTCTGCAATTCCATCCTTAGGCTCCTCATGGTTTCTGCAATGTCTGGGGGAGTTGCTCAGTTTCTTCTACCATTAGATTCCGTCTCTGCATTGTCAACCTGTACATTCTCTCCCATTGCATCTTCCTCAACTTGATAAGGATCATGTGCATCCTCCATGATGATACTATTTTTTTTTTCTTGGTCCAACCAAGATCAAATACTTACCAACTACACTAGAATGAAATACCGATCCTTAACTGTCATTGATAGGATTCTGAATCTGCAAAAGTGCTTATAAACACATTTATTAGATTCATTACAGTCTTATAAAATCAAAACATAATCTTCATGTAACCTGGGAACAACCCATATTGACCATTTCTGTCAAACAAAAAAACTTATCACACTCAACAACATATGAGGGGGACGACAGAGGTCAAGGGGGATTCCCCCCTTATGGCTCACCACTGTAGGGCGGGTCGATGGCAGCACCCTCATTTTTTTTTTAAATCATTCGATTTCGTGCAATCTAGCGCATAAGATCAACTACAGTTTTTTATTTCAGGCACCCAGAAATCACCTGTGAAAAACACCGTGTTTACCCTGATTTGCATCCTTCAGAAGTTACCCAAATGGCTGTTGGCGCGTTCTACAGAACGATTTCCAAATCAACGGTTAAAATTGAAGCAAAGATCAAGATCAATGGCGGGGGTAATTTTCGCAAGAGGAAGAAGCGAGGACTATAACACATCTCAAATCGCCAAAATAACCGTTGAGATGTGGTTAGATAGTGGACAAGATCAACGACTTACATTGGAGCAGCAGGTGAGATCTATGGTGGAGGTAGGTCCCGTTGGGAGAAGAAGCATGGAGTATAATACACAACGTGACCGTTTGAGTATGGTTAAAGGGCAGAAAAGATCATCGGTTTAGATCGGAGCGACGAAAGATCAACAACCCCACATTAGTTCCGCATCCCAAATATGCATGCTAGGATGGATGGATAGGTGGTTGCGGAATCCTAAACCGCTCTCCACGTGGCGGCATCACAGGATTTCGCAAGTCGAAAGAGCGGTAAGGGAAACCGCCTTTGGCCATTGCGAAACCGCCTTTGCTCCATCCTTGCGGTCATCGTCCCGTACGGATATGATGTGGCCAGTCCACATCACACCTTATTTCCATGCAACTCCTCCATGTCACCCTTCCACCTAGCATAGGTGGGGTCCAACCAAAATTTTCCCAAATTTTAAAATTTCGGGTTTCATGCAAGGCTCTCATTGGTCCATGATGGGAAAAGTTTGAAATTGGTTTTTAGGCTTACTCCAAGCCAGTTAACTGTTGTTTTCAACATAACTTAACTTTGCACAACCATTTTGATCCTCTACCTGTAGATTGATATTTCTGGCCCATGCATCTCCGGTATTGCAACCAAGAGCTCGGATACTAATCTGTAATGTCCCCCTTATCCAATCCGACCATCGAGAGGGGACTTTGGCAAAACCTGGGCTCTAAAAATTCACCCCAAACCCATGATACGATTTCCAACAACATAGTGTGGGAATAAATGTAATTTAAGCATGCACAACAGAATTCAAAACAATTCTCACACATCTAATATGAAAATACATCAGCATAATATTACATGCATCAAATAAAAAAGTTCAGAATTAAACGCATAAGAGTAGTTATCTTTATCCAACACAAATCCAAGCAACTGGCTATGTAAGAGCGTTTTTCCACCCAACCATAGGCACTCAGTCTAGAATATTCTCTTTCTGTTGTTGAGGCCACCCCCAAGCTGGGCTATGAGGCCACCAGGGCGAAGGAAACACCTATAGGATTCTATCTCTCAGCCCCAAACCCATTCTTCTCTATGTGCTAGTCAAATTCTCATACAGATCTCTACAGGGGTCTCAATTATCCCTCACAGCGTTGTCTTACACAATTCCTACCTTACACAACACTCTTCTAGCTCAGGCATCCCCTTC
The DNA here is from genome assembly GCA_027924585.1 of Larix kaempferi. NCBI lineage: Eukaryota > Viridiplantae > Streptophyta > Pinopsida > Pinales > Pinaceae > Larix > Larix kaempferi. The sequence continues at coordinate 7,280,576 of BSBM01000008.1, forward strand.
ACCAATCCATGGTTCTCTTGGGCGATCCATCTTGTTGGGTGCTTCTAGTGCATGCATAGAAGATGTCCAATTTGATATGGATGCTATAAAACCACCTTTAGCCTTGATTTGTGACTTCACAAGCACCTACAAGCAATAGAATTCCATGGGTAAGGTTCCTAGCTTGCCCCTAACCTCTCTGCTCACCTACAACCAACTGTTTTCCCTTCCAAAAATACAACTCTGCCCTCTAATTCGAATTTTTGGGTTTAACACACAATCTACTAATTGACATGAACATCAATGGAGAGAACTCTACGTGGAGCAACAACTTGCATGAGAGAATGAGAATGGAATAATGAGCAAAAGAGTGTTGACTCCAAGGATATGAGGTGAGGGTGAATAGATAACTGACATGGCATCTGACTATAGAAGAAATAGGACTGTAGACAGCTGACATAAATGTCACAATCCCCATGCTCAATAACTACATGAAGTGACTTTTCCCACCAACCTCACATGTGCAATAAATAATTGGAAAATGGTAAAAAAAGGAGATAATTGGCTTATTTTCATCACATGACAGAATTTAGGCTGAGTTCCAAAGTCGACACATGGAAACATAGGATTGGGTTTCCCATAAGCCCCTTTCCTCTTCGCCTCTGGTGGAATCATAGCCCCTTTGGTTCTCTTTACACAACCATTGTTGGACCGTTCTATTAATTTCAACATAATATTTACATACATTTCGAATTAGGCATTAAAGCCATCATATGGTCCAAAATAGAAATATAACATCATACATGCCTAAACATTCACTAGTTGGGCCTTGGACTTGAGCTCCGCACTAGGAATTTGCACTAGAATATTTATGTCATTTACATAATATTGGATAAATACATTCCAAGTCAAAACTAGGGGTATTACAAGGCATCAGACAAGGAGATCCCTTATCCCCTATCTCTTCATCCTCCTTGCGGAAAGCCTGGGAAGAAGCATAAGAGCTGTAGTATCAGAAAACCATATTCATGGTATAAAAATTTGCAGGAAAGGAAACCCCCAGTAACACCTACAATTTGTGGATGACATGATGCTGATGGGGAAAGCCACAGTCACAGAAGAAAAAGCTTTGAAGGACATTCTTCACTCCTTTAGTGCAGCCTCAAGGATGACCATAAATAACCTCAAGTCGCAAATATTTTTCTTCAACACTCATATTCACACGCAAACCCATATTACAAGAATTTTGGGTTTTGAAAAGAGCTCCCTTCCATCCAAATTCCTTGGAGCCCCCCTGGTAGACTCTGCCATCAAAAACTCTTCCTGGAAAGACCTGCTGGATGCCTTGTAGCACAAACTGTCCTCCTAGACTTTCCAAGCCCTCAACTTCCCCAGCCAACTCATCCTCCTGAAATCTATCCTCCAGGCTATGCCTCTCTACCTTTTTTCGGTCATGGTGGCCCCTAAGTACATTCTCAAAGCCATCTGCAACCTTCAACAAAATTTTCTTTGGGGTGGCACCACTCAACACAAAAAGTGGGAGTTAGTGGTCTGGGAAAAACTTTGCACTCCAAAGCTATAAGGCGGTCTTGGACTCAGGGACCCTGTCACCTTGAATGAAGTTCTCTGCACTAAATTGCTCTGGAGATGCTGCATAGAGAATTCCACACCCTCGATGAATATTTGGATGCAAATATATGCATACAACATGCAACATCATGAGTTTATTCGGCATGACACCCTTCCGATTTGATCCCTCATTTGGAATTCGGCCTAGGCTCAAAGAGAGATGATTCACAAGCACAGCTTCTGGGAAGTTAGGGATGGTAATAGGGCACTATTCTGGGAGGATGCATGGAATCAGGTGCCACCCCTGCAACAGTTCAATGGCTTTGAAGAACCGCAGATACACACATATCAACAAGGCAAGCGCTTGATAACTCAATACCGGGAACCTCCTAACAACAGTGACACTTGGCGATCGTGGACTGTAGAAGGACATTGAAATTAGAACTTCAAAAATGAAGAAGGAAAATCCTTTTGGGAAACTCTCAACTCCAGAAAGATCTTAATCTCCGACAGGCCTGCAAAACTCAGGTGGCGCCATCAGTAGAAAGGATATTTCACAATCAAAGAGGCCTACAACTTATTACTTCCCACACCCCTCCTACCCAGAGACGGTTTGGAAAAATATATGGGATTGTCACTTGTGGACGAAAATCAAAACCTTCCTTTGGTTGGCTGCGAGGAAAAAAATCCTTACTTGGGACCAGCTTCTCCGACGGGGTTTTGGAGGACCATCTAACTGTGTTTTATGTAACCAACATGAGGAAAACCAAGAGCATCTGGTCAACAACTGCATCTTTTCCTCCACCCTTTGAGATTGGGGTGACTCTATCTTTCAATGCTCCAATAATCACAAGGAATATGTCATCTCCACTCTTTGCAATTGGTATTTGGAACCTTTCTCGAGTCCCATCTTGAACCGCATTTGGTTACTCTTCCCAGGATTCTCTCTCTGGAACATTTGGAAAGAGCGCAACATAATAATTTTCCAAGGCACCTCTCTTCCCCTGACTTGCATCCAAGATTGCATTCACTCCAACATTTAGGAGACATTGTTGTTGGAAACATGATCGGACTTGGATTTGATTTTTCTTCCCCAGGAAAGAATCATCTGGACATTTTCACTCTTAACTCTCTCCACACTCGATCTCCCCCCCCCCCTTCTTCCATCCGCATCCCCTCCTCTTGGACCCCACCGAATGACCCCCCCATCAAAATTAATTTTGATGGAGCCTCCAAAGGAAATCCAGGACCAAGTGATATCGGAGAAGTCTTTAGAAATGACACAGGAGAGATCATAAATATTTACAGAGAATACATAGGGAACACCACCAACAATGTGGTGGAACTGTCTGCTCTAAATACAAGACTAAAAATTCCCCGTAGATAAGGATGGACAGCTTTAACCATTGAAGGTGATTCACAAATCATCATCAACACAACTTGCAGACTTTAGTGCGGAACCAATTTAGCCAAGCTAGCCAAACATTGGCAACTGGAGTGGCTCAAGGAACAACTACAAGAACATATACATAACTTTCAAGTTCTCAACAAGAGCCATGTTCGCCACACGACCAACAAGCTAGCTGATCATCTAGCCAATCATGGAGTTGTCCCTGCTAATAAGAGTAACGACTCCCCCTGGCACAGCTTCGTGGAGAAACCACTCAGAAAACAGTTAAAGGACATAGCCACTCATGATTAGGCCCCTCCACCGCGAGTGCTAAATGTGGGCCATCCCACGAAGATCACAACCAACCCAGAGACGGGATAGGCACCTTCCACAGACAACCACGAGGCTAGGCACGTGCTTTCCCAAGCCTCCCAAGCGTCTGAGCCACAATGTTAAGGAACTCATGCGGAGTAACCGCCTCCCTGACTTGCATCATTCCCCCACCGCGGGTGATGACACAACGCCATCCCATGGAGGTAACTGCCATACAGGGGGCCAGAAACATGCCTTCCCAAGCCAGCCACGATGTCGGGCACATTCCTACCTAGGGAACCCACGCGTCCCATGCCACCCACGTGCCCAAGGTTGCATTATAACTTGGACTCGACCATTAGCTGCTCGTCTTATCTAGCGTGCACTCTGTCCAGTCTGCAGGCTACTGTCCGACTCAATGTAATGGCCATTACTCCCATGGAAGATGATGAGTGGGGAGGTAAATCAGCTCGCATTGCATCTGTTGGATGCAGAAAGAAGCGGGTTTATGGTTTCCAGTGCAACATGACTCGGCATAATTGTTCCAAAGGTGCTTGCCTCATAGCTCGATGCCGCACTCTCTGCAACTTGAAGCCCATTCTATGGTTTGGAAGCTCGGTCTCTAGTTGGATTGTTGTGTTTGTAGACATGCCACCCACCAAGAGAGCCTACACTCGACACACAGTCAAGCAGTCAAGACCCTCCCTTGGCCTGTTGAAGCGTTTCATGCACAGCGTCTTGGGGAAGGCACGCAGGTATAAAGAGGAAATTCCACAGAAGGCTTGGAACGAAATATATGAGGCAAAAGAGGATGCCCAGATTTACAAATATTGTCTCACCAAATCTGAGATACAAAGCAAGTTCGAGGCACTGGTTCCAGACCTGGGAAATACCAGGGGTCACACCACCTTGTACCAGAAAACCCTCGACTACCACTGGTTGTAGAAATCAGTTCTCGGAAAGACCCTTGCAGACAGAGGTGAAGCCCAAGAAGAAATCCTTCTTCCCCAGGATGAAATGGTTGGGTATCTGAAACAGATCATCTTCAATGAACAATAGATAGCCCAACGTCTCGACATTTCTCTCGCTAAGGAGCCTACTTCCCAGGATGGACCGACGGGTTCGAACCTTTAGCCAGATTTTGTTTAGCTCTTTTTTTTTTTGGTCTAGTTTTATCTTTATAGTCTCTGTTGCAGTTCTCTATTTCCAGTTTCATGGCATCTTGTTGTTAGTCTGTTAGTCTCAAACTCAAAACAACCTTGTTTCCCTATGAGGAATACTTCCCTTAATTTTGTACTTGGATCTGTTTTCTCAGCTATGAGAGGGCCCTTTAACACTCTATTTATTTTGATGAAGGAAATATAAGGATTCACTCTAAATTTAAAAAAAAAACTTCAGTTAAAGCACCAGTTAAATATATGCCTCAGTGATGAGCTTAGAATATATGTACTCTATAGCCCCCTTTATGCCACAAAAGCACAAGAAAGGATAAGGAAACACCTCTGTTTGTAGGGGAGAATGCATTTGTTTTTATTATTTAATGAAGTAAGTTTAGAGATTATTTTTCTTATGCTTAGAGCGTTTTATGTGCTAATTATATGAAAATAGGCATGCGTGAGCAGCGTGCAGGTGATCTGAAGAACAACAAGTAAATCAAGCTCAAGACTGAAGATCACGAGTGACTCAACGCTCACAGTTTCCTGATTTATAGAGAGAACTCCTGTTAAATAGGATCGGTGTTTACAATGTAGAGATAGCTTAGAATTAGGAATAAATAGGGACCTCTTGAATAGCAGGGGGTTCTATTGACATTTTGGAGAAACAATCTTCAACATATTTTGTATTCGAGACAGTTCTGTTTTAAGTTTTCTGAAACATGAAGTTATGATTTTGATAATGGAAGACCAACCTATTATTAATTCTGTGAGTTTATAAGTCTCTTTTCCTCCTGAAATACGTGTTGGGGAGGGGCCCCTCAATACGTAGATCAAGAGTCTCGTCTATCATTGCAGGTATTTCTCATGCGTTTTACTTATTGTTTCAATCTTTACCATGCGTGAAATTGCTTTGGCATTAGTTTAGACATCAGATTCCTATTTCAGTACAATCGATTTTATTCTGTAGTTGGATAATACTGCTTTCATAGTTCTGTAACGCACAGTCCGTAGTTCTGTGTGAGTCATCCGTGCATGTAGATTTTACATCCGAGTTTCAACACTTTTATACCATTTTCAGATAACAAGTTATATCTATGAGTTCATGCATATTGTCTTTATTTCAGTTTGATCACATAGAGTATTAGATATTTCAGTATTTGATTTGCATCTAATTTGAATAGAATGGGTTTAATCGCTTTCAGTATTTGATTTAGTAGACAGATTTACCAGTTTTTAGCATTTAATTCCTAGACCAAATTACCAGTTTTCAACATTTAATTCCTAGACCAAATTTCCAGTTTTCCAATATTTAATTCCTAGAATAAATCTATCAGTTGAACATTTCCAATTCATAGATTTACATGCTTTAATATTTCCTGCTTCTTAGTTTTGAGAACAATACTTCCTCTTTTCCTTAGAGCAGTCTTTAGGATACATTGAATCACTTAGAATGACACAGACCACCCTATAGTGCACATACAGTTCCTAGCATCTCTTAAGTTTGTACGCTCCCTGGTCGATAATTAAAGTATACTTCTGGTATAGCTACACTAATTAGGTAACCATTCCTGGAGTCCAACACTTTTTGGAACTGTTGCCAAGGAGGTGCTTAATCTATAGGAGACATCTAAAAAACACATAAAAATATCTACCATGAATGCCTCGACGAAGGAGGGATAGATTTGGACACTTTTTGCCTAACCACCCTACGAGCAACACCAGCTCTAAGCATTCTCAATTTGAATTCTTCAACTCTGATGAAGAAGCTGATTCCAGCTACGATCCACACCATGATAACTACTTTGCTACCTCTAGCTCAAACGGTACTATGGCAGAGGAAGAGGATGAACATAGAGAATTATTTACTTTTCCCATTAGTGTACCTCTTCGAGATGCCAAAATGAAGAATATTAACCTTAATAATCTGCCAAAATTTCATGGCTTAACTTCAGAAGACCTTGACACATTTTTATTTGAATTTGAGGTAGTTTGTAGGTCTTTTGGGTACACTACTGATGCACAAAAACTGAGACTCTTTCCTTCTACATTGAGGATCTACCACTTAGATGGTTCATGAGCCTGGAAGGGAACAATATTTTCACCTGGGACCAAATGAAACAATCCTTCCTGGAAAAATATAGAGACTACTGAAGGAAAAAGATACAAGAGATGAAATCTTTAGGATGCAACAAGGAGAAAGAGAATCCCTAGAAGACTATGCACAACGCTTTCAACTCAGCTACAAAAGAGCTAGTCACTGCACCCTAGATCAGGAATCATTGAAACTTGTCCTTCTTAGAGGAATCAAAGAATAAAATATAGAAGTCCTATAAACATATTAGGAGATGGGGATATATTCCAGAAAACCTATGATCAAATCCTACAAATCTTCAAGAATTATTTAAGGTCCAGAAAAGGTAAAACTGGGACATGGGATACAAATCCATTTACAAGAGGATCATCATCTTCGGGAACAAACCTCATAAAGTCTGATTTAGGAAATCTTCTTGATGATATGAAAACTGATATCCTTTAGTCCCTAGCAATTCAACTTGATGCAATCCAAACAAAGAAGAAATGGGATGAGATAAACCAAGCACTGGCGGTGTTTTTCCCACGTTGCAGAAAGAAACATGAAAAGGGACAGTGCACATTGAACAAAATAGAAATATGTGGCCTATGCACTGATGATATCTCTACTGATAAATTCCCTCTTCTACCATCATGCAAAGATTCCATTCAGGATCCCACATCTGAAGGTACTAGAGAACAACTTTGTTTTGTTAATCAAAGAAGAAACAATTTTGTTAGGCCATTCCATCCCAACAAGCAATCAAACTTTAACCAAGGAAGTAATCAACAAAATTGGAACCCCTCAGCTCCAACCACATGGCCAGCTGAAGCAGCTCCAAACCAGTGGATGCAAAGCCAAACACTGTATCATCAGTTATATTATACACAGCCTTATTCTCCCTACCCCCCCCCCCCATTTTCTCAGCTACCAATGAAGTATGGAAATCCATATCCTTATTCAACAAATTGGAGGGCTCCATCACAACAACCACTCCTCATGCTGCCCCCACAGAACCAACCACCTCCTAGACCACCCCCAATTACCGCCCAATCGGTTCCAAACCCAAACAACAACAGAGCAGTACAACAACAACCCTATAACACTAAGGTAGTGCAATTCCCTACATATGTCGTGGAGACACTCGAAATAAATTAAATTAATCTCAAATGTGGTAAAACATTACATAACACCCATCCACCAAATAATCAAGAACAAATAACACAACCTGAACCACAGCAGCCAGCTGAAACACACTCTCAGGAAGAAGAAAATCAACCACAAATACCAAACAGAACCCCCCCATTCCCTAAGAAACTCACCAGAAACACCAGAGAGGAAGAAGAAAACGATATCCTTAATGAGTTAAAGCATTTTAACATCCAAATCCCCATTTTACAAGCCATAAGAGATGTACCAATCTGTAATAAATTTATTAAGGAAAATTGCTTAAAACGACCTAGCAGAAGAAAGCGTGACCCACCAACTATAAACGTACTGGGCCAATTAACTGATTTAATGTTGGGTGTCATTGTCAACCCCAAATACCTTGACCCAGGCAGCCCATTCGTCAACGTAACCATTAACAACAGACGTATTGCAAGAAGTCTAATTGATTTAGGGGATGCAATCAATGTGATGACAAAGGACACAATGTTAGCCCTAGGACTCTAGTCGATTATCAGACCAACCAATACTGTGCTTCAGCTTGCTGACACATCAACTGTAAAACCTGAAGGAATGCTTGAGGATATCATTATCAACATAGAATCTTGGGAGTATCCAGCCGATTTCATAGTTATAGAGGTGAAAAGTAAACTTAGTGGATATCCAATAATCCTAGGAAGGCCATGGATAGCAACAACGAACGCCTATATAGGATGTAGATCTGGCAACATGAAAATCACCAGTGGGAAAGATAGAAATAAAATCACAATTTATCCTCCAATAAGAAAATCTACAGACATAGAATATCAAAATTGGACAGATGACTATAATGATATAAATGACCAAAGCATACAACCTGTTCTTACCATCGAAGCTTCCCTATCGCTAAAAGCTATTGATGAAGACAGTCATTTAGATAGATTTATTCAAAATGCATCTTCTAATCTTGATATTCTTGAAGATTTTTTTGAGACAGATCAACAATGGGAAGATAAAAATTCACCCCTCAACTCTGACAAAATGTGGGCAAAAGTGCTCTCACTCGAACAACAATCAACACATATCAAGACAGTTGAGATCATACCTGGAAAGACAATTAATATTAAATCCAATTTGGAGGCAGAACAAGAACAACAATTGATGAAGGTACTCTCGGAACACAACAAGGCTTTTGCATGGACATACAATGACATGAAGGTTATCCACCCATACATTTGCAAGCATTACATATATATCAAAGAAGGATTTGTACCCATTAGGCAACCCCAAATGAGGATGAGCGCATCATTAAAGGATATAGTCAAATTGGAATTACAGAAGTTATTGGATGCATGATTCATCTACCCAATCTCAGATAGTGAATGGGTCTCACCATTGGTAATTGTCCCTAAGAAGGGAGGAAAGTGGAGGATCTGTGTGGATTATAGAGAACTCAACAAGGAAACTAAAAGAGACCACTTCCCTCTAACATTCATTGACCAAGTATTGGACACACTGGCTGGAAATAAATTCTTCTAATTTTTAGATGGATTTAGTGGATACAACCAGATCCTAATCTACCTAGCTGATCAGGATAAAACCACATTTACATGCCCATGGGGCACTTATTCATACAGAGTGCTACCCTTTGGACTCTATAATGCCCCAACAACATTTCAAAGGGCCATTTTGAGCATATTCTTTGATTTTATCAATGATCATATGGAAGTCTACATGGATGATTTCACACCCTATGGCCAAAATTTTCATCACGCATTACAGCATCTTGAATTAGTCTTAAAAAAATGATTTGAAATGAGCTTATGTTTGAGCAATGATAAATGGAGAATGTTGATGCAAGAGGGCATAGTGCTGGGCCACCATATCTCATAAAGAGGCATTGAAGTTGATCAAGCAAAAGTCACAGTCATTAGGACACTTCCACCACCTGTCAAACAAAGAGATGTGTGAAGTTTCCTTGGGAAAACAGGATACTACAGAAGATTTATAGAAAGTTATAGCAAAATTGCTGCACCTATGTTTGCTCTTCTAACAAAAGATATAGAATTCATCTGGACCAAGCATTGTATGTTAGCATTTGACAACCTCAAAGAGAAGACAATCATAGACCCAATACTCCAAGGACCCAATTGGACACTACCATTCCACATACATTCTGATGCATCATATAAGGCCATTGGATCAGTCCTTGAGTAAGAAGAAGAAAAGAAACCATATGCCATATATTATATTAGCAAAAACTTGGCTGGAGCTGAACTCAATTATACAGTGACAGAAAAGGAATTTTTGGCTGTCATACATGCAATAAACAAATTCAGGCACTATATCACTGGATACCAAGTCTTTGTCCACACCAACCACTCAACAATAAGGTACCTTATGAATAAACCTAATACACGTGGTAGAATTATTAGATGGATTCTCCTCTTGCAAGAATTTGACATAACAATCCTAGATAAGCCAGGAAAACATAATGTGGTAGAAGATTTTCTATCTAGAATGACCCATGGACAGGACAGTGAGTTGGTAAATGATAACTTCCCTGATGAGCACCTCTTTGCAATCTCAACAAAAATCCCATGGTTTGCTGACACAGAAAACTACCTAGTATCTGGTAAATTTCCACAACATTACAACTACAAAGAGAAGTGCAGAATCATAAGACAAAGTGCAACTTACACATGGATAGAAGGGATGCTTTTTAAAAGAGGGCCAAACCAAATATTGAGAAGATGCGTCAGAGAAGATGAATTCCATGACATACTACATGCCACTCACAATGAGCCATGTGGAGGACATTATGCTACAAAGAGAACAACTTATAAAATTTTACAAACTAGATATTATTGGCCAACACTTCACAAGGACTCCTATGATTATGTATCACATTGTGATGATTGTCAACGAATGGGGAAGCCTACACAAAGAGAATAAATGCCTCTACATCCCGAAATATCTTTGGAAGCATTTGAGAAATGGGGATTTGATTTTGTTGGTCCATTTAACCCCCCATCAAATCAAAAAATCTATATTTTAGTATGCACTAACTACTTTACAAAGTGGGCAGAAGTGGCAGCACTTGCAACAGCAAATGAAACAAATGTCGAAATTTTTTTATAGAACAAATCTTCCACAGATTTGGAGTTCCAAGAGAGTTACTTTATGACCAAGGAACACAGTTTACATCCAACCTCATCGAGGACCTGCTTCGAAGAAACAATGTTAAACATCAAAGGCTCTCCTCCTACCACCCTCAAGTAAATGGTCAAGTTGAAGTGACAAATGGAGAACTTGAGAGAATTTGGACAAAGACAGTACAATTGCACAAAAGAGATTGGGCAGACAGATTGGGTGAAGCAGTTTGGGCTTATAACACAACATGGAAGACAACAACAGGCTTTACCCCATATGAGTTGGTATATGGAAAGAAAATAATGCTTCCCATTGAGTTTGAAATCAAAACATTGAGGATTGTATGCAATTTAAACATGGAACTTTCAGAAATTCAAGAGGAATGCATGCTACAGCTAAATCAGTTGGATGAGCACCGCCAACAAGCCCTTAGCCACACTGAAATAATTCAACAACAGAGGAAGAAGTGGCATGACAAAAACATTAAGCAGAAGCAATTCAAAGAAGGTGACTGGGAACTACTATATGACTCCAGGTTTCAAATTTTTCAAGGAAAACTCACCACCAGATGGCTTGGACCCTATATCATTGACACAGTCTATGACAATGGAGTGGTCAGATTTACAACAATTGATGAAACAAAATTCCCAATGTTGGTGAATGGACATAGACTCAAGCTATATAAGAAACCATAGTCCAGAGAGGAGTTCACACGAACACTCTATCAGCAAAATCTAATGCTGATAGAGACCATAGATAATCACTGATCACTGATTACTGTTAAAAAAAAGAGAGAGAAAAAAGAAAAAAAGAGAAAACAAAGGAGAGAAAAAAGAGAAAAAAATATATAAGAGAAAAAATAAAAATAAAAAGACAAGAAGAAAAAAAACACAAAAAATATATAAGAAAAAAATCATGAAAAAAAGAGATAAAAAAACAATAAAGAAATTCTAGAATCCGCTGAGGATTACATAAGGAGAGAAATCGATGAACTAGATCTATACCAATGCATATCTACGGCTGCAAACAAATCTCACAAAAGGAAGATATTTGATCTAAAAGGTTTACGACAAATGTTAAACATCGCGACAAATCAATTCAAGGAAGGAAATCTATGACCAAAAGCTCCTTCGCAGATTAAACATGCACGAATAAATGCACTTCTCAAATCAGCAAAGTCTTGGTACACTCCACATATGTCAACGGTGCATATCTGAGGAACAACTGAATCTACAGTCGTTACTCACTTGGTAGATACAACAAGCACGGGAAAATCACGATTTTAAAATTCGCGAAGTTTGGTAGGGACCGCAAGGTCTTTACGGTCAAGATGGGGATTGGAATTCGATCAACGGTTGACAATCAAATTTCAAGAGAGCCAGCAGAACAACCAATAAGCAAATTTCAGCAAATTCAATCAAGCGAGCCAACAAACAAACTTCAAGCGAGCTAGCAATCAAATTTCAAGTGAGCCAGCAAAAGAAAAGCAGGAAAATTTCAGCAACGCATAAATCAAATCAAGCAAGTTGGAAGAGCCATATAAAACAATGTTCAACACAATTAAAGATCAAATCAACCAAATTGCATAGACAATTATGCAAGCAAGTAAGACAAAATGCAAGAGAGCCAACAAAAATAAATCATACAAGGCGTAACTACTGACATGACAAAAATAACTACATACACAGATGAAATCTACTACGGAATCCCGTGCCCATGCAATCAAGCTCACATCATACAATCAAGTATACCAGCATAGCAGGTAATAACTGAACTCTTTGTTTTATTTTCAAATCAAATCATTCTCCCCACAAAACAATTATTTTTCAAGCTGAGGACAACTTTACCTTTTCGGCGACAGGGTTCAGGGTAACCTTATTGAGTCATGATGACCTACCTCAGCCATGTCAGGGAATGAAGACCTCTGTATCTCGCTACTATATCCCCTGATGATCAAAGCACCAATGCAACGTGAAATGATGTACAGGAATGCAATGAGCAATGATGAAAAGGAATGCATAAGACAACAAACATGATGCACAATAATGAGGATGAGTGCATAAAAATTGCAAAATAATACATCAGGATATGCAGGAAAGCCCAATTTAGCAATACAAGTTTCTCAGAAAGGAAAACTGGAAGTTGGACTCACCACTTAGTCAGCAAGCTTCCCACAAGCCAACGAATGACCCCAAACAAACGGGTAAGTCTTCCACCACTCAAAGATTTGTGATTTGTTGATTATATTAGCAAAACTCAAAAATGACAAAGGGATTCAAGAAGAGCGAGCCAGAAGACCATACACCGATATACGAAAATCCGCAGGTGCTGGCCATACTCTGCACAGTGGGATGGATGTTGTTTATCAGAGGATTGAGGGGATCCAATACAGAAGTAACCTTATAATTTGTTTGGAACTTGAAGCACATAAAGGATGAACAATATGTCACTTGGGTAAGGGGACTACGTATCGGGCTTGATGAGGAAGCAGTTGCAAGGTATACAGGATTTACCATGGGGCTACATTGGAGCAGATATGACAGGGAAGCTAACCAGAGGGTGAAAGCAACTTTCTTTGGACAGGGGGAAAGCTATGAGAAAGACACGAATGTGGTTAAAAGAAACACCATGCCTGCACCCTGGGACAAGGTAGCTTCCGTTGTCCCGAGATATATAACATGCACAGGGAGGCTCAGTTACATTCCGACTTTCCATTTCAAAATTTTGGAGCTCTTAATACATAGGGGCCATATTTCACCAAACAATAATATCAACATTCCAAGCTACCTTCTGTAGTCTCTATGGGAAATGAGCAAGAAGGTAGTTCAAGGGAAGGAGGATGCACTGGCTCACTAGAAGGTAGTGCAAGGGAAGGAGGATGCACTGGCGCACCATGGACTGATCATGTTAATTATTTGTGAAGAATTGAAGGTGTAGATTCTAGAGCTCTCGTGGGAGGAATTTGTGCTGGTCTCAACTGAAGACGTGGAAAGGATGAAAGGCACGCCTAATCCAATCATAACCCTGGCCTCTGGATCAAAATAAAAATAAACCCCCGCATCAGGATCTAAACGCAAAATCGACCTGGACAACGATAACGAGGTCATGGCTAACACTTTGCTCAGAATAAAGCATTCCAAGGATGCCTCTTGCCCAAAATCCGCTGAGGTCCCTGCCAGCAAGCAAGGGTCAAAACAACAGAGTAGAAGGTTGGCACAGCAAACCAAAGCCAAGCATACAAAGAAGGAAGAAAAAGAGGCTAGCCCCGTAATACAAGACCTATCTGACTTTGAATATTTCGTGGCAGAACAGGATGACCCTTCTATACCTGTAGAAGAAGATTCCTTCTAGTGGAACCCTGCAGATGAAAATGTAAACAGTGGAATCAATGACCAGCTAACTAAGGCATTGGCAGAACTAGAAAAAGTCAGAGAAGAGCTGGTTGCCTTAAAAATTGAAGCAAAACGCCACAAAAGCCAGCCAGTTTCACCAGCATCTCCACCATTCATACATGAAAAGACCCAAATATTAAATATGCAAGATGCAGGGGAATTGAAGTTGGTGGAGTAGCAAAATTCAGCACTAAAAGAAAAATTGGGCCAAGCCCAGGAGTAATTGGCTTAGAGAGATCGGAAAATCCTACAGTTGGAGGATACCTTGGCCACCACTGAAGAACTTTACGAAGATATATTGGGGCTCAGACCACCATCCATGGTATACAATGTGTACCTAAGAGAGAAATGAGGCAAGTTATAGCTACAGAGGTTGAAGCAAGGCCTACCTTTGGAATTAACCACTCCAAAGGAGTTTGTAGACACCTCTCTTGGTTACACAGAATTAGAAAAATATCAATTATGTGAATTCTTCCTACATAATTTTGTAGTACCGAACTCACCCAATTGGTCGCCAAATCCCTACATGGGTGACTTCCAATTAAGAGTACTATGCTCTTGTATGAACCATGAAATATAGAGAGCCCAAGATGATCATCTCTACCTTTCTTAAGAATGGCATAACCCGGTGTGGATCAGAGCTGAGGCAACTCATCCTGAGAAAGTAATCCAAGAGCACCGTGCCATCACCTCCGATGAAGATTTGTTTCCCATACTTCTTGAAAAACAACAGGAAGCAGTCTTGCATTTTGACCCCACCACTCAATGCACCTACAAAGAAGTTCAGGAATCCATCGGTGAGAGGTGGACAGGAATCTCACAAGATTTGAAAAAGAGGGAGCCTCACTCACCCCTTAGGCTGGAAATTACACTCACTAGAGCCAAGTTTTATAGAGAATCTTGGATAAAGAAATAGCTCAAGTGGATAGGCATGAAATTGAGCCCTCCATTCTTTCCCCCTCTGACTATTAAAGAGCAGATTGATGAAGAGGAGGAAAGAAGAGCATGGGCTAGGGAAGATCAGACTCAAGGGTATTATAGATAGGCATGAGCCCCTCGAGTGGTTTCTTGGGATATCAGGGAGGTTGTCATGAAACAGTATGTGTCACCCAAGGATGGGTGACTTATTCAATTCCGGGGGAGATGATGAGCTCAAAATATAGGTACTCTATATCCCCCTTTATGCCACAAAAGCACAAGAAAGGATAAGGAAATACCTCTGTTTGTAGGGGAGAATGCATTTATTTTGATTATTTAATGAAGTAAGTTTAGAAATTATTTTTCTTATGCTTAGAGTGTTTTATGTGCTAATTATATGAAAATAGGCGTGTGTGAGCAGCGCGCAGGTGATTTGAAGAACAACAAGTAAATCAAGCTCAAGACTGAAGATCACGAGTGACTAGATGCTCACATTTTCCTGATTTATATAGAGAACTCCTTGTTGGCGTAAGTAACTGATCTAGAGGTTTTCCAATATAGACCCAGGTTCTTTGCGGTTTTAGCTTTAACCAACAAAACCCCTTTTCACCGGCCCTTTTGGCAACAACCTGCGTGCAGGTTGAGGTCTCACCCGAGGTGAAGCTATGGGGGTGCTGCAGAATCAAGTTTCTACAACAAGGTGATGAGTTGACTGGACAAACCCACTGCGCAGCACGCTATGGACTCATGCTGCGACTGAGGGATGCGCAATGACTATCCTCGTCACGGGTTGATACTTCTTCAATTGGCAAGCTGCGCACCCAACGCATCCACGGATCGCGCAGGTCGACCTTACTCGTTCGATGGAACAATGCAACAAACTTATGCACCTCCACTTTGATGGAAATCATGTTAAGGGTTTACTTGGTACTTATTCCTTTTATTAATACCAGTGATTATTAAACCTTATACTTGGTGTAATCAAACAAGCTATCAGTCCTGCGCCCTTCCAATATTACACATTAACATAATTACATAACCATTCGTTACTTGCATACATGTCTATCAACGACTGATACATTCACTTACTTAGAACAACTCACATTCATCAATCATCCATTCATCAAACACTTAACATATTATCCCCGTTCTCCTCCTACGGTCAATACATATAAAAGCATTAACCAACCAACTGATAATTGAGAATTCAAACATACACAGTAAGCAAACAGACAGAACAAAGCACAAACATATAGAAAATCTCACTACACAAGAGTTAACGTGGTTCACCCCCCGGATGGAGGCTACGTCCACAAGAACGGTTGTTAATATTGATATTTTTGGGAAGGGTACAACCATTCTTGGTCTGCACACTCAGCTGCAGACTCTCTTCTCTCTCATATAGGTCTCTGCGCACATAGCTGCAGAGCCTTTACAATGGTTTTTGCTCAAAGTCTAACAATATTCCAAAATGAAGAGTAACCCTTCCCTATACAAAAATGCCTTATTTATAGATCATGCCCGTAGGTCATGTCTTTACAATTCATAGGAAAAACCCTTAGGTTTCCAAAACATGGCATGGATAACTGCCAGCCTAATTGTCGCCGTCGACAGCTTATTCCGCCTACTTCAGGCCGTCCTGCAGGGCCACTCTTGGCTCGCACGCTCCTCTGACAGCCGTAGTCCTCAAAACAGTTACAACTACATAGTGACCTGTCTCTTTCTGCCTTTTTCGCTTGCCCATCTCTGTCAACGTAGTGGCCTAGCTTCTCAATTGCTTGCCGCCACTATTCCAAATAGGTCGCTTTCTCCTTCCTTCATCCGACTCTTTGCCAAAAATAGGTCGCTTCCTCATCTGACCTTTTCTTCTATTTCCTTACCAAAACTTGCTACTGCGCATCAGCATGGCTGCGCAACTAAATATGACCAACAAGCTACGCACTCAACAATATCATGCTTTTCTACTGCGGAGCTCAAAATTGTGTTTCAACAAAATTGGTACCCACTTGGGCCACGCCCAACAGGCCCCTAACACTTACTTGTGGCTCGTCCCGAGCCACTCTAGTCCAGTTGCTCCATCTGTGCTTCTTTTGACATTCCTGCCCGCGCAGTGAATTCTTCAACTGTCTTGCTCAGCTGTGCAACTACCTATTTCACTTCCTACTCACACTCCTTTACTTTGTCAAGCCTTTCCTGTGAAGCAGGTTTTGAAGTTTCTTCCTTGATATGATTTTCGATGTCCGAAGTTCTTGCAGTTTTGTTTCAATGTCATCGGTCAAGGTAAGTGCTTCTTCCATTAGTGCCTATACTCTTGCAGAGGTTTCAGCCTCCTTCATCCTTAAGGTCTCGAGTTCCCTCCTTAATTGCTTGGTTTGCTCGAAGGCTGCCCTTTTTTGACGGACCAGAAAGTCCTTCATGGACGCATCTATGGCATCCAATTCTTGTTGCTTTTCGTTTCTTTCTTCGTGGATACTGTGAAACTCTGGACTTTCTTGTAGTATGCTCCACACATTGGAGATGTCATTTGCCAAAATATGACATTGTGCTACTGCTGCGTAGATACTCTACAGTGAAGCCCTTATTTCTTCTGCTCTTGTTTATTCTTCTTGCCTCTTTGTGTCCACTAGTTGCCGTGCTGCTAGCTCTGCTATTTCTGCCTGGTGGGTAGCCTTCATCCTTTCAACTTCATCCTTGTGGCAGATTTTCAACTCCCTCATATGTTCTTGTAAACTGTTCATAGCAACACCTATCTGTAGGATGATTGCCTCTATTTCCAGTTCTTCTTTGACTGTGGGGAGCTTTGCGCAGATAGGAGACACTGCTCCTCTGATCCTGCGCTCGGTTCCCTGCGTGTGCTGAAGCTCCCTTTCCTTCTGCTAGCATTCTCCTTGTATTCATATGTAATTCTCTTCGTGTTGCAGACACTGATTGTGGGAGAATATGTCCCGCTCATGCATTTCATGTGAGATCTGGGTGTGAAAGTGGTGCAGCCATTCTGCTGGGCTCATGGCTATGTTTAGTTCTAACTGCTGCAGTTGTGTCACAGTCTCTATCATTTCATTTGTGGGAAATAGAATGGACGCAGACGCAATCTTGACGATGCGTGCCTGCATTGTGAAGTTGGGTGTTCTGCGCATCGTGTCACTTGGTTCCCCTATTTGGTTATGTCGGTCGGTCTCCCGAGCAAAGTTGCAGTGGACTTGCTCCATCCTCAAGACCAAACTAGTCAGCTTGTCAATGCTGTTGCGGACCTATGCTTGATCTGACTCTTCCCGTCTTCATGTAAAGCCAGGGAAATCTTCTAGGTGCACAGCTATCTGTGATGCTATCATCTAATAGTCATCATCGTGCAAGATTCTATCCAATGGTTGTTTCTTGGCTTTAACCTTCTTCTTCGACGGTGGCTTCTCAAGGCTTCCAGTTCCCAGATCTTTCCTCTTGTCTCCAACTTGTGTTTCTTTTGTTGTTCCGCCTGCTTCCTGCGTAGGCTTCAAAGTCGAAGCACTTTGAACTTATGCATCCTCTTTGCAGTCTTCTTCTTCTTCTTCATCTGATGGGGTGATGAGCGATTCTGGTGCATGCTCCTTCCATTCATCGGGCCATTCTTCAACAATGAGCTCAATCATTGGGAATCCTAGCTGGTATTGTCCCTCAAACCATTTTTCTGCATTCAGGCGCGGCTGAATAAAAATTGAATGAAGCTCGGCTTCAAAAAGCAAGAACGGTTTGTACTAGGTGGTCACTTCTCGCATGATTCTCGGGGTCTTTTCAATCACGGTGCGCAGCTACTCGAGCAAAGTGAAGAATTGTAGGTTATTAACCCACTGCTTCTCCAGATTGGTAGAGGACCACATGTTTGCAAACCGCACTGCGCGGAAATCATCCTGCACTACTGGTAGGCCGCACTGATAGTTGGGTTCTCTCCATCCCACGAAGGTGATGAGGACTAGTATCCAATTAAAGTAAAAGGGAAGCCCCTTATCCTGGACATCCTCGATGTCTAATAATAGCTCATTCAGCAAGAAGTTTGCCCAATTGTATTCATGGCCATCCATAGCTTTTGCAGCTAATGTGACAACCGAAGTTGATACTTGCGCAGGTCTGGATTTCCGTAGAAGTCATCCTACCAGCAGCTGAATTTCGAACCGCAGAGGTCCAATTGCAATGGGGTCTGTTTCATACCCCCTGGTTCCTCTGGACATGTTAAATGTGCTCTTGATGTTTGCAGCGAGTTCTTGATCATCTTTCTTGCCCACAAACTCTTTGGAAGGGTCGTCACCCTTCTTGCTTAACCCTGTGATCCTAGTGATGAGATCCACAGTAATATTGACTTTGAAATCTAACCAGATATATCCCTGGTGCATGAAAGAAAGTAGGGTATGCATGTAACATCCCGGAAAAATCACAAAATTTTAAAACTTTTCTACGTGAAAATAAATTCTATTTAATAATGCGGAAATAGAACAATGCCTGAAATGTTATCTATATTTAGTTGTGCTGCTATACATCTCTTTTGTTGTTGTTTACGAAAGTTGATACCACTGTTTGACTAATGTACTTTTGTTTGGTTGATGAAGGGGTCCTTCGGACGCCCCAAGGCTTACTTAGCATTCGTGCTAAAGCATGTGAATTCATACTTGTGACAGATTGACAGGTAAGAGATAAAAGTTGCGAAAGGAATCAAAAGTTTATCAAGAAGATCTAGAATGTTCGTATCACAGAGTTGTACCCAGAATTATTTGTTTCCATCATGCTTTATGTATGTAACAGCCTACCTTCTACCTCCGTGGCAATTTGTGGAAGTTCCAACTACAACTGTTTGTTAACTTATTTTAAGGTCTATAACCTGCGATGATAATATGATCTGAAATGTTTCTCTTTCTTCAAGCATTATAAAGTATATAAGTGTATGTCTACAATCGTTCAAAAATTATTTCTCTAAGGTCTGTTTTAAAGTGTTTACAATATTACTATCCAATCCTTGCAAGAATAGAGTTGTTGGCATTTTTAACCACTATCACATTTATATAATGTGAGTGGTGTGCCTTGTAATACCCTACGTAGTACTTACATGATACTATATACACATTATGTTTTCCATTGTATAGCCCACTCTTTAATTCTTAATGACTAACTTGCAATTAATATGAATTATATGCAAATCCTATTATCTATGTGCAAACAATGTGCATTGTGTAAAGGTATGTTAATATGGCACCATGGGATACTATGCTATCTATTTGATAACATACAATATGCAAATAGATACAAGTGATTTACAAACTATGTACAAATATTATGGATTAAATGCAGTATTGAAATGCTAACCAAGTATTATATTGGTATGTGTAATTTCATGGTCTAACATATAGTCTTGATGAGATCTATATTGAATTATATGCATTCTACGTGGCCTATGTAAATACCTCCAACCCTTAACTAAATGCTACAAGAGTAATGAGTCTCGACCTTACCATAAACGTAATCCTATTGTATTAACTCTTGATGTGAACGTTAATGTGCATTACAGGATGGTGGAGGTAA
The DNA here is from genome assembly GCA_027924585.1 of Larix kaempferi. NCBI lineage: Eukaryota > Viridiplantae > Streptophyta > Pinopsida > Pinales > Pinaceae > Larix > Larix kaempferi. The sequence continues at coordinate 7,301,207 of BSBM01000008.1, forward strand.
TGTCTCCTGTGCATTGAATGCACACAACTAACAAGAAAATAGTGGAAGTCTACCGTGGATAGCATGTTGTAATTAGTTCACGTGAATGCGTCTTAGTGTAACCTCGGAGTGTTGAGTTGTAACTCGTTGATGCTTTGAACACTAGTGATCAGGCTCCACCGTGGCTGTGATAGTAATGGCTTAATAAATGTGATGGTAGGTTGGTGATTTCGTAGATCTCACCAATGATCTACACCGTTGATATTGGCAGGGATTTAAATGCTGTGGTTAAACCCTACCTTGCTGTATTTGATGAGTTTTAATGTGTTAGAGTCATTTGGTGGTGGTGGTTTTGTGCGGCCGACAGGATGCTAGTTTTTAGCCTTGATGTTCTTCCCCAAAGAGGCGTAGTTTCCTGAGTTTTGAACTCGTGATCTCTGATAATATGGAGCCGAGCTTTATCTATTTTATACAATGTTGAAGATTGTTGTTATCCATCTTAGAATTTATCTTTTAGGTGGATTCGATACTTGACTTGTTTGAGGGTTTGTTTAGTTTGATATTGGGTTTGTAATGTATGGTCAGAGGACCTTGCTACCTCTTCTCGGTGTTGTTTCACTGTATCGAATAAGTGTTGGCTCAACTTCACTGGCATTCATCGATACAAGGGTTTGGTTGCAACTACCTCAGGCTTGGCGTTGAAGCTACTACAACTTTCAATCTCATGGTAATGTGTTCGAACTCCTCTTGTAACTTTCATATTCGATCTTTAAGTGTTTGTTCAAACTGAGTCTTCATTCTTTGATAAGATAATGGTTTTAACCACCATCATGATGTTGTTGTTGTAGGGTAACAACTTGTTGGTTATGCTACAGTTTGGTGTCGTAGGTTGGCTACAGCTATACCCAACCGGTAAGCCTCGGCAATGTCTTGAGACCCTGTGTAGATGAGATGGTTGATTGTTTAGTGTTCTGTCTGTTGTATTATATAACTCAGAGAGTTTTGTAGATAAAGGTTTTTGTATGCTGTTTAAAAGTATGGGGAGGATGTGCCTCGACCCATAAGGCAACGGCCGTTCTTGCAATGGTTTTATAAACAACGGTTTTACCCTCAGACTTGAATAGAGTACCTCAAGGTGTTTCACGACTACTATTATCATTTTTCTTTGTATAAGACTAAGGTTAAAAATATCAGTGTTTAAAGTCTATAAAACAATGCGTTTGTTTGCTACAGACTAGATAACTTGTATCTAGGTTTGGCCTATGGCCTGTATGAAGTTTTGTTTTATATTATAAATCTGATCCCACGTTTAGGGTTTGACCTGCGAACAAGATCTCTAACTCATCGATGATATGAGAATAAGCAATGTATTTGGCAACCTTTGTGTTTATATAGGTTATCGATTGATGAGTGAATGTTTTTCTGAAACTGTAATATGACTGTTTGTTTTTAAAGGAATAATATATAAATGTAATTGTTGACAAGGCTTACAGCCTATATATGCTTCATTTTGTTTCTAAGTTGTTATTGTGTCTTAAACGAATAGAGAAGTGTTTCCTGTGCTAGGGTTTAGCCCTTGATTTGAAAATAAAAAGCTTTAACTAAGCTCTATGATGATCTCTCAGCATAGACTTGTGTTCACTAAATTGTTTGTAAATCTCCTACGATTGTTTTGTTAACTCAATCCTAACTAGTCGATCTATAGTCATGTCTATTGTGTATTCGTTGACTCTGCTTATACAGGAATTGTAATGTCTAAAAACCTTCGAACTGGTAATGAAATAATTATCTCGATCTACATGCATGTTTATGGTGAATGTTTGGTTCTTGTCTTTATTCTTGTTGTGGTAATGGCATTTGAGTCTATCTGTCATGATACTTCTGTTTAAAAAGATTTGTAAAACGTTGGCTAAAACTCCGAGAAGAATTAACAATGTTTTATGGTTATAAAATAACTGGTAATGGTTTAAAAATAACATAAGCAAACCCTAGATTTGTAATATGTTACTTCTTATTTGTTTATCTGTTCTATAAGTAATAATAATAGCAAATTGTGGTTATTCTTGGAAATAAACGTGTAAGAAACAAAAATGTAAAGAATAGAAATGATTTCTTTAACCAGTATGAACTTTGTTATTTCTATGGAAAAGATTTACTATTGTGATGGAAGGAATGAAAACAAGAATTGTACTGTTAGTCAAATGCAGTAGACAATACTAAATAATTATTAGCAATTAATTTACAGAACATATAAAATAGTACATTCATCACCATGGCAGCATGCCTATCTTATCTTATCGATCTTAATCTGTTTCTGTACTGGAGTACGATGCTATTCCTTTTTGCATGGGAAAAAATACAGAAATTATATTTATTCAATCGCTTCTTATTCATATAGAATTATTAATTTGCACAAGAACTGAAATAAATTTATTAAATAAACAGGGAAAGTTAAAAAACAACAGAACTGTAAATATACCAAATAGATAAAAGAACTTGAAATAAATTAGATAAGACAAATAGAACCTGTAATTGACGATAGGCCGACAAACACCCAAGGAGGCCTGTTCCTGTCAACCTGCTTCAGAAGAAGTAGCTCGACTACTGACTTCTAATGAACCCCCGAGCATGCTTACTGATCCAGTAAGTGGGTGGAATTTGTGTAGAAGCAAGGCACTCAAATATACCTTCTCCACTCGGTATCAACCTCCTGAAAAATACCTTCTCCACTCAGCATCAACCTCCTGAACTCAATAAGAGTTTGGCAGACACACAACATGATCAACAACAGCATATCCCCTCATCAAATCTCTTGGGTGCAAACACAGCAAAACCCCAAGTTAAATTTCCTCGTCAAGAAAAGTGATGAACCTCAATTCAATATTTGATGGCTATTATATAGACTGCCTAGGTCTTTTAGTGGTCAGTTTAGAATAAATAACCTCAAGCTACAGTCCCATCTTTCAGGGCACTATGACCATATTTCAAGGGAGTTGTCCCATACCAACAGCTAGTTAGTTTCATCATGATGGTGCCACTTGTCCATTGCCTTCTACCCTAGATTCCATTCCACCTAGTGGATCAGTAACCACTCTTTCAACAGTCCTCTTAGGTGTTTGTCTCCTATTTTATTTATTAAATAATAATATATTGTGCAAATTATAGTCATCCTTGGACACCTGTCCAATAAAAACTTTACAATAAAAGTTATCATAATGTTTCTAAACAAAAAATGTTTTTCCAATTGAAAGGGTATGTTACAACGCATCACAACTTTATATTCCTTGCTGCGCCCAAAATGTGGGATGCGCAACAGGTTAAGCAGGCCGGCCTGGTGTAGTGGCACTGCCCAATCCATAGGCACAATCTCTGGCTTGTTTGTGGTCAGATTGTCGACACTGCACATATATTGATCAACCTGCAGATGGGGAAATTGCTCAGCATCCTGCATATTGAAATCAGTCAGCTTGCATTCCATGATCCTTCCCAGTAGATCATCTCTCTGTGTCACGCACTTTGGTATTGGTGGCATTGGAACTTCATAGCGTGGGTTCTTTTGTAGTTGCAGCGCTGGGACATCAGCCTTCCTGGTCCTGACATACTCGGGAATAACCCATACTTATGGAGGTGGGTTCCCTTGCGGAACCTTCTTAGGAGTAGCCTATGCCTCTAGTTTCTGCAGCGCTTCCATCGGCTGCTTATCCTTCTTTTATTGTTGCTTCACCTGGCTCGGCTTCGAGCTCTAAGATGGGGTAGGATTCTCTGCTGAGGCTTTCTTCTGTGTATGCTTCATGACTCCACTAATGCTAGAACGTTTGAATGCACCCAAGATCTCTTCTAAGTTTGGCTCATCAGACATAAATGCAACGAAAATCAGTACTCTCGCTACTTCGACTCTTAGGCTCTTCACACTTGTTAAAATTTGAATTTCATGGTAAATTTCCATAAGGACAAGTGTATGGGTATTTATAGGGCATGCCCGGATGTTACGGTCATTAATGAATCACCCGGGAAATAAATGTTACAGTAACTTTAGCAAATCCCGTCGAGATCTGTGTTTAATCCGATATTGAATGCACCGGGAATGGCTAGATTAGGCATTAAGCGCCAGTCTCGTGGGATTAGATTCCTCTAGGTCATTGATCTCTTTCCGCCGTTCTTTATGTCGTGTCATGTATACTTTCTTTAATTGGTGGGGTAGGCTGGCAGTGCCAGGCTGTCTAACAGTTGATTAAACTTTAATTGCCAAATCTGTCGAGCAGATCCTGTTATGACCTCGGTCAGTTCAGCCTTTACGCTACCCAACTGGATAGGGTTTTCCATAAATGTGTGATCTGGCTGGCGGCATGCTTTTGATTAACGGTTTAATACCCTGTTGACAACTGTTGCGGTCATCTTTTCTTGTTCTGACCTGCTGTTAGTTTTGAGTTTTACGGCGCGGATTTCTCATGCTTATGTTTTCCTGTGCTGCGCGCCTTCAATTGCACTATTCAACTCAGCGTAGCTATTCCTTTCCCTGTTAGGAGCAAAAAAAAAACTTTTTTTTTTTTTGGCACACAACTTCAGCATTGCTGTGCGGTACATCTTCCCGGATCATACAGGACTTTGCAAAGCAGGGCTATCACGGTAAAGATTTAGTCTACTTCCATTTATCAAACTCGTCAAGGTGTCTCCAGCTAAAGTGGCCAACTAAACTATGCCACAGTTAGTAACATGAATGACAGTATATGGACCAAGCCAATGCATCTTAAATTTTCCAGGAAACTTCATAAACTTGCTATCATATAGGAGGACTAGATCACCTACCTGGAAGCACTTGTTCTTGATATGGCAGTCATGCCATGATTTTTCGCGTTACTTTTGTACTTGTTTGTGGAAGCCTACGACGAAGTGATCTTCCTCTAGACCAACCAAGTGTAGTAGCCTTTCTTCTAGATCTGCGTGGTTTTCCATGCCTGTAAACGCAACTATTTTGAAGCTAGGAATGATGTACTCCATTGGAATTATTGCTTCTTGTCCATAGGCCAACCTGAAAGGGGTATGGCCAGTTAGTTTCTTGAATGTAGTCCTGTATTCCCATAATACAGATGAAATGTGCACGTCCCAATTGTCCCGATTAACGTTGCATATCTTGGTTAGCGCATTCTCCAATACTTTGTTAAATGCTCCAACAATCCCATTCGCCTGTGGATGATATGGCATGCTGCACTGATGATGAATGTAGAATTCTTTGGTCAAAGCTTCAATAGTTTTATTCAAAAAGTGAGTTCCCTGATCACTCATCAAAATCTTGGGGCATCCAAACCTTGTCAGAATGTTCTCATAAATAAACTCGGCAGCTGTAGCTGCACTACAATATTTTACTGGCTTTGCTTCTGCCCATCCAGTGAGGTAATTAGTAGCAGTAATGATGTACCTCGCGCCAGTTCTCTTCCTTGGTGGGTTAATGGGACCCACAAAATCAATAGCCCATTTCTCAAATGTCTACAATGTTAACTGTGGATTTAATGGCATTTCATCCCTGCGCGACGGTTTTCCTGTCCTTTGACACACATCGTAGGTCTGGCAATGTTGCTTTGAATCTTTATGAATTGTAGGCCACCATAGACCTGCGCGCAATATCTTTTGCGTGGTAGCTCTTCCTGCATAATGGCCTCCTGTGACTCTTGAATGTGTATCGACCAGTATGAATGGTTTCTCATGCTCTAATACACATTTGCGCAGTACTTCATCTGGTCCCAACTTGTATAGCTGACTTGTGATTATAGTGAAGTCTGCTGTGCGCACTACAAGCTGTTTCTTTTGCTGCGTAGTGAACTCTATGGGTGTGAACCCAGTAGTCAGAAAGTCAATGGTGTCCTTATAATAATCATTGGAAACTTGTATAGCAAACAACTATGCGTTAGGCAAATTGTCCTCCAGATTCGTAGGTTCCTCTCCGGACTCAATTCTTGATAGATGATCAGGTTCCAAATTCAACCTGCCTAGCTTAACAACAATTTCAAATCATACTCCTGAAAGAGTAGTAACCATCGGCATATGCGCCCCCCTAACACTAGCTTGTTGACCAAGTATTTCAAATCAGAATGGTCAGTGAACATAGAAAAATGCACACCAAGCAAGTAATGTATGAACTTCTGCAGTGCGTAGACCATGGCAAGTCCTTCTCTTTCAATAGTGGTGTAATTCTTCTCAGCAGAAGAAAATTTTCTACTGGAAAATGCAATGGGATGATCAATACCTCCCTCTCCCTGTTGAGCAAGAACAATTCCCAATGCTATGCATGAAGCATCCACATGGACGTGAAATGGCTTCTCCCAATCTGGGAAAACTAGGATCGACGCAGTGACCATATGAATGACGCATCTTTATTTAATAACTTCTCCATAGCTATGGTTATCTGTGCATACCCCTTGATGAATTTCCTGTAATATTCGGTATGCCCTAGGACAGTGTGCAACTACTTAATTGAATTGGGTGTAGGCAAGTTTACAATGATTGTGATCTTGGCAGGATCTACCATCAAGCCCTGTTTGCACACAATGTGTCCCAACGGAGTTCCATAGGGAACATAGAAAACACATTTCTTCAGATTCAATGAGATTTGATGCTGCCTGCATTTTTCTAACATCATCCTGAGGTTTGCGGCATGGTTCTTCAACAAACCAAATATAGTCCAATCATCAAAGTGTGAAGTCTTTAAATGCTGCGACGACCACTCTAGAAAATATGGTAGGTGCGTTCTTCAAACCGAAAGGCATCACGGTGTATTGGAACGACCCCCATTCCATGACAAAAGTAGTCTTGTGCATATCTGTTGGATCAATCCTGATCTTATGATAGCCAGAGAATCCATCAGTAAAAGAATATGCCTCATTCCCTCCAACATCATCTAGCACTTCATCTATAAAAGGTGTAGGAAATGGGTCATGCATGGAAGCATCGTTCAGCTTTCTAAGATCCACACAGATCCTGATTTCACCCTTTGTTTTCTTATCTTGGATAACCATCGGTCTTATCCACTCAGATTCTTCAATTGGCTCAATGATTCCTGCATCGAGCATCTCATCGAGTTCTTCCTTAACTCGTTCTTTGTAGCGTGGGTTCAGTCTATATGGTATTTGTTTCATAGGCTTCGCGCCAGGATTAAGAGGAATTTTCATCACTCCTAACTCTCCCAAAATGCATTTCATCTCTCTAAACTTGGTCAGGAATAAATCTCGATATTCTTGTAGTTTACCCGTGACCTCCTCAACTGTATCTTCATCCCAATAATCTCCAATAGTTGCGAACCTTGGCTCTTTGCTGGTGCCAATGTTTACTTTTCTTGTTTTGATAGGTCCACTCATATTTGGAATTTCCAGTGGAGGTCCTTCTACCTCGCGGGAGCCCTCTGACTCAGGTATTTATATATTACGCGGGTCCTCCTCATCACTATCTACTTTATACTCGGGTTCTCCATCGATGTGATAACAATCAAGGGCAGGTACACTATTAGCTCCAAAGAATTCTTCTAGGGTCATATTTCCCTGAGTGTGGTTTGGTGCGAATATTTTTTCCTTAATAACCTGTAATGCATCATTGATGCTCAGATGTTCATCTTCGAAACTGAAATCCTGTTGGAAGCTCACAGTTAGAATAGACTGGTCCACTGTGCCTCTGCGTAGATCCAGGTCTAGGTACCACTTCTTTGGAATTGGTTCTTCCAGTGTGTGTGCAAACAGATGCACCCATTTTGTTTGTGGCCTTTCCCTCCATGCTTCTGAACAAGCCTGAATGTGTTCTCTTGGATCCGTCTATCCATTGTATTTCTTGAATGATAGGGTGACCTTATCAACAAACTGGATTTGCATCTTAATTCTGCACTGATCCCATGTTGTCAGTGTCTACTTATGCACGACCCACCCACGATCCCATGTTGTAGTATATTCATTGATAAAAGAATAAACATTAGAGAAACCATCATAACCGGGGATTGGGCTTACCTCCTTTCCAATCCAGCGCAATGAATTTGTGATCCGCGCGCATTTCCTGGCATATACTTCATGCAATTTGCTTTGCCAATTTTCCAGTCCTGCATCAGAGTCTAAGACACAAGAGCTGTCACAACACCAACTGAGTGTTCCATCTGCAGTTGGATTAATATAATCAGCAGTATTAATTGTCATCTTGTAAATACGATCCAAGTCTTGGGCTCAGGATTCTTCTTGAATTGGTTCAATGTATCGTTCACCCTGCGAAGGGTCCAATGGTGCTATGACCCTACTATCATTGCCTTCCAATATCATCTTCATAGTTTTCAGATCAATAATGGAAAAATTAGTCATTGCCCAGTTGATACCCAGCAGTGCTGGATAAGGATGGCTATCATCTATGATTTCAATTACTTCAAAATCGGCATAGCTGCACACTCCATCAATGTCAACAATGGTGTTTGGTAATCTCCCCAAGGGTATAACTATCCCTTGGTTATCCATTCTTAACTGTAGAGGTGACCACTGTAACTTTGGTTTGCCCATCTGATGCCATGTCTGCTTGGTCAAGACATTTACTTTGGATCCAAGATCAAGAATGATCTGATCCATCTCGTAGTCCCCAATCTACGCAGTGAGTCTCATTTCCCTTCCTGTTCTTTTAGGACCTCTAATATTATGGACTGCACCATGGGCAGCTCCTTTCTCATTGTTTGGCTCATACTGCCTTAGTAGCTTTTCAAATTTCGTGAAAGCATCTGCGCTCTTTAATAACTTCATACAGCTCCGTAGGAACTGCGCAACAGAAGTACCTATGTCTGCCTCAACGCTCAGCTGATCATATGCCGCTGGCATATCCTCTACTTGAGGTGTTTCACTATGCAGCGGGATTCTCGTGAACTCAGGTACTGATTCTCTAAGAATATCCCGCACTTCTGTAAATGCTCCCTTATTTTTTTGTAAATCCAGACCCAGTGCTTTTCCAGGGGCTTTTCTAATCCATACTGGCTCACTCGTATTCTGTCTAGGATCACGCACTCCAGAAGTTGAAGCTTCTGCACCTCCATCTCTTCCTATATCAGCGCCACTGTGCATCACCACATTTACACTTGGATCTGCAGTTCTTCTCTCTGCTGTGATTAGCTGAATGTTAGGATTTGGCGGTTCTGTCCTTCTTCGTTTTTGCATTTCTACCTCTCGCACAGGACAGTCTTCAATAAAATGCTCAAATGATTTACAATAATTGCACCTAGTGCATGGGTTAGTACAATCTCTAGATACGTGACCTGGATGGCCATAGTTATAATAGATTACCTGGCCGCGGCCTCTTCCCTGCGTCGGGCCTCTTCCTCTCTCGCGGTATCCACCACCACGGCCTCGATATCCTCCCTGATCATAGGGGGCGTTTTCTTCTTTTGGCTGATTTTCCTCCTAGATGTGGTACATTCCAGCACCTCGCATCATTTCCATATCTCGCTTCCTTTCATTCATGAGCTCGTATGCCCGGCAATTGGATTCGTCATGTCCAAGTGATTTACAGAAATTACAATACAAGCTCTTAGGTGTCTTTACGTATTTCTGGATGAGATAACAGTCCTTCGGCTTGTGTCCTCTGCTTCTGGAGATTTCACACCATGGTGCCTGATTATGATTCATATTCATTGGGTTTGGTGAGCCACTGTCAAGATAATATTGAAACAAAGGGAAATGTTCTCTGGTGTGGCCTTCTCCTTTGCATCCTGTGCACTAAACTTCGCGTCTGTGTTCATATCTTTGCTCCTTTCCATTTTTCATACCTTGCAATTCTAACGTCAAGGTAGTCAACTAGTTTTGGATCTGACACATCCCAGAACTAGTCTCATTGATTAGCGAAGCGTCCAGCTTCATTGTGATCTCTAAGGCCTTTGCCTACAACGCAACCTTCTGCTGCATCAATGGTTGTCTGATATGGGGAAACAACGCAGCGATGAACCATTCCTTATGCTATTGTGGAGCTATCTCAAAGCTCACTTGATCCAACAGTGTCTTAAATTTTTGGTCAAATTCCTAGATCGTTTCAGTAGGCTTCTGCTTGATTTCCTTCAATTCTGTTATGCACTACGACTATGATTTTGGATTTTTAAACCCTACGGTGAGCGCAACCTTAATTTCTATTAGGGTTCTTAGCTGTGCCTGAGAATACTTCATAAACCAATGCAAGGCTCAGTCTCGGAAAGTGGTGATGAGATGCGCTCTCTTCACAGCATCATCCTGGATTTGCTTTACACTCCATATGGCTTCACATAGAAACCAGTGTTGATCAGGGTCTTCTAGACCGGTTCCTTTGAATATCGATAGTTTTATATCATTATCTGTCATTCTCGTTCCTGGTTGTGCAACACTCTGAGTAGTGCTGACTATCTGTGCGGAGAAAATAAAGGGAATATTCGGACTAGTGGTATTCTGTGGGATATTCTGAGATTGGGTATTCTGAACTGGAATAGTCTGAGTCGGACTAGCCTGAGTACCTACTCCTGTGGTGAGACAGTATCGACATTCTGTGGGGTGGGCTACGCTACACTCGCAGCGGGTGGGTTCTGATCTAGGGGTGGCACAGTTTCTCCAACTAGCAGATTCTGAGGTGTAATAGGGTGGATAGTGGCTGATGGCAATGCGGTCTAATTGTTAAGGTCACATGGGAGTTCAGTATTTATGTGGAGTCCAGGTCCTCTGGGATACTTTTCTTTATTAAACTTATATCTCTTTCCACTTCTCAGATTATGTGTCTCTTCATTAGAATCACTAAAAATGCTATTGACCATGGAAGATTCAAAAATATTACTGCATCCTTAACACACCTTTTTCAGCTAAAAGCATTTTAATGTATAGACGAAGATTGTTCAGGTACTTACCTCTGAATCATTTGAAAAAATATGCTTCAGCTTGACTGTAGGACTTCAGCATGTCTACAACAAATTCTGTTACGAATCCTTCAAGTATGCTATCGACCCAGAAGTCGACTGCTCATGTTAATGGGTTGTCTATTGCTTTGAGCTATGCTGTGAGCTCTGGAGTCCACTTTGTAGTTACTCCTCCTTGAAAACAGGTTTTCTTCTTTGCAAGTCGTGAGATCCACTCGTGTAACTCATTTCCGAACGAATCCCATAATATCTTGTGAATGTCTCTCCACAAGTATTTGTTCAACCATGCTACGTCGGATAAGCGCAGGTGTCTGTTCTCTTTCTTTGCAAAATATTTCACGGTCTTATCACACCAATCCCATATCTCTTTCTTTTTCAGGATGCCAATTGTCTGAACCTTCTGGGAACTGATATTCGTCGTCGTACATTACTTCCTCAACTCATCACGGATTCTTAGCATGGCAATGGAACCATTTGTTGGCGTAAGTAATTGATCTAGAATTTTTCCAATATATACCCAGGTTCCTTGCGGTTTTAGCTTTAACCAACAAAACCCATTTTCACTGACCCTTTCGGCAACAACCTGCGCGCAGGTTGAGGTCTCACCCGAGGTGAAGGTATGGGGGTGCTGCAGAATCAAGTTTCTACAGCAAGGTGATGAGTTCACGGGACAAACCCACTACGTAGCACACTATGGACTCATGCTGCGATTGAGGGCCACGCGACGACTATCCTCGTCGCGGGTTGATACTTCTTTAATTGGCAAGCTGCGCATCCACGGATCGCGTGGGTCGACCTTACTCGTTCGATGGAACAATACAACAGATTTATGCACCTCCACTTCGATGAAAATCGTGTTAAGGGTTTACTTGGTACTTATTCCTTTAATTACTACCAGTGATTATTTAACCTTATACTTGGTGTAATCAAACAAGTTATCAGTCCTGTGCCCTTCCAATATTACACATTAACATAATTACATAACCATTCGTTACTTGCATACATGTCTATCCACGGATGATACATTCACTTACTTAGAACAACTCACATTCATCAATCATCCATTCGTGAAACACTTAACATATTATCCCCGTTCTCCTCCTACGGTGAATACATATAAAAGCATTAACCAACCAACTGATAATTGAAAGTTCAAACATACACAGTAAGCAAACAGACAGAACAAAGCACAAACATATAGACAATCTCACTACACAAGATTTAACGTGGTTCACCCCCCGGATGGAGGCTACGTCCACAAGAACGGTTGTTAATATTGATCTTTTTGGGAAGGGTGCAACTGTTCTTGGTCTGCGCACTCAGCTGCAGACACTCTTCTCTCTCAGATAGGTCTCTCCACACACAGCTGCAGAGCCTTTACAATGTTTTTTGCTCAAAAGTCTAACAATATTCCAAAATGAAGAGTAACCCTTTCCTATACAAAAATGCCTTATTTATAGATCATTCTCGTAGTTCATGTCTTTACAATTCATAGGAAAAACCCTTAGGTTTTCAAAACATGGCATGGCTAACTGTCAGCCTGACTGTCGCCGTCAACAGCTTACTCCGCCTGCTTCAGGCCGTCCTGCAGGGCCACTTGTGGTTCGCACGCTCCTCTGACAGCCGCAGTCCTCAAAATAGTTACAACTACATCGTGGCCTGTCTCTTTCTGCCTTTTCCACTTGCCTATCTCTGTCAACGTAGTGGCCTAGCTTCTCAACTGCTTGCCACCACTATTCCAAACAGGTCGCTTTCTCCTTCCTTCGTTCGGCTCTTTGCCAAAAATAGGTCGCTTCCTCGTCTAACCTTTTCTTGTATTTCCTTACCAAAACTTGCTGCTACGCGGGTCCTGCACATCAGCATGGCTGTGCAACTAAATATTCCCAGCAAGCTATGCACTCAACAATATCATGCTTTTCTACTGCGCAGCTCAAAATTGTGTTTCAACAAAATTGTACCCACTTGGGCCACGCCCAATACTCCTGTTAAACAGGATCGGTGTTTACAATGTAGAGCTAGGTTAGAATTAGGAATAAATAGGGACCTCTTGAATAGCAGGGGGTTCTGTTGACATTTTGGAGAAACAATCTTCAACATATTTTGTATTCAAGACAGTTCCGTTTTAAGTTTTCTGAAACATGAAGTTATGATTTTGATAATGGAAGACCAACATATTATTAATTCCGTGAGTTTATAAGTCTTTTTTCCTCTTGAAATATGTGTTGGGGAGGGCTCCTTCAATATGTAGATAAGGAGTCTCGTTTATCATTGCAGGTATTTCTCATGCGTTTTACTTATTGTTTCAATATTTACCACACGTGAAATTGCTTTGGCATTAGTTTAGCCATCGGATTCCTATTTCAATACAATTGTTTTTATTCTGTAGTTGGATAATACTGCTTTCGTAGTTCTGTAACGCACAGTCCGTAGTTCTGTGTGTGTCATCCCCGCATGTATATTTTACATCTGAGTTTCAACACTTTTATACCATTTTCAGATAACAAGTTATATCTATGAGTTCATGCATATTGTCTTTATTTCAGTTTGATCACATAGAGTATTAGATATTTCAGTATTTGATTTACATCTGATTTGAATAGAATAGGTTTAATCGCTTTCAGTATTTGATTTAGTAGACAGATTTACCAGTTTTCAGCATTTAATTCCTAGACCAAATTACTAGTTTTCAGCATTTAATTCCTAGACCAAATTTCCAATTTTCCAGTATTTAATTCCTAGAATAAATCTATCACTTCACCATTTCCAATTCATAGATTTACATGCTTTCATATTTCCTACTTCTTAGTTTTGAGAACAATACTTCCTCTTTACCTTAGAGCAGTCTTTAGGATACATTGAATCACTCAGAACGACACAGACCACCCTATATTGCACATACAATGCCTAGCATCTCTTAAGTTTGTACGCTCCCTAGTTGATAATTAAAGTATACTTCTGGTATAGCTACCCTAATTAGGTAACCTGGAGTCCACCACTCAGTTAAATAAAGATCTCATAGTGGTCATTTCAAGTAAATCAATCAGCATGATTTTAGTTAACTAAATGTTAAATAAGAAGGACTAGTTAACTAAAGTGTTTTCACTTTGGTTAAACTAAAAGACGACACTTCAATAAATCAAGGAGAATCAGTTAAAGAGAATTAACTAAGTGACAACAAAGAAGATCTATTTGTAGAGCGTCATATGTAGGGATGGATTGGAGAGAAGAAGAGAGGACCTACGTTATTGTAATGATAGTTCTCGACGTTTCGATCCCTACTGTGGGATCATCATCAGGAGACAGTCTTCACCGTCTCTTGATGATGATCCCACAGTAGGGATCAAAACGTCGAGAACTATCATTACAATAACGTAGGTCCTCTCTTCTTCTCTCAAAAGAAGATCTAGTTAACGAAGTGATGACACTTAAGTTAACCACCTAACTAAGTGGGAAATATTTTTGTTAAGAGACGAGTCCATCCTAAGTGACAACTCAATGAGATAAAGCACTTCATGAGAAGTGGGGTGCACCTCTACATGCAAGATTAATACATCCAGTTTGAGGGAAAGTTCATCCTGAAGTTAGAAGATAAAAATAAAAGAGAAGAATGTATAAATATGTTATATGGGATTGATGAATCCAGTGTGAAGCAAATTATCTTCTCCTTTGAAGGCAAGATGCTTCTCTTTGTGTGCAGGATATTATTATTGAAGGAAATGTGCTTCTTTGATTGATCTCTCTTCTCTATTGCTTCTGTATCTTCACTAAGAGTGTTTGGTGATCTCTTATCTTCCAAAAGCAATCTGCTATGTTGTAAAAGAAATCATTCTCTGCTATACATTATATTATACTGAGAAGAATTTTTTGGGTTTTTGTTCTCATAGTTTTGAGTATTTTTCCCAAGGTATATCTTGTGTTATGGTTGTATGAATTTCATGTGATTGAATTTTCTCATTGCTTCAAATTTCAACATCTAAAAGAATTAAAGATCAAAGCTCAACCAAATATTAACATCCCTAAAATGCTTCCAAGTCTTGGAGTCTTGCAGAGCGTTGTCTGTCAAAAAAATATTTAACTAGAAGATTTTTAGAGGCTTGGATAGAGTCCCGAATTTGAGGTATTTGAAGTAGGTGACTTAAGTTGGGAATTTGCTGCCAAGAATCCGTCCAAAAGTGGGTAGAGTCCCCACTTCTTATTTCCCCCCAAAAAATTTGTTGAACCAAATTTCTCTGAGATTTTGCAGCATTCCATATGAGAGATCCATGGGTGAAGAGATTGAAGCGGATGATGTCCCATGGGTCCCAATTAGGAGCATATTTTATGTTCCAAAGTTGGGCCCAAGGAATCGAATTTTTTGTCACCCAATTCCACCAAATTTTGGTGCTCAAGACTTCATTGTTTTTGGCAGGGTCTCTCAGGCGTAGGCCGCCCTCTGATTTAGGCATGCAGACCGTGTCCCACTTGACAAGAGACTATTTGAGGTGGTTTTTGTCATCTTCCCATAGAAAAGTGTGTTGTACACTTCTGATTTCTTTTGGAACCCATTTTGGAGCTGCAAGAACCGAAAAGAGATAAAGGGGCATAGCTTGTAGGACAAACTTGATGAGGACAAAACACCCCACTAGATTGAGGGATCTGAAAGTCCAAGAAGATAGCTTTTTCTCCAGTTTGTCAAGAATTTCTCTCCAAGAAGATTGCTTAATGCCTATATCTATTAGTGTGGCTCCCAGGTACTTTGTGGGGAAGGAAGTGATAGTAAATCCTAGGATTCTGTAAATATTTCTCTAAGTGATGATGGGGGTGTTAAAGAAGAAGATATGAATTTTTTCAAGTTTGATGGTGGTTCCCAAGGCATTAGAAAAGACTTGTAAAATGCGGTTCAAGCTTCAAGCTTCTTTCACTGAGGGTTGACTAAAGAGGAGGTTGTCATTGAAAAATTGTTGGTGTGTAAGGGGAGGGATATCTTTCAGTTTAAGTCCCTTAAGGATACACTCATAGCATTCAGATTTGAGCATGAGCCCCAGTCCTTCAACCATAAGGATGGAGAGAAAGAGGGAGAGGGGGTCTCCTTGATGGATTCCTCTCGAGCGGGAGAAGGTAGTTGAGGGAATACCATTGACCACGATGGATAAAAAAGGGATGGAGATCAGAGAAAGAGCCCACTTGGTGCAAGAGGGAGGAAATTCGAAGGCAAGGAGGATCCTTTCTATGTAGTCCTAGCTTAGCTTGTCAAAGGATTTAGAAAGGCCAATCTTGAGAAGCATGCCGAAATTTTTGGTGGATTTTAGGGAATAAATGACCTCATGTGCCAAGATGATTCCATCTAAGATTTTTCTTCCTTCCACATAGCCAATTTGCTCAGGGGAGATGAGGAGGGGGGGATTAAGGTGATTAACAATGAATTTTGAAATGATTTTTTAAATAACGTTGCAAAGAGATATGGGCCTGTACTTACTTTGGGAATCTGCATTTTCCTCCTTTGGGATGAGTGTGAGTAAGGTGGCATTGAGCATTGGAAGGATCCATTGTTTTCTGTGCGATTCTTCCACAATATCCCAAATTTATTCCTTTAGAAGGTTCCAACAGTGATGAAAGAAGTCAACAGTGAAACCATAAGGATGTGGATCCTTTCCTTCAACCATTTGTTGAACAACCATTTTAACCTCCAATTGGGTAATAGGTCACATTAGAGTTGTGATTTTCTCATCTGTTATAAGTGAAGGGATGTGATTGATGACCTGATATATGGCATTGGCTCTGTTAAGAGTATCTTCAAACAATAGATCTTTGTAGAAAGTGACGAGTTCTTGCTCAATCTCCTCATGCATTTCCACCCTGGTGACATCTATTTTCTTGAGAGTACCGATTTTATTATGCATTATGTGTTGCATGGTAGAGCGGTGAAAGAAGGATGCGTTGCGTTCTCCATCTTTCAACTATTTGATTCTGGATTTTTGTTTCCAAAGAGTCTCCTCCTACTTGCAACGTTCATCTATTTGAGTTTGAATATTTGTTTCCCTTTTTCTTCTTTCCTCTGTGCAGCCTTCTGTAATCATTTGTTGTTGGAGTGAGTCCATTTCCTAATCTAGGGAAGTTTTGGCTATGAAAATGTTTCCAAACGTATTTTTATTCCATTTCTTTAGATTATGCTTTGGACATTTGAGTTTCCATTGAAGCCTGTACATCCTAGAGGAACCCGAAATTTGGAAGCATGTCCACCAGGTTTTTATTGTTTCTTGGAAATTAGGGTGTGAGATCCATAACTTCTCAAACTAGAAGGATCGTTGAAGGGAGTTTCTTTCACCATGCCACCTGAGGATGATAGGCCAATGATCAGATCCCACAGAGGGAAGAACTGTGACTATTAAGTTCGTTCCAAATTCTATTATATCCTCTGAGATCAGAAAGAGATAGAGTTTTGAATATATTTGGTTGAATCCACCTCGTCAATTATTCCAAGTATAAATGTCATTGGTTGTATCAACATCCACCAACCTATTGTTTTATATGAATGCATTGAATATGATATCTTCCTAAGATAAAATCTTGTGCCTGCCTTTTTTCTCTTGAAGGGTTGTGATCATGTTGAAGTCCCCATCTAATATCTAAGTTTTTCTTGGGAAGGTGTGCATGTACCATTCTAAAGATTCTATCATATTGTTTTTTTGCTTCGAGGATTGGGGACTGTAGACGTTTGAGAGGCACCCATGAAAGTTGGTTCCTGAAACATGAAAAGAGGTCGTAATTGAGCTTTTTGTAACTTAAAAATCATTAAGGTTTCCCTCTTGGGGGATCTAGACAAATGCTAGTCCACCTGAAGCACCATTTGCATCCACTGCTACTGCTTTACTATATTTCCAGAGATGCTCCATGAGGGTCTCTATATCACTACTGTTATATTTGGTTTCTTGAATGAGGATCATTGAGGGATTTTCTTGGAGTGATCATTCTGTGTTTGATGAGACCGTTGATGCCTCTTACATTCCAGGAGATAATTTTCATTGGGAACTGGGAATGTTGGAAGAACTCTGTAAGATAGCAATATTTCCATGATTCAACCAGCTTGGTTCCTAGAGTGTTAAGGCATTGTAGATTCGTTTTCCTGCCTCATTTCTTGAGATCCCTTGAGATTTTCTTTTGATCCTTTTGCAAGAAATTTTGAATTCCCAGTTTGGAGTTAGCTCTGGCTTTGTCAAGTGCCTCTTTTAGTAGTTGTATATGCTTGGATGAGATTACACTGAAGGATTTGTCACGACAAGCTTCCTAGAGTCCTAGAAGATCTAGGTCTCCCAGATTTGGATCACTCATATCTTCATCCATGACCAAAATTGGATCAGGGTTCATAGTAACTGGCGGGGTATTAGGAGGGACAACCTTTGCTGAAGAAGAGCAATCTTGTAGCTCTTGATTTTGTTCCTTGTTTGGATCAGTGTGCTGCTTTTTATTAGCCTGTTGATCCTCTGCATGCAGGGTTTGTGAGTCCTTCGGCTGTTCTGATAGATTATCAAATCTATTACTAGTTTTGGGTGGCGCCTATAAGGTACCTTCTTGAATTACTCCTCATTAATAGCCTACGTCTTCTTGGGGTTTGGAGCAATGTTGTATTGGGGGCAATCTATGTAAAGGTGCCTGTGTTCATGACACTTTCAACTTCTGAAGGGGAAATGCTCGTAGTCAATTGGTTGAATTCATTCCAAATCCTCATGCACTAGACAAATCGAGTTTGGTAGGGCCCTTGCTATCTGCATGTAGACCAGGGACAATTTTAAGAACTCCTCCCAAATTTATATGTATAATAAATGGGTGAATCTCCCTAATATATAGGAAATTTGAAGGCTATTTTATCATTAATATATATATATATATATATATATATATATATATATATATATATATATATATATATATATATATAATTTTTTGGCTAATATTTCATTCGATTATAGAATCTTGTAAAATCTTGGCGAATATTTCACTAAATTATAAGATATTATAAAATCTTGATGAATATTTCACTGAATTATAAAATATTGTAAAACCCGGTGAATATTTCATCGAATTATAAAACCTTGTAACATCTTGGTGAATCTTTTTCCAGGAAGACCAAACTTTTGATTATGCAGATTACTAAGGTAGTGTAATAGAAGAGCATATACCATATCTCCACTCTAGACTCTCTTGACTCCTAGACTCTTGAATGAACAAATGCATGAATGAGGAGAGGAGGGATTTATTTATACTTTTCACAAGCAGTATTTGGTCACTCACAACTAAAGGTGTCGGTGAAACACAATATCACTAACTAGATTCAGGGAAAGTCGAGACTCCACTTGTTATCTCGTCCCTTAATGGTACAATGGTGATGTGGGGACCTAAATCTTGACATATCGACAAACTGATATTCTCGAACACTTTACATTATGGAGTGATTATGGAACCCACTAATCATTTTTACAATGTGGAGTCTTATCGATACCCACAACCTTAATATAGTGTATGAATTCTCAATGAACTTATTTTCCAAATCTCCCATTTTTAAGATACCCTCTAGGAAAAAAAACTGCTCATATGTTTATAAATACGGATACCACTTTTTCCTTTCTTTTGTTGACAATCAAAATCTGAATTATGTCATTTGATTTAGAATTTTAGAGTTGTTTAGAAACTTCCAATGGTTATTAGAAATAAGAATATACACTAAAATGAATAGAAAGAAAATTAATGCATCATCATGCATATTATTAGAACTACTCTATTAAAGACTAGTTTTTCTTAGATAAATTGAGGTGGTGTCTGTATCTATGTCCTTGAAATTTTCAAAAGCATGCAAAATGTGGTAAAATTGTTTTAGCACCCTCATTGAGTGAAAAATACAAGATATCAAATAGCAGAATGCCTACATCTCAGGTCAAACAATCCCTGTACATATTGTATATAATCATGATGGAAATGACGTATCGTGTTCCAACTAAATAGTATATTCATCATACATAACTAGATACTAGTATATTCATCATACATATAAAAAAAATCACCAAAAAACAGTTTAAACTTCTAAATGACCCTTACAAAAGAAAAAATAGCGTAAAACAAATACCGAACCCAACAAATTTAGGTTACAGATAAAATCGACAAACTTGGCAATAGGAATAAAAAAATCTACCAGTCATGAACTTCTCAATACAAATAAAAGAATCTACCAGGACGCTTTGGACAACTCTATAATCAGTGTGCATTCATTTATATCACAAAAGGCCCAAACACCAACAATAAAATACAAAAAATATGAACATACACACTCTCATGGTCGCCTTAGATCCAATAATACTTGCAGATCAAGATTCTAATAAAAGCAAATTTTAAACATCTAGGTCAAATTTAGTTTGAATATATAAAAACCATTTGGTGTCTCTCCATCAAGTGTAGCAACCACTAACAACGTATAAATTTCATTCGATGGTTTAAACATGGCAAGGCATAAAATAAATCATATCTTCTGAGCTTTATAATGCTCTTATGAAACTAATACTCATATGATATATTAAAACCTTAACAACACCAAATGAGCAATAAGAATCAAGAGAGCCCTATAACTCAACAATCCTTAAAAAGCATCCATGATAAAAAAACATGATAAAAGGAAAATTTATAGTATAATAATCTATTATAGTTGGGGATAAAAAACGTATCGCATTAATTAATGGATAAAAAGCATGATGCAAGTCAATATTGTTTGATGAATTGCATTTGCGGCGTGCCCCTTCAAGACCCGAGCTTTAGGCAATGGAGATGTTGTGCGAAGATTAAAATGTTGAGAAAACTAAGAATGAAAAGTGGATTTGCATAAACCAAAACTTCCACCCTGCAAGTGCAATTCGATGTGAGTGAACCATGAATCATTGCAACCTTTATGTAGAAAAAAATCACCCTCAGTTTTCCCTCCAATACTGGAAATTGAGGGCTCAAAGAAGGTATCAACATGAAATTGACTAAAAGTCTAAGCAAATGCAACTATATTCCTGGATTATAGGGAAAATGGAGGGTGAAATAACCCATGGAAGCGTCCATTACTGAAAACCGGGGGCGAAGGAATGATTTCACTGGAATTTATCTAGAAATCAAGGGCGAAAGATAGATTGGAGGGATATTTTTTAGGGTGAAAACTAGTTTTTTTTCATTTTTCTCATTAATTTATGGGAGGCTATTCATTTTGGATTTTTTTTTCTAATAAATATTGGATGAATATATTCTAGCTGAAAAAACCCTTTCCATATAAGAAAATAACCCACTAAATTTTTGCAACCCCCTTATGCAACCCCCTTAGTTTATCCCATGGGCTAAATTTAGCCCCTAAAATTATCCATGATGTAGACATTGCATAAGACGTGTACTTGTTGACTCTGGTTTGGTTGACAATTTTTACGAATTATCCTAAGGAATTACCTATTTCTTGAAGGGTTTCTTCATCCTAGTAATCTTGTGGGAGGGAGTACAAGCGAATCCACAACGAAGCCCATGTGAAATCGTCTGTATCTAGATTGAACCTCTCAACCCAGTTGCGTATGAATAACCTAGTTGAGTTGAAGAAGTATGGACCTCCATCCATGACCTTGTTTTTGTCTTCAATCCTTGAGAAAATGACTGTGAAGAAAGGTCAAAATGGGCTTTGGGATTCCATTTTGAAGAGATCCACCCCATCAGGGTTTTTTCAGTGGGCCAAATTCTGATAAATTTGCAGATTAGTGCACTGTCCTTCATGAATTGGATCCTAGCATTGATCCTTTCCATCAAAATTTCTATATGATGTCGAGTCGTAGATTTGGCTATGCAGGTACTTGTTGTTCTTTTTCCTTTAGGGACAGAGTCTTCCAATGGCAGCGTAATTACTTCTTCCACCTCCTTATCCTTCTGCGGAAGCCTGCTATCTGCAGTCTCGTTGAGATGCGTAGCCGGTATCGATTGCATATTTACATCAGGGTTGTTTGGGGGGGCTCCTGCCCCCCCCCTCAGGATGAGCCATGGATCTGCCAAGGGTAGAGCACGGGTGGGTGCTAGATCAGAACAAAAAAACTACAGCAAGTAGGGTTTCAACGGAGCAGGGTATGGTGATCATTGCAGAGTCGTCATCTCTATCCACCAACATGACTCCTCAACTATGAGTTGTCCATGCATCCACTACCATTTATCCATTCATCAGCTACCACTTTTTTTTAAAATTCTTTTTGTATTATTATTGTTAATTTCAAATTTTGAATGGCTGCCAGAGAATCAATTTGGATAGTACACTTGTCTCATCCTAGTACAATCCTAGAAATGTATAGGTCGTAGTCCACCCCAAATTTTAAAATAAAAACACTTATCAACGTAATAAAAGAAAAAAGAATACAAAAAATAATTGATAGTTGATGCATGGATAACTAATAGTTGATTGATGCATGGATATGTGATCCATAGACAATGGGTGATTACAATTACAGATGGAGTTCAAGTAACTCATAACTTATTTGCGACACTTAACTTGTGGCCTATCGATGTTCACCAGCCACAACTTAAGTGGTTGTGCTAGTTATATTATAATGATAAATAATACGTTGTAAATAAATGTTTTTCTTTTTATGTATTAACATTAAATTAATTTTATATTTTCAAATAATAAATTAATTGTTATATATACAAATATTAAAGTTTTATTGAAAAATTATATAAAAATTATTAATTTATTTACTTTGAATTTATTAAATATTAACACATACATATATATATAATTAATTAAAAATAAATGTTTAATAAAGTAAGAGTTAAAATAATATCTCTATATATATAAATCTAATTTTTTTCATTAATGGATAAAATAATAATGTATAATTGTACTTACATATAAGCTCTAAAGTTAAACAAGAGCAAGTATGTTCATTTTCATATGCCTTCCAAAGTGAAATTCCTAAATATTGGTCAAACACTATGTTTTTTCAAACTATATAAACTTGCACCATCACAAGTGGACAAGTGTTTTGTGCTATCTACGTTATACAATTTTACACCATCACAAATGGACAGTGTTTTGTGTTATTTGCATTGAAGACATACATATATATACATGTTTCCCACCTTAAAACTAACCCATTTCATGAAGTTGGGCTTGGATACCATGTACATAATACCTATTAAAGGGTGAGAATATTAATGCCTTGAGCTCTTGATAAAGAAGTTGGGAAGGTGAGTGTCCTTCTTAAAACAATGGTTCAATCACTAGAAGGAAACACCAATTAGTGAAAGTTTTAACAAAAATATTTCTCCTTGTTTAGATTTTAGTAGAGATTTGTATTGGAGGTCATAGGTGGGCAAATATTTTAGCAAAGAGTGTTTTGGTGCACTCAAATCCTAAAGACGCATTAATGGACTTTCATAACATACACATTCATACATTTATATAAATAAATACACCACATAGAATAATTCAACAAAAATATTACTTTGCATCAAATTTTGTCACACGATGTGTAAAAGACATATAAATGCTTCAATACTTATTATTAACTACAATGTACCCATGCATCATGTTACAAGGTACACGTGGGTTAAATAGAAAACCTAAATTTTACAAAAATAACAATTAAATAAAACTAGACAAGGTGATTACACATTGATGCATATAATACACATAGCATTGTGTTAGGGATAACATTTTTTAAAAATGGTATTAGTGCATTAAATAGATTTAACTGCACCGTGCATAGACCTAGCTCGGAGTCACATTCTACCGTTTTGATAGTCGCGTAACATTCTAAACCGGGTGAATAGGGTTCCTTCCCTAGCCGCCCTCCCCTTCCCTGTATGGATATTGATTGTTTTGGGTGTTTGAGTGTGTATTTATTGGCGGAGCTTTCCTGAGGAATGGTGGGGTTCCCTTGCATGGCGACCCGTTGATTCGAGCCTCCCTTG